>PVKB01000815.1:0-576777 GCA_004027205.1 Ctenodactylus gundi
CTGGATGCTGAGACTAGTGCGACGGGTCTGAGACCCACAGCTAGAAAGTGGAAAAGCCTCATTTCAATTTCAGGTCTGCTTAATGCAGAGTCTAGGCCTCTAGGTGGGATCACAGGAATCCAAGCGCTAACGTGCTCTAGCCCCTGCACCCAGCAAGCGGGAGACTCCACACTAAGGTCCCATCTCTGACCCCAAAGCTGAGGAGTCAGGTGTTTGTCATCCGACAGCACTGAAGTTACTCTTCTATTCTCATCCATCCATTTGTTCAACAGTGAAGGATCTGATTGAAAAATCAGTACTTGTACTAGATTACGCTTCTGGCCATGCTTCCAGCAACTTCTATATGTTTATTACTATTTTTTAGAAGAACTATTTGAAGCATTTAAATTGAAAAAGAGTTGTAAGGTTCTTTCTCTTTTGCCATATAACTGCTGTAGTGGTCCCTTAACTGTTCAATTAAAAGAAATAACATCTTCAACCTTTTGCTTGTTAGTTGCTGCAAGATTTTCACCAGAGCTGCCAAGTCACAATTAAGGATATTTTTGTTGAATGGAAATCTTAAATGGAAGGCTGCGATGAGAAAAGGACATGTTCTACTCGACAGGGGAAGGTTTGGAGGGTCACCACTCTCTCTGACTAACATGCCCAGTGACACCTCAACAGTTGTCCTGGGACTCTTGGCTCTATCTTGGGAGATCCACAGGACTGTTCAGTGAGAAAATCACTAAGTGTTGCTCATTAATTAAATACATTTGAGCACTGACTATACACTCGTGCTAAGTGTTCCACTGTGTGGGAAGAAAAGGTTGCCGCCTTCAAGACCCCGAGTTTATGGACAAGCAAAAGAAGGCACGGATGCTTACACTACGAATGGTCCGTGGTCGCTAACTCTTTGTGGCTGACTGGGTGCAACAAACATCCCGGGGCTCCGCTCTGCAAGACGAGACAAGGAATTGTCGCTCAGAGCAGAACCATCTCCATTGTAGCCTCTAAATTGTTTGCAACCAGAAAGGAGATTTTCCAAAAAGGGCATCGTTGCCTGGACATTATTTGTTGCTTTTTTGATATATAGCATTATACTTAGCATTTATTCGGTAAAATCTCAGATAAAATAAAGGGAAAAGGCAATACAGCACAGAAATTTTTAAATCTTTTGATTATGAATTTCATATTGTAGAAGAAAATAAAAAGTCTAACTATCATTTCATTAAGATGCCCCAGTGCATTCCCTGTGTAGTGTTAATTACCAAATGTCATTAGCACACTGTGCTTTATCATAGTCCTGCATAATTACTTAGCAAACTACTTTAACATTCATTGTCTCCTATGGGGCTCACAACAGCTCTGTTAGCAAAGCAATCAGGTAGAGCTTTATTTCACAACCGTTGAAAATTAGGGTCAGATTTTCTCTGGATTACACACCAGGCTCTATGCTTGTGCTGCAGAGTGTGGAGTTTAAACAGTGCCAATTTAATATTAGAATCCCGCTTGCCAGCTCTGGGTCCCAGGAAAATCCCTTTGCTTTCCTAGCTTGCAAAGCGCCTATACGTAATAAACAACCAAGTAAATGCTGCCATTATCACACAGAACATGGAACATGAAAAGGTAAAATAACTTCTCCAGGGCCACGCTGGCAGAGTGAGATGCAAACTCAGTGCTCTGACGTTTGAATACGTGACCATTAGCTCTAACACCATAATGACAATCAAGTACCAGGAAAATTTAAATTTAGCCTGATGATTGGATCAGTCAGAACAATTCTGTTTATACTGAAGTTGCAAACATCTTCCAAAATCTCAGTTCACTCAGATTTCAACATACAGATTTCATGTCTATTGTGGGACAGAGGGAGGGAAGGTAAGTCACTGTCATCCTGATTCAAGGACCCTTCCTAACACTCTCTGCCACCAACTTCCTTTACTACAATAATAAAAATTGGGGCGGGGAAACAAGGACAGAGTGTGGTAGATCAGGCTTTCAAAGCCTTTGCCCAAAGTGGCACGTGACACTGCTGCACGCATTTCATTGGTGGAAAACAGTATCAAATATTGAAGGTCCCCCATCATTAGTAATAAGCCATTTAAAGACATGAAAATGTAACAATTTATAAATTGTGTTATCATGTATCCTATTAATTGTATCCACATACTTAAGATATATACCATAAAATATACATAAAATATGGACACTAAAGCATAGTGACAAAATAATAATTTTAAATTAACCATAGTACAGAGGCCTTTCTACTTTCATTATTTTTTAGAGACAGCAATGGGTTTGAACATAATGTTCAAGTCTTAGTGTAAAAAAACCTCTACTTCTGATAAGGTTACATCTCAGTAAGCCTGTCATCAACTGAAAATTTTATAAACCAAAAGTGCATTTAAGATAACTGACCTAGTAAGTGTCACACCTTTGGAGTAGAGCAGAGTATTGGTCATTTGTCATCCTGACCATTGAATGACAGCTTCAGCTACTGATGGTACCCAGCATTGCAGCAGACTATGACATCACATATGACTGTGCCAGGAAAAGATCAAAATTCAGAATTTAAAGCACATTGTCTACTGAATACTGAATGCATGCCACTTTTGTATTATCACAAAGCCAAAAGTTTAAGTCAAGGTGTTGTATCTTTGGAGACCAGCTGGTAATACAATAATGCAAAGGTCAGCTTTAAAATCCAATTTATTTCTATAACTAGCCTTAATGGTTATCAGAACTAAATACGTGTCTTATAAAAACAGGCAAGTCTTAAATATGACTTGTATCCTTGGCTGCCATGCACTGATCACTAGACACTTAGGTACTGTGTGAGTCCAGCTAGTACAATTTTTTTCTTCCTTGATATCTATCAGCTATTCTTCAAGTTCCTTAGAAAGTGATATAGTTTTATATTTTTAACAGTGGTGTCAAACTTCCCCAAAGCTCCTAACCTGGAAATTTTTTTTTACAATAGCAAGTGCAGCTCTGAGAATTCTTGTAGATGACCTAATGTTACTTAGATTTGACCACATACTTCCTGTAAGCTTGGAAACATTTCCAACTTCCATTTTCAAAATGCTCCTTTCATTTCATCATGAAAATTAGTTACTTTCTCACACATTTTGTAATACATTTTTGAAGAATCAAATTTAATGAATTAGGTTTTTCATTCAAATATTTGCTAGAGAGGATATTAATAGCAACCCATTATCACCAGAAAAAAATCAGCAGATTTAGAATACATGGTTTATAGGAAAGGAGATAATGCAGCTTTAAGTTTGGAAAATTTAAGTATTTTGAGTAAAAATGTTGCACTTTTGGGCAATAAATATTTTTATAGTTTTTCTAATTTGAAAGTATTATATTGTGCCATTTGAATTTCGACATAAAGGATATCTTTTAATCACAAACTAAAATTGTCTGAAATATACTGCAAGTAAATACGTGGTACAAGAGCCATGGTAGCAATCTTTCCTCAGGAAGTCTCCTCTGTGCTTAGAGAAGATATCCCACCATGGGCCCTGAAAGTTGCTTAGGTCAAATTTTGGTTAAATTTTTCCATGGTGAAAACCAAAAACTTTAAATGAAAGCTTCAATATTTCCTTCTTGCGTTTCCCCGGATGAGCTGGGTGAGACGGGGGAAGTGAGCAGAGGCTGCCCTGCCCTTTCTAAGGCACAGGAGGCCACAGGAGAGTTTGAAAGAGGAAGGGGTGGAGTAATGGAGTGTAATTGACAGGAGCCTCAGTTAGTTATGGATAAACACCAGCTGGAAGAGGCGGAGAGGGAATGGGGAAGACGAATCCCAGATGGGAGGTGTGATGCCGGCTTGAATGAGGATGCTCATAAAAGAACTACCTAGAACAAAACAAGAACAATGGAAGCTGCAATAAAGTGTGGAGTCAGCGACCTCTCTAAGGTTTCACCATTGCGCAGAAAAGATGCTGGTGCCGTTTCCTAAGAGAGCAGTTACACAGTAGGTCTGGGGAGAAGGTTTACGAGAGCCTTTAGATTAAAGTCTTGGGATACTCAGAGGAGAAATGCACATTTTCTGTTATCCAAGAGCCCAAAAAGCCTTCATGAATGAGGTGGCAATTGAACGTGCAGGAGATGGATTCATAGAGAAAGCAAATTTGGTACCTCCAGCAGAAGCCAACGATGGCCTCATCCATGTGTGTCCCCTTTGCTTATGCTAACAGGTATGTGCGGTCAAGGACGAAGCATGATGTTGATATGCGGATTGGAATCCACTCAGGCTCGGTGCTGTGTGGCGTGTTGGGGCTGAGAAAGTGGCAGTTTGATGTTTGGTCTTGGGATGTGGACATCGCAAACAAATTAGAGTCCGGAGGAATCCCAGGGTAAGTCAAAGCAAAGCGCTTTTCTTGTATCACCCTAGTCGTTCTCTAAATTTTTGATAGCAATCTCTTCAGCGTGCAGAATTTAGAAGTGTGGATGTGAAAAGCAATTCTTTGGAAGGAGATTACACATTGAAACATCATGCAGCATTGACCCTAAAAAATCAAATAAAAATACTTCAGAGGCAATGAGGATGGTGAGATGACACAGGTGTTCACACACACAGCATTGGTTCTGAGGCTGAGCTGAGCATTGGGATGACCAGAGGAGCTTTTTAAAGTACTGAAGTCCATACTTTATGCTAATTCATCTAATACAGAATCTATGTTAAGTTCTTAAATCAATTCTTATGGCCACCCACAGTTAACATTTACTGACTACATACATATGAAGCTCTGCTCAGGAAATTCAGAACTTTCCTTGAAAACACACCAGCACACCCGCTGTGTTTGTCAGGATTAGTTGGTGAAAGATTCTAGAAGTCTGAAAAGACCAAATGAGCCTTGAACAGGTGTTTTAAAATTCTGTTTACACAGATCGAAGCTAATAAGATCTCAAATGCATGTAAGTGAGTAGGTTGTACTGATTTTCTGCACCCTTTCTTTCTGAGAGATAGAGGGAAGACAGGTCCTTTGGAGTCGTAGATTTCTCTGCTAAGTTATTATTTTCTATAATCAATATATGTAATTTTCTGAGACAAGGTCTTACTCTCTAGTCCAGTGTGGTCCTGAATTCGCTGTGTAGCCCAAGCCCAGGCTGACCTCCAACTCATAGCACTCCTCCAGCCGCAACCTTCCAAATGCTAGTGTTCCAGATGTGTGCCACCACACCTGGCTAATTTTAATGCTTTAACCACGGAGCTACTCCACCAGCCCCTTCCTTGAAACCATGTTTATGGTCCTATAATGCAATCTCATGGTAAACATGCACAGAAAGTGAAATGACACAAGGTAGGAGTCCCATCCTGCCCCCTGTTATGTTCTCTTATCTTCATGAATGCCTGTGAAGTACATACAGCACCTGGCATGAGATGTTAGTGTTGATTTGGCTTTTGCACTGTGTATCTGTGTGAGCTCAATACTGTCCTTACTCCACTTACCTCCTCTGAGCCTCAATTTCTTCCCTGACAAAAGGGAGCTAGTACTTCTCCTGCGGTATCTTGTGCATTCAGTTCCCGCCTCCGTGAGAGCTCATTTCCTCATCCGCTGAATGAGCATAACCCTCCTCACAGCGCTCTTCAGAGTTCTACCCAGGACTAGGGGAGAGGCACTCTGCAAGCTGTAGAGGGGCACAGCCATGTCGGTTGCTGTCCATACTATGGATCTCCTGCTACCTGGGCTATGTCACCGCTGTTTGTCACACAGACTTAGAGCTAAATTAGGCAGGCCATGTTGCCATGTTTCGTAAATCCTTAAATCCTTCAGTATTTTCTTACAAATAGCTACCTACTGGGTTTAACCAAACTAGGTAGCCAACTCAGCTGTGTGACTGTTTCCAGACCTGTCTTCAAAGCATACCAGAAGGGAAAGTTTTTGAACCTTTGAACATAGATTTGAGGGTTTCTGTGATTATACTTGGACATTCGTTTCTGTGAGTTTGCTTTGTTTCTACTGACTGGGTATTGAACAAGGGCCTTCACGCTGAGATTTTATTTTTTCGTTAATTTTTTGAGACACTAAGTCACTATACTTTTCAACAAGTTCTCTAGTGACAAGGATGTTGCTGAACTTGATACTACGTTTCAGAGATCACCCGTTTTAAGCTTTTGTTAAGTCAGAAAATGCGTATAAACTCCATTGTCCTGTGCTAAGTAGATATGACCTGTGGTTGCTGGTAGTGGTTGCCACGTGATCACCTAAAGGGAAGAATCTTTGTCACAACCCAGTATAGATACCAACCTCTGGTAGGGCTATGGGCCAGATATGTACTCACTGGGCCTGGGCTATTTTTGCCATCAGTAAAATGAGAAAAAGAAGAAAAAGAAATGCCAATCATCCAGGGCTGTTGGAAGAATGAAAATTATTGGAGATCATCTGTGAAACCAATCATACAGTGATACCTTTGGCTACAAAGTAACAGTGTAGCAAAAAAGTGTTATACAATTGGTAGATCTTATTTACTATTATGACTATCATTACTATATCCTGGCATTTAAATTTATCAGAAATGTCATGTTTACTTGACATTTTCTGGTATAAAGAATGTTTGCTGAGAACTGATTCATTTCCTTAGAGGAAGATGCAATCACTGGAGTCTCATCCCTGCAAAGCTCAAGTTAGCAGCAAGAATAAAAAGACACATCCAAAACCCAGTTTCTATCGTAATAGCTCAGTGTGTATTGATTAGAACTTCACAGAGGAGTCAGTTATAAGGGAAAGAGAGAGTATCTGTCATGACTGAAAAAATATTGATTTAGTATGTGCAAATATTAATCTCCCTGAGTACTGACAGCTGAATAATAAAATGCAAAATTCAAGTGGAATGCCAAACAAGGTTGATATTTAACTTTGCTGTTTTCAAAGAAAATCAGCCATCAGATGTTATAAAACCCTTTTAGGAAGTTCATTTCATCTAGGCTTCCAGGATCTAAATCCGAACTTGACCCGAGGAAGTCTACTGACACTTTTGCTGCAGGGAAGGTCAGATGATTCATCATTCTCCCAGATTGACACTGGCGAGTTCCTAAGTATGAGCAAAACCCACCGTGAGACTATCTTGTAGTTTAGCCAACACATTTCTCAGGAGTACTCAAACATCCTTCACAGACTTATGTTTAAGATTATGCACTTGAAATAAACATATATGAGGATAATTATTCAGAAGATGTAAAGAATGTGCCTTAAGTGGTCAAAAAATGTTTGCAGTTCATATTTCATTATGTGTTTTTTGCAATGAATTATCTTCTGTCTAAGCTCAAATTCAGCTGATGTGTTAGAAGGGGGGAAGAGAAATTAAAGAGAAGGTAGAATGAACTTGGAAATGACACTTTAAAAAAATTAGATCTAAAAACCAAAAAAAAAGCCCCTTTTTATCATTTCTTTGGATACATTGTTCCCGAACACACAAAAGCCAAACCAAACTTAGGCATGCCTTATTTATTCATCCACTTATAGAAGAGATAAGGTAGGCTTATGGACATGACTTTTAAGCTAAATCGGGCAGCAGGAAGCTGTTAGTAGTAGCACACTGAACTGAAGAAATTGATTAACTAACAAGGCCATGGGAGCAGCAGCAAAGGAGTTCCAGAAAATTCGTTTCCAGGGATAGGATCAGAGGACACAGGCTGAGAGGACTCCTGCAGCTCCTCTGGACTATCTCCTGAGGGCCTTGCTGAGCTATAAAATATACAATAGGCACATAATCAAATTGTCATATTTTTTAGAATACACCTAATAATTTAAGTGTTCGTTTTTATAGCTTATAGATTGTTCGTACAATGATCTTGCAAAAACAGGTAGTATTTTTTGCCCCTATATGGGTGAGAAAAAGAACCGAGACCTGTTAAACAATTTGGCCAACATCTCTCAGCTAGCGAGTCGTAGACTTGGGCTCGAACTGAGGCAATCCACAACCAAATCTATGGCCCCAATCACCTCGCTAGTCTTTGTAGACCTCAATACGTCACTAATCATTTGAATTAGACAGTAATAAGAGCAGAAAAATTCTTCTGCACAAGGAATTATTTAATGTGATATTTCCATAAATCAAGTTTGATCCTTAAAGTTCTTGTCATATGCTATTTTGCTTTAAAAAAAGAAAAGAGAGAAAAAAAAGGAAAGGAAATTTGAGTCATCATCTACCATTGCAAACAGTAATTGTGAGTGAGCGTAGCCAGCTGTCAGCCTGCGTGTGTCCATGGTTTCGTCTTCTGTTCCCTGCAGTGCACATGTTTTGGGGGAAATTGTATCTTGCATTGGTTCTCCCAAAGGACTCTCAATGTAGTCCTGTGAACCCATTAAACTTGCTCTAATGTTTGAGGTGATTGTAGATAAGTTGGAGAAAATAGGCACAAATAAACTAGAAAAATGAGATGATAGAAAAACATCTAAGACAATACAGTTATTATTATATGACCATTTGGACTGTAATTCCCATTATAGTTCAAAAACACATCATTTGTTTTGAGTGGTATTGACCACTAAAATTTCACTGATTTTTTTAAAGCAAGTCTGGGCTGCATAATGAGTTCAGGACCACCCTGGACTGCAAAGTGAAACCCTGTCTCAAAAAAAGACAGACAGACAGACAGAGAGAAAGAAAAAAGAAAGAAAGAAAGAGAAAGGTCAAAAGAGATCCTTAAGTATAACCAACATTCTGTACTTATTAGAGGCTATAATGTCTGTGTCAGGAGGTAAAGTTAGTGATACTCTGCTCTGAGAAGAATAAGTGCTGTCCTAGAAGGTAGGTCTTAATAGTACCCCATGTATGGCTCTGATGTTGGCTTTCCATTAGACAAAAACAGCAATGGCCATTGTAGACAACATCAGTAGTGTATAATGTCTTATATTCTGTACACACAGGAGGATTCACATTTCCAAAGCCACATTGGACTGCCTCAACGGTGACTATAATGTGGAAGAGGGTCATGGAAAAGAGAGGAATGAATTCTTGAGGAAGCACAATATCGAGACCTATTTAATTAAGCAGCCCGAGGAGAGTCTGCTGTCCTTGCCTGACGACATCGTCAAGGAGTCAGTGAGTTCCTCAGACAGGAGAAACAGTGGGGCGACATTCACAGAAGGATCCTGGAGCCCCGAACTACCCTTTGATAACATTGTGGGGAAACAGAATGTAAGTCCTCTCCTCCTTCTTCTGGCTAGCTGCAAGTGCATGCCTGAGTGCCTCTCCAGCCCAGACTCCCGAGAAAACCGATTCATCTTTAACCTTTTCTCCACTGGGCACCGTAATTGGAAGTGATCAAATGTACCTCCTTGGGGAAGAATTAACCTATGTATACAATTTCAGGAAGTGGCAGAAATGCCAGTGAGTTTCTGACACCCTTCCTTGTTTCCCCTGTTTTTTTCTTTCACATAGCCAAAAATGAATGTTATGTGAAGATGTATTTTAATTATACCCCCCAAAAAGTCAGTCATGCTGGGAAAGACGCATCTTAGGCTAGTAAACTAAAAAGGATGGTTAAGTGTTTAAGAATGCTCCTGCCCAGGCAGCTGATGCCAGCCATGCTGAGTTGCCCTTTGTGATCGCCAGAAGGAGGCACCACTCATTCGGCAAGCGATGCTCAAAAGAACAAGGATGTTCAAGCATAACACACAAGGCCAACTCCCCCACCCCCTATAACTCCATTTTTGTACCTTACGCCAAGGATAGGGCTATAAAGTCAGTACCTGAGGAGTAAAGCACTAAGAATCAAAATTATTTTTTAAATATATTTCTTCAAATATTAGAATCACACAAAACTCAATGAGACGCTGAGACCCTGAGGAGCATTAGACAATAGGGACCAATCAAGGTCAAGAACCAAAGTGGATACAGAGGTTCTGCCCGGCCCGGACCACCTATTCAGAATGCTGATAAACCACCCACTGAGGCACAGGAGCTCCCTTTAACCATTTAGACAGAGCACACGTACCTGAATTTGTGCTGCATGGAGGGACTCTGCTCTACTGGGCTATCTTTTTTAAAGAAACAAGTGAATAAATTCGATATATAAAACTTATCTGACAAACAGTTTTTAACATAGTCTGGATCCAAGCACGGGCTAAGTTACTATAAGTTAAACTGACCAAACCAATAGTCTCTGGAGCTTTATGAAGACATTGAAAGGTGAATTTTACACATCCACAGACCTGAACATATTAACTTGCACATAAGAAGCATCAGTTTACTTAAAGACATTTAAAGTGGAAAAGGTTAAAATGCTGAAAGTCTTCTCTCTCCCTTCTGCACTTGAAGGATTTGCGGGGCTGTCTGAGGTCAGGTTAACTGCAGCTTGCTTCCAGTTCTGTGGGAAGGGACAGCAAGACAAAGCATGTGTCTGATGCCAGTAGAAATCTCCAGGCTGAGTTGCAAGAGTCTACTCTTGGGTCTTTAATCCTCTTCTGTTAGGGCTAAACTTTCCCAAAAAAACAAATGATTGTGCCCACACAAATCATCATTAATTTCAATACCAACTTCCTTCCATTCCTGAATTGGTGAGCATGCTTCCTATTGAATAAAATGACGATGGTATCTATTTCCCATGCCAGAGAGGGTACATGGAAGCTCAGAGTACCCTCTTTTTTTTTCCTTCATCTTTCTATTCTTAGCTTGAGTCTGAATATTGGTTATTCAGAGAAAGGATTTGAATGCCCCACCCCGAATACCTCAATAATTTTGTATGAAGTTCTCTCTCTGGGTGTGTTTTTTTTTATGTTTCCTTTTTGAAAACTGTCTCCATGTAAGCCAGTTGTGCAAATTGGGATAATTCCTGGTTGTTCTGACCTCTGTGACTTTGCCAGTAACAACTGAGAGCTGAGAAGAGTGAAACAGAGATACATAATTCCGTTTTGTGATTGATTGATCTGGTAAAAGTTTTATAAGAATAATTGGAAGGTTTTTTGCTGATTTCCTAACAATGCTTGCTGATGTTATTATATAGTTATTAGAGTCAAAGATTGTTTCTCTTGGTGTTTAAGCATATCTTTAATTTCTTGTGATGAGTAGGCTCCCTGGACACAGCCATCTGTGCCATCTTTTGCAAGAATAATCTCAATTCATTTTGATATCTTTTTCTTTAAAGTCAGACCATGCATAAATAATTGCGTGGCACTAATACCATTTTGGAAATGATCCAGCTGATTAAAATGATCACAGCCATTCAGAATTTACCCTTATGCTTAATTCTAGAAGTCAGGGAGCCATATGTGCAATTCAGTGAAACTGTGCCCCTGGAAGGGAGCAAGACTGGTCTGGCTGAGCCCATGCCTTGCCAAAGCACCAAATCAGTTCCTTAAAAGCCCAGACCATCTGAGTGTTTGCATCACACAGATAAAATGTAGCAGTGCTTCATTGGGGATTTTCCAGCTACGTTGGCCAGATGTTTTGGCTTCTATTGATTCACAATGTATGCTTTAAAATATTTTTAATGACACCAGATTGCTGTGTCATATTCTGTGCTACATATGTAGCAGATGTTCAGATAGTTACATCCTCATATATTCATTCATTCAATAAGGATTAAATGAGCGTGTATTTAATGTCAACTACTGTCATTTAGAAAGGAGAAGGAGAGGCCAAGAAATGAAACCCTTTGAAGGTAAGGTCAGACAGTACTTTGTTACTGTGCATGCTTCATGAACATAGGAATTACAGTTGTTTCCTTTCTCTACTGTTTAGCCCATAATCAGAATAGTATCTGATAAATCACATGGCTTGGTTAAAGTCTGCTAAATGAATGAGAGATACAATAGATATGAATAGTAAAGGAGATACATCAGTCAGGTTGTACTTGTCTGATTTTTTGCCTGAGCAGTCGGGTAGATGATAGAATTGCAAACTGAAATAATCAATACTGAAATTCCAGAAGGTTGGGAAAAGATGACTGGGAATTTAGTTGGGGACATGTTGGCCCAAGGTGCCTGGGAGAGACCCAGAGAGACACATCCAGGTGGCTGCTGACTCTATTCAGACATAAAAGAGCTGTGCTGGACAGGTGGATCTGGGCATTCTCTGAATTTGAGGAAGTGAAGAAGCAGGACAATGGGAAACATTGCTATAAGGAGTATGTAAAGATAAGAAATGGGAATGTAAAGGGGAGAGTTGGAGAACAAGAGTAGGAGGTAGAAGACCACAAGAATGCCTTGACGGAGGAGAAGCAAAGTAGTCACAAGAGAACTGAGGATTGCAGTCCCACAGAACCGAGAGAGAGAGCAACATATATTTGAGAATGTGGGGAGTGTCAACAAGGGTCAAAATATCCAAGAGACTCAGTAAGATGAATACTGAAAACTTTCCTTTGAAATTGGATCAAAGAATATTATTGGCAAAAAGCAGATTTGGTGAAATAGAAACCTGGCTTTGGTGGCTGATGAAAGAGGGCTCTGGGTTTAAAAAAAAAAACTTCCATTTCCATGCTTGCTCCCTCCCTTCTCCCCACTTTGGTAGTCTATCACAGTCTTGCAGAAATGCAGAATAAAGTCATCAAGAATTATTTCCAGTCCCTGAGTCTTCCAGTCTCTGTCTGTGCCTAGTATCTCTTTATTTTGATGTTGTACCTTTTCCTTGTCCCTCTATGTCTGTCCATGTGTGTTAGAACTGCTGCCTTGTGCCAGTCCAGATCCTAGCGTCCAGTTTGCTGTTGAACAATCTCAGCCTCACACTTTGCAGCCCCTACTCCTGGCACATGAGGCTCAGCCTCCTGAATTAATGTTTTGGCTCCCTGGAGCTGGGCTAAGTTACCACTAAGCTTCCAACTGGAATGAAAGTAAGAAAACTAGAAGACAAGAAATTTCAGATCGCAAATAAGAGTACCGAAATATAACACTACAGAAATAAAAGTGGATAGTTGAGGGCGATCAAAAGGGAAATTTTCCTCTGGAGATAGTATATTCAAAAATTTTAAGATAATTGTTGGCAACTTTTTTTTAAAAGGGCCTTCTATGAAAGATTACATCTTGCTCTTCTGGGGAATTCTCTGACTAAAACCTGTATGTGAACTTGAGCTTTTGATCCTACAATGATGTAACAGGTACTCAAGGATTCTAGATCCTAGAGATCTAGTATGAGAAAACAGATGTGGGCCCTGTCAAGAGAATGCGGGAGGCAGACAAATTAACCAAAATATGCTTGTGCTATGAAGGAAATAGAGAAGATATTTGTGATCAGGAACAAATAGACGCACCGCAGATAGAATTGTCCTAGGAGGCCTTTCTGAAGCTTCAGTTTGAGTTCAGGGAACCCTGGGTGCATGTTGGAGATGGGAAAGAGCATCGAGAGGAAGAATAGGAGAAAAACACACCTCCCAAATAAATGCAAGTATTATATGTTGTAGACATAGAGTCATAAGAAATTAAAAACAAAATCACCCTGATTTAAATAACAAGGAGAAGAGCATTCTCAACAGAGGAGATAGCACAAAAGCTCTGAAGTAGACAATGGCTCAGTAAGTTAGAAGAGTCAAGAGTCTTCGTGGCGAGAGCACAGCAATCTGGGGAGACAGAAGCATCAGAGGAAGCTGAGCCAGGCAGGAGCTCAGTCCCACACGGCTTCCTGAGTCTGTCTGACTCCAGGAGAGGGATGAAAAGGAATTAGACAGGGAGGGAAGTAATTTGACTTAGGCTTTGGCCTCCTTCAGAACAATGAATTGTAAGGAGCAAGAGGAGACTTATGGGACAAAATCCACCTGCGAGTCACGATTTATAAGAGATTGCCAAGGGTTGGCAGTTTTTAACAGCTTTAAAATTTATTGTGCGAGCCTCCTTAATCATTGTAACTGGATTTTTATGGCAGGTGAGAGGTCAAGGAGAGTAGAACCGTTCTTTTTGAAACAAAGATCCTTCCCAAAGCCCAGGGTCCATCTCCATGCCTTATGACCTCGGAATTCAGGCAGCTATCTGTTATTCCTCAAGGACTTTTTAAAAGGTCATATGGTGAAAAGTACACTTTGGTACTTCCATATACACCTCAGTCATTCTACACAGTAGGCTGACTTGTTAACTGAAAGGTGATGTATGCACTGTGGCGATTAACAACGTAAAGAGAGCTTTAGGTCCCACACAACAAATGGAAAACAATTGTGCTTCATTACCTAGAATGGAGGTAAATATCCACAAGGTTATTAACGATGATGCCACTTCGAAGCCTTGGTCAGGTACTGTGTGGAGGGCACAGAGCACATCATCCCATACAAGGTAAATGTGAGGCCCCTGTTCCGCAAATAAGAAAATGTGACCAGTTAATTCCCTGAAGGTCATGTAACCACAAACAGCTAGGGTTATCGCCAAGTTATGCCCACTGCAAAAACCACATACTTCCCATCAGTCCACATGGCCTCGCCCTTTGTGGCCTGAATATATGTGAAGTTTCTACTTTAGACCTGTTTTTAGCTCAGGCACTCATAGAAGGGGTATGTGTTTATGTGTTTGTGTGTGTGTGTGTGTGTGTGTGTGTGTGCGTGCACGTGCTGTGTGTTCACGTATGCATGTTTGCATTTGTCTTTGGAAGACATGTGTATATGTGTAATTTGTGTGTATATGAGTGTATGTATGTGTGATATATTTGTGGTGTATATGTCTATATATGTATGCAGAAAAAGAGAGAGTATGTGTACTATGTTTAGTCACCACCCTCATCCCCACAAATGTATGGGTCAGTGGGTCATCAGGACCATTTAGAAATTTTTTGTAATAGTCACAAGAAATGATCAGGAACTCTTCCAGCCAAATTATGGAAGTTCTATCCTACTTGAGGCAGTTCCTGATGATTGTTTGCATGAAAAAAGACCAAATCTGGGCAGTTTTTCACTATCTACCCAGTAATTAAACAAATACACATTTGATTTAGTTCCATTTGGGCCAGAAAATGTTGATGAGCAGGCAGGACACAGAACATATTGAGATGACCATGTCTCCACCAGTCCCAGCTGGTATTCTTCTTAGAGAAATTCTCTGCATCTGTTAGAAGAGAGAGTTCTTATCTGATTCTGACCCTGACCACAAGTCTTAAATAGGTCACATATTGATTCCCAGGTTTCTCATTGTAAAGTAATAGGTCTTACAGGCTATAGGTTTTGCACTGATGATATGCTGTGGAAAATCCTCACTTCTCAAGGATTCCTGAACTACTATTGTGAAGCTCAGGTAATGCATGATTAGATGTGGTAGTGGCTCTTCTCACTCTAGGTTCTATGTTATCATCAGCCACTCAAGGATTCTTTCACACCAGGAGATTATCAGAGCTTTGGACATACCACATATGTTATGATCTACTCCTCCTGTTCTGGGAATACTTAAATGTAGCTCCACTGTTAAGAGATAAACTCAGAAATAAACACTGAAGATTATAACAACCCAGGAAAACTGAAATAATTAAACAATCTCAGTTTTTTTAAAAAAAAATGTGTGTCAAGAAGGACAAAATAAAAGGAAATCAAGATCACACAGTCCCAAAGGCATGACAATTTGCCTGTAACTGGGTGGCTGTTTTTCCTTTTTTTTCTCCAATTTGTCCTACTTACAACTGGTGAGCAGTAAAAGAGGCTGGATTTCTTAGGATCAGAACTGTGCATCTCTGTTGGAAGCAATTTAAGGAAAGCATTAATAACTACACTTAATTAGTCTAGTATGTGGTAGGAACCTGAAAAACCTCATCCTCAGGGACCCACCTGAGCAACTCAAGACATAATACTCCTCCCGAACATCCAGCCTTCTGACACTGTGACAAAATACCTGAGAAAAACAACTTTAAGAAAGATTTATTTTTCCTCATGGTTTCAGAAATTTCTGTGCATATTGGCTGGTTCTGTTGCTTTTAGGTTTTTGATGGACAGAAACAGCATGACAGAAGGGCATAGCAAAAGAAAGATGTGCACCCATGGCAGCTGAGAGAGAGAGAGAGAGAGAGAGAGAGAGAGAGAGAGAGAGAGAATGAAAGGAGGAAAAGAGAGAGGTGAGCAGAGAGGAAGGGCCTAGGACAATATGCATAGATACATAGTCCAAATGACACGCACCAAAGACTACTTCCTTCAGTTAGACCCCACTTCATGCTTCTGTCTCCTCTCAAGAGGCCATGAAATTATAAATTCATCAATACATTAACCCACCAGTGGGGCGGAAGCCCTCATGACCCAATTGCCTTCCAACAGTTGTGTTGGGGCCGAGCCTCCAACACACAAGCCTTTTGAGGGACACAATAGATCCAAATTAAAATATGCCTAAAGAAAAGAATTGCATCTGAGCCATACAGGGACTGAATGTTTAAATGCTTCTTATAATTAAATTTTCTCCAAGTTCCTCTTGGACTTATCCCATAACATTGACATTCTGACTACATCTTTGATGTTGCTGACAAGAAATCTAAGTACCTTGAGTCTTGATATATGATTTTTTACTCACTTCCTGAACTAAATTCTCCAAGCTACAGACCCAGGATCATTAAGTCAGTCAGATAGTGGTCTTCTCTCCATCTACAGCCCATGTTTTGACCCAGTCATTTCTATCATAAGAGTTTCTTGATTGATACTTATCCAGTATTCAAATAAATAACACATTGACCATTTAACTTCTGTCTCTCTCTGAGTAACAAATGAAGTAGGATTCCTGCTTCCCTGCTAAGTGTTACAGTACCCTTGCACTTACACCACACCCTTCCCAATATGAATTGAAGACTGGACTTTCCATATCTCTTCTACACGTTACTGCGAATGCAATATTACAAAACCCAAAACTTTGGTTGACAACTTGCTTCCATTCACATGGCTTTAAAGTGGTCACATCTTGGTGGATGCGCCAAGTTCTGTCTCAACCAATTCTGCAGAAGTTTTAAAAACTTGTTAAAATTAAAGCTGGCCCAAGTGTGACTAATGACTCAGCACAATCACACTTCCCCCAACTGAGATTGGGATCTTTTTACTGAAGTATTTAAAGAATAATATTGAAGTCAGGAATGCAGGAATAGTTGATGGGCCAGTTAAAGGGTAGGTAAACTTCTCAGGCTGGACATAATCAATGTTAGAAACAATCTTTCCCTTAAAATCCTGGCTCATGTCCTTGAACTGAGGATTAGGAACAAAATTCAAGAGGCTGGCATTTCGTTCTCTGGACTCTTGAGTCTTCCTATCCTGAGGACTCTGCCAATTCACTGGGAACTGTGCTTGGGCCTGAAAATTAACCACCTGCCCACATCACATCCAAAGAGAACATGTCCCCATGTCTGTGCTCCAAGCCAGGACTCCCCATAGGATGAGCTAGAGTGAAGGGTGAGTCATTTTTCGCCAGGAAAAGCATACTAGGAAAGTAGCCAAACACTGTACTTAAATATTCCTAGACCTCAACCGGCACAATATATAAGATGCTTTCTTGCTAGTGTTAGCTGGAAGGTCAAGCGGGAAGTTGTGGGTTCGCATGAATAGCACAGTAGGAGACCCCTGCTGTGGAATCAGCTGGGACTAGGAGCGCTGTGCCCTCGGTGGTCTATCTCAGCAAAAAATGATGAAATTTCGGGATCCAAGATAGCAAAGGCCAATCAAGGAATTTCACAGATCACTTCATTCCTATGAAATTTAACATCCAAGCAATATTTTTAACTCCCCCCCCAGTTCTGCCTCAAGGTGAGAAGCTACAGTGGTCCCAATGGCCTGAGCTCTAGACTTAGAACATTGACCAGTGTTTGGAAACCAGGATACAGAGTGGTACTGGAATTTTCCACCAGGCTTGTTAGAAATGTCTGCACTATTATTTCAGCAAACAGGGACATTCTGACCTTCATTACTGCATATCTGTTTCTTGGGTCAGAAGCTAGGAGACTATTATGAAAATTACTTAAAACCTCTTCCCAAAGCCGAATCCCACAGACTTCCTCCCACAGCATGATCTTGTTAAGACATTCCACTGCTTTGTTTGGGAAATGGATAGTGTCATCATAAATATCTAAAGAAGAAAAGAAAAAATAAGTAGTGTTCCTATTTTTAAAATGCGTCAAATAAGTCATTTAGATGTGAAATTTCATTTCTGTTCATATAGACATGGTCATTGCAACCATCCTGTGTAACTTACCTTGCTCACTGAGAATGGTTTAATTTGCTACAACCTCCTTTTTCCTAAAAAGGCAAAATTGTTACATGCAGATTCTGAAAGGCTTTATGTGGACATTTTTCCAAAATAAAAGGATTCTCCCAGAGACCCCAAATGCAAACCATTGTAGATTAGATTTTCTTGAAATATTCCAAAAAGTGAACTTTTTCAAAGTGATAAATATTTAAGGTAATGAGTATGTAAATTAGCTTGATTTAACCATTCCACCACAGGCGTACAGTGTAACACTACTGTGTACCTCATAATTTGTCAAAAAGAAAACTCACAAAATAACTTTTTTGTTGAAATTGGAGCCTTCTCTCATCTGGGCTGGAATATTAACAAGCCATTCAGAAAACAAAGAGCCCTGATGTGTACAGATTGCGGTGCTTTGATTCAGACTTCATACCTCTCCGGCATCTTCTAGGACCTGGAGTCACATGAGGACTGAAGGGTAAACTCCCTGCCATCCTCAGGCTATGTGCCCTGCAGGCGGCAAGTTGGAAGTGAAGCTGGAGTGGCCTCCAAGTCAGGAGCAGGAACTGCTCCCACAGCCATGAAAGAGGCTCCAAAAATAGGTCCAGGAAGCCCTTGGTCTTTCTACTTCTGAGTGCAGACTCTAGTCTGGACCTGAAACAAGCAGTCTCTACACATAAGAGGAGGAAACCCACTAGGACCTCAGCTTGCTGAACATAGCAGCCTGTGCAGGGTGGTCCTAAATTAGCCGTGAGCTAGTAAGACCTCCGTGACAGAATCCTCTAGCTAAATCCCAAGACTGCCACAGCCTCCTTGCAGGGGAGCTGAAACAAGATGAAGCCCTCTAGTTATTTCAGCTTTCTTATGCAAGCTGGTTTATGGAAACTGTTAAACTGAATCTAGCCCAGGGTAGGTCCTGGGAGAGCCTCAAGGTTACCACTTCCAATCAGTGATCTCTGGTGCTCCAGTTGCCAGCACTGGCTGATCAGTGACTCTCTGGGTTCCGAAACTCTGTATCAAGCCTCACGTAGATGAGCATCCCAAGACCAATGTGAATGTACTTGGCTGGAATATCAACTGTCATAGGGGTACTTTCATCTCATGATGATCAAAAAAGTAGGCATTTTCATTGAATACAAAAACGTACATTTATTTAGTACAATTTGATAAGCAGAATATTTTGAAATGTGGAGTCTACTTGGGAAATAACAAAAAAAAGAAATAAAGGGACTTTGGTTGTAAAAGAACAGAAATACTATGTTAGAGACAGTCTTCACGTAGAGACAGCTATTGTGATCTCCACTTGTGAGTTCATTCTATACATACTTTTTAAGAATCTAGCAAATGGGCCGGGTGCTCTTACTTCAGTTGTGGGTAAAGTTCAGGAGAACAGAGTCCAGGAAAACAAACATATATTTGGATAATTACAATAAGTCACAACATTGTGCCAAGGACAGACACAGGCTTAGAGTAGGCTCCTTGGAGGAGATTAAGTCCGAATTTGTAATGTCTGAACAAGCAGGGTGCACACTGTGGGGAAGGCAGAGATTTTAACACATGCTCACAGATGCTGTGGATCTGATGCACAAAATGTGAAGGACTGAGAAATTACTCAGTGGATCAGACAGTTGTATAAGGTCCAGTACAGAGTCAGTATCACTTTCATTAGGTCTGATGTTCTCCACAGTACTTCATAAAAATAGAGAGCATTGCATATTATGTAAAAATCATGTTGGTTGCGGAAATAAAGCCATTCACCTGAATAAGGAAACTCACGATGCTCAAAGGTGACCACATGAAGAGAGATAAATAGATTTTCTTCAGAGATCAGAAACTGACCCGGTGGACTCAAGTTGTGAAGAACCCTGTTTTCTAAGTGATATTTCATAAACCATGGAGAAGCAGTTTTAAAAATGGGGACGGTTGTAGTAAAAACATTGAGACAATGTGGAATTTAAAAGTCTCATTTCTGCAGAACTATTTGTGCCTTTACCTCAGTAATATATACTGCAAATTCCAACAGAAGGATATAAGAATTTCTTAATTCAATAAACACATACTGAGGGGCTATAAAATACTACAACAAAGAAACAAAAGGAACCCAGTCCCTTGACTCAAGGAACCAAGGGAGAAAGAGTAACAAAGAACAAATAACGGGTCCACGTTTCCTAAACTGATGTACAAAACTATTTTGTCATGAGCATCCTGCAATTCTTGAAGTGCTTTGGGAACCCATTACTGGGAAAGAGTGAGTTAAAAGATCCAGTAATGAGGCAAAGCCTTCCAGTACAGAAACTGTGTGAGCTGATCTATGGCATCAATAAGGATATTGAAGAAAGTGTTTTGAGATTGGAATATGCGATCACCATATGAGCTAAAGTATTTTTGACAAAAAAAAAAAAACTGGCTATGTCTAGCCAGGACACTTCCAATCTGAAATCTTCTTAGAAAGAATTTATTGGGAATAATCTGCTGTGACAAACTGATTAGTAAATATCCATGTTTATGGTCACTCAAGTAGTGATACAATTTGTAGAAAAAGTAGGGTTTCTGTGTGTCCATGGACAAAACATGAGTCTGAAAGAGAAGCTTTTATGTCCTAAACTAAACGTTGAGCTTAAGGGAATCCAGGCCATCCTCATACCACTCACACACAGCGTGGGTCTGGTCTTAGGTCAAAGTCCCTGGTCATAACGCTCCCTGGAACTCCCAGATGTCAGGCAAGAACCCATCTTCAGGAGCTTGGCTTAGGGTGGACTGTGGTCCTCATTTGGACTTTGACCCATACTCCTGCCTTTGTTACTTTTCTCATTACTATGACAGAACACCAGACATACACCAGACATACACATACACAATTTAAACGAGGAAAGATTTATTTAGCTCACAGTTTCAGAAAGTCTCACACAGTCAATTCATCATAGCCATCAAGAGTAGAAGCATGTGTCAAAGACTGGAGAGTTGCTTACGGCATTGCAAACAGAAACCGAGTGAAACGGGAGTCAAGATCATGTCTGGAGACTCAGGCAAGGCTAGAGCTTTCCTAGGAAGAAGCCAAAACAATGTTCCTTCTTCCTTCCTTTACTTAGATCAAGCTGCCAGTTGAGCCCCCACCCATGGTAGGTGCCCCTTCCTCACTTCCTGTCCCACAAGTCAATAGCACACGCCTGAAAGCTCTTCCCAGTCTCAACCTCCCACTAACACAGTTCCACAGTCTTCCCACAAATACAAATACATGAGGCTTTTGGGGGACACTCCATACCTAAACCATAACAGACCTGTCTTAGACATCTGAGAGAGAGAGAGAGAGAGAGAGAGAGAGAGAGAGAGAGAGAGAGAGAGAGAAACCAATTTCTGAAACACACAAGGAGAATGTGGCTCTCAGCTGGATGAGTCTAGGGGATGCAAAATCTTATTGTGGAGAAACCATCACGAAAAGCCACCTCAGTTACAAAATTTGACATTTCTATGACTTCACTCTGACATCCAAGTATTTAAACACCAAATAAAGTAAATAGATAGCATTAGGTATTTATAACACTATTTATAATTAAGAACAAATGTAAAATGCTTATAATACTGTTCTTTCAACCTTATCCTCCAAATACCTACACAGCTAATATAAATACAAAAATAAATATCTGCATATTTATTATTATATATAAATATAACATATAGTTCAATTATGCATTGAAATATGTATTTCAACATATGTATTCAATTATATATATTATTCAAATATGCTCATGGTATTACCCATTCTCTTATATTTCATCCACTTGTTTTTCTTATTCTTTACGCAATTGTTTGTGTAAATGAACTTCATCAACAGTTTGGAAGTCATTTTAGGCTTAGATCTGCATATGAAATCTTTAAGCTATTTTTTAACCAGATTCTACCCTAGCTCACACTGGTGCTGTCTTTGAAAGAAAAGGACTCTCTCTCTCTCTCTCTCTCTCTCTCTCTCTCTCATGAAATATACATATATATATATATATATATATATATATATATATATATATATATATATATAATAGCTCAGCTGGGCCCAGTGGTGCATGCCTGTAATCCCAGCACTCTGGGTGGCTGAGGCAGTAGGACCAAGCCCAGCCTAGGTGATCTGGGGACTTACCAAGACTCTGACTCAAATATAGGCTAAATAAAAAAGTAGCTGTAGCTCAATGTGAAACAGAATGTTATACATTTCCCAAACTGCTCACGAATGGCCACTGTGAAGGCATCCGTGTGTGAGTCCCTTACACTGGTAGAATCTCCTCACTTGTGAGTGGACATGCAGACAGATCGTAGTCACTGCCAACAGAGTTGGGTAGAGTAGCACGGGTCATCCGCACCTTAGTAGCCCCATACTCATGTGTCCTTTGCATGTGTCCCAAAGCCCTAGGACTAGCACAGCTACCACCTCTCCACCCATCTCCCACTTCCAGCCAGCATTTTTTCCATAGACATGACCTGTGTCAACCAAAAGAGCCTGCCAGCCACCTGACAGTCGTCGTTATCCTGGATACCCCACATCCACTCCAGAAGATGGCTGCCTGGGTTAAATTTAAAACAGATCACAGAATTAAGGTGTAACCAATCAGCAGGCTGGAATTTGGACCAATCGTGGCTCTGCTATGGCTACATTAGCAGCACTCCCCGAACACCCAGAGGGTTAATCCAGGAGGGCTTCCACTGTGTGCTGGTCTGCCTGGGTTGTGTCACAGGTCCTATTTAAAGAAAGTCTTTTTCTGGTGTTCTGGAAAAATAAAGCATGCAACTTCCTGATGCTCCTGGTTTCAGCTTGCCCACCTACTGTGCTTCAGTCTGCCCTTCTCTCAGGCACAATGGGTCTGGGGAAGGCAAGATGGGTGCTAGAGTTTAGTGTCAAGCAACACAGTAGCTGTCATATGAAATTAACAGGGTACATGGTGATAAAAAGTGCTAAAAATTGATGACCTTCATATACTTCTAGAAATATATTTATAAGAAATAAAAACAGCTGCTTTGACAAGCAGAGGTTTCTCCACCACATTATTGCCATTTTGATGAAACAACCTCTTTCCCAGCTAGTGACTATATTCTGGTGCCAGAGATAAAGAAAGAATGGAGGGACAATTTCAAACTTATTCCTCTGTGAAGCAACTGTACAGCCAGCTGCAGGGTGTGGCAAGGTGAAGGCAGTGTTGCCAGAGATGGTCTCTCTCTGCTCAGTAGGAGGGGAAAAGGCAGAAGAATCCTCTCGTGATAGACACCCACCACAACACACGGGCAAGCAATAATCAACATCTCTTCACGTCTTCGTATATTCCCTATGGACCTACATCAAATTCAGTGACATTTCAGCAGTTCACATTGGTATGAGAAAAATAAGAACAAAGTATGGAATTATTCATTTGATTAAATATACTAAAAATACTGTATCATTCTGGTTAGAAAAAAATGCCTTGAAAAAATTGTCATATTAGAGACTCACAGCATAGTCACTCTTACTGTGACTTCTGCTACTACCATAATTTAATTAAACCAATCCTAAAAAATATCTTCTTGAAATTTCCCTGCTCTATGAAATCCAAAGGTCGCACAGCCACAGAATGCATGAAAAACTGATAGGATGGCTAAGCCCGATTTAATTTAAAGAAGGAAAACTGCAAGAAAATTAAAATGATGGGAAGCACTAGAGATGCCGATGCCTAATTGTGCCTGCACCTAGCTATTGCGGTGCCCTTCGCCTCCTGGTGGGAAACCCAGCTCCAAGCTCTTCCGGGGAACAGCACAGCACGTCCCTGGGCCAGAACATATGCTCAGACCTGTAGACCACAGCATCCTTCCCATCCCTTCTCCAAGACAGAAAACTCAACTTTGCCTCTTCCTGACCTGTGGAAAGAATTTCTGCTCAAGGAATCTGACGAGGAATCCACACGGGGTGGCTGCCCGTGTGGCCTCTTCTGCCTTTCATGGGACATTGCATAATCACATTTACTCCCTGGGGCTCCAGTCCCCTGGTCCTGTGCGGTCCTGCTGCCCGATTTTATGCAACATTGGTCCTTGCTTCTTCCTCCCCACTCCAGTCCACCTTGCCTCTCCCCGCGCTGTTCCACCCCCTGGCATCTCTCTCTCTCATCTCTCTCTCTCTCTCTCTCTCTCTCTCTCTCTCTCTCTCTCTCTCTGGGAATCTCCTTGGTACCAGAAGCCGGAGTCGGCCGCTTCCGAGCCCCGAGAGCGTCTATTTTGCTTTCTCCTCTTAGCGCACTCACTTCCATCCTTCCTCGTGGGGCCACAGATGTGAGTTTCTGTAAATACTACCAGTGATGAGTTCTTTTTGTAGAATTTTTGGAGACCTCAAATTTAATTATGTCGACTATCCCCACGAAGGTTAAAAGGACAGCTCTAACAATTTCGCCTTACCCAGTGGGCTGGATGACTTCAGAAAGGACGAAGTCACTGACTCCAGTGCTGGCCTATACTCCCTGGGGCTCTGATTCAGCTGCAAATGAGATGAAAACTCTTGAACGAGGGTCCCCAAGGCAAGTGATATATGAAGGCTGGAGCATCTCCAAGGTCCCCGTCACCTCACAGGCTGCCAAGTGACCATCCTTGATGTCATTTCAGTCTAACCTAGGGACTAAGCTCAGCCAAACTCAGAGGCAGGCAGAGCGAAGCAGATGCTGTGAGTGTGCACAGGGTAGAAAGCTTCCCCTTCCCCACCCTGCAGGTGCCCCGCATCCTCAACCTCTCCATAAGAAACACCCGGTGGGGCCAGGGGCGGGAACCAATGGCCTACTCTCCCTGTATCTCTTCAGGTCCATTTCCCCCCTGAAAAACTGTCTTAAACTGAAGGTGTGAATGAGCATTGCATTGGATAGAACCAGCCCATTGATTTTATCACTGGCTGCTGAATAATCACTGAGGCACCAGGTCTCCAGGCAAAGCCTGGTGTGTCCTCATCAACCAATGCAATTTTTGCATCCCTGTGTCTAAATCCAATTACCAACCGTGGTTGTTGTGCCTTTCCCCACTGCGTGCTGTGTAACCCTGTGAAATAGTGGGAGGCTGGGACTGCTTGCATTTTTTTTTTGCCTAAAGGAAATATGCATATATATTTATATCTATACAAGTATATAGATATAGATATAAATATATTAGACTTTATGAGGGAAGTATATATTTATGCCTGTAAAATATTTAATAATATCCATCAAATTTAAAGAGCAAATCCCAAGGCATTTGACTATTCCGTCTACAAGGAATGCTTTTTAAAAATGCAAGCCATGGACCCCAAGTCTCTCCACCACCAT
The DNA here is from genome assembly GCA_004027205.1 of Ctenodactylus gundi. Lineage (NCBI taxonomy): Eukaryota > Metazoa > Chordata > Mammalia > Rodentia > Ctenodactylidae > Ctenodactylus > Ctenodactylus gundi. The sequence continues at coordinate 25,337 of PVKB01000815.1, forward strand.
TACATGAAAGACCACACGAAAATGTGGAATCGACTCGGTGGCAGATGATCATTTTTGTGGACTTTTGCGACTTATTTATTTTGTGCTGTTTCTTTGGTTCTCTTTCTCTCGTATCCAGGAAATACCTGGTTAGAGAAAGGGTGGTGATTACATGTTTAGAAGGCAACAACTCTCCAAATGGCTTAGCCATTGGCGATTCAGTGCACCTACGCAGAGGAAAGAGAAGTGTCCCTGTTGATACGAGATTTTCTTTAGGTCGGGATTCTCTGAGCCAAACACTAACTGCTCGAGTTCTGCTCCAGTAGGTTTCACTGAGTACAACTGCATGGAATGCTATTACTGTTTGCAATGCAACATGATCTAAAAACATTGCATTTCTTTTTGATCCAAAGGGGACTAGCAGGTTTATTGTGTTTGCATGTGCTTTCCCCTAGACTCTGGCTGCCCTAACAAGAAATTCAATAAATCTGCTTCCAAACCATCTTGCTCAAGCTTTGCATGTCCAGTCTGGGCCCGAGGAAATTAACAAGAGAATAGAACATACCATCGACTTGCGGAGTGGCGATAAATTGAGAAGAGAGCATATCAAGCCATTCTCACTGATGTTTAAAGACTCCAGCCTGGAGCACAAGGTAGAACTGAGTCTGCACAGTGGCTCTTTTTCTGCAGTAAATTATTGTCAATGTTCCTGGGGCTGGAGAGACAGCCCAGGGTCTGTGGTTTGGGTTGGTTTGTTTGTTTGTTGTTTGGTTTGGTACTGTCTTCTTTTATTCTCTTTGAAAACCAGGATGAGACTGAAGTCTGTGAAAGGATATGTTATTGTAGAGAGAAAGAGAAAAAGAGAGACATAAGAGCAAAGGGTCGCTAACTCAGGAAGCACCAAAATACTGTCTTCCACTTTGAGATTATTAAACCAAGTGACACTGATACCCACTTGCCTTTTCTTTTAGGTGAATTCACATCAGTTGCCTGTTCTGTAATATCTGAGTATCCAATAACCTCATGTAAGCATAAATGATAAACGGTGTTTATCATTTATCCAATTGTCTAAGGCATCTGCTGACTCAGAGCCACCCATCTAACTCTAGTACAAAAAAATAAATTGTGGGTACTGGGAAGGTTTGAATCCCACCTTCACCATTTTCTTGCTATGTGACCGTCAATTAGTGAAGCAACCTCTCTGAGCATAAGTTGCTTGCTGTACAAATGAGGATAACGAACTAATGAGCTAATCACTTCACGTACACAGGGCAACATCTCGGTTAGGTGAAGCAATCAACACAGTGATGGCTTTTGATGAATTTCCCCGTGCCCTTGCCCCATCTAGCTACGAATTGGGAAGTGAGTTAGCTTACCTGGTTACCTGGGCTGCTCCTTTGTACTGTCACAAGCCAACAGACCTTCCTTGACTGAACACAGGAGATATTTGCTGTTTGAAGGAGCCTTAGCAGAACAGCGAGGAATTTGCAAGTAAATTTCAGGAGTTTGTCCCCACATTCTGTAAAGCTCCAGGGAGCAATTCTTTTGTAAGCTTGCTCAGCAGCCTGGGAGACTGTGCCTTCCACAAGTTGGAAAATTCCCACTTCTATGCATGTGCGTGCACATTCCCGATGAGTTTCTTGGAAACTCACCCCACACTCCCACTAACTACAAATTACAAACTGCAAAATTAATACTTTCACCTACATTTCCCAACCTGAAATGCATCATAAAGTGTTCTAACCAAACAGAAAGGAAAGAAATGTATGACCTCACCTGCTGTCTCCAAAATTGCAGGTGTGCTTTTCTTAGTCATAATATAATAAAGTGCTTAAGGTCCAAATCAAATACACTGCTTCCCGGGTCCCTCCATTTGAAGCATCTAAGATAACAAACAAGGTGGCTTTGCAAAGAATCTCTACACTGGGCCTTGGCAGATTCCTGCGTTTGTAGGTAAACAAAACCGTTCTCTTCATTATTGCTAAAGTTGCACCTGCTTCATTAATGACTTAACTCCAGCAGACTCCAGTTTGTAGCGTCTTTTGCTAAATGGTGTTTGCATTTCATCTGCAGCCACCTGGGGTTCAGGCAAGAATGAGCTACAGGAGATGCAGTGAGCCTGAGACAGAACTCTCTGCCAAGGAGAGGTTCTCCCAGGAGAGTCAGAGGGCTCCTCCCCAAAGCACATGAGACCCGCCCATTGATGGTGCAGCCGTGTTCTATCTATCTACCATGGGCTCTGCCTCACACAGGTTCCCTATGGTGAGGGCAATGGGGCACCTCAGAAATTATTCACTCCTCTCTTGTCACAGAAACTGTCCTCATGACTTACTCGGAGACTCTTCTTAAGGCCTGGGCTCCTGCCGAGCAGAGGATATATAACAAGAAATGTCCACTGAGTATTTATCAAGTACAAGACACTACTTCTGTGCCATTCATTCAAATCCACTAAAATAACAGAACGAGGTGCTTTTGTGAGCCTCACTGTGCACTTGATGGGAGGAGACACAGAGAAACAATAACTGCAGAGCCTGCTCGGCTGTCAGCAGGGCCCTGTGGTCTGAGCTCACTAGGACACCAAAGTCAGGGCTCATGTTCACCGCCACTTCCCGGAGCCCCCAGGACATGCTGTCCATGGTCCTTACATGAAGGAGCCATCCTGTCTGGCCCCATCCTCTCCTTTTTTTAACTTTGTAGAGAAAAAGTAGTGGAGGAAAAGCTTTATAGGAGAAGCTTCTAAAGCCTTAGCAAAGTAAAAGCAAGACTCAAATAAAAGAGGATTCCAGAATCCAAGAATATTGTCCATGAACATCTACTCTGTGATAGAAAAAAATTGCTATCCCACAGACAGCGAGAAGACTGAGATTTCATGCAGATAAGCAGAGGTCATAAAGCTCAAAGTCTAGCTGTCATATCTTGTGGACTGTAAGGTGCCATCAGCTTAGACTCTCTGTTTTTTATGCAGCATTCATAAAAAATTATTTAAGATGAGGATTCTAAGAGAACACACACACACACACACACACACACACACACACACACACCCCACAGGCTTATATCCCAGGGTAAGGATTACCAGGAGAATAACACCCAGCACACAAAGGCAGTAGGAAGTCCTCGTGTTAAGTATACTCTCATATTGGCTTCATGAAGGGAACGAGCTCCCCAAGATTTAAACTCCAAACTCGAATCTGCATTGGTTTGCTTCCTGAATTCGCACTCCAAATGCTATAAAAATTAATAATAATAAAAATAAAAGCCTCGGGCAAAACAATGTGAAGTGATTCTAGGTTGACACTGCCACCTGGTGACCAAAAGATGCAACTGTATGCCTCCCTGGAAACAAACTTTTGAGTTCCCTGGTAATGGCCTGCATTCTGATCTCAGAGATCTCCAAGCGTGTGTTTCATGAAAAAAAAAAAAAAAAAAAACACTCACACTTTAATTAGAAATGTGCACCTTAGAATTTCTGAAGAACACGCATATTTGCACTGCACTACCTTTCTTCTTGGGATCAAGTATGGGACATAAATCGTGTTTTCTGAAAAGACAAGTGGAAACATACGTAAGTTAACCCGTTTGCCTCTCTGCCTTTAGTAGCGAGTTAGAGTAGACAAAACCCATTGAACTGTGTAGAGATATTCAATGAGGATATTTCCTGGTCATGACTTAGAAGAATTGGCATACACCTGCCCACATGCTGTGTGAACAGAACTTTTAAACAATTTATGGTGCTGCACAAGAACTTGTTGAATGCATACGACAAAAATTCAGGTTAAGGAGGTTTGGATGAGGCTGACTGTGGCTGGCCTCTGGGCATATTTTGCAAACTGAGATCTCTCTTTCCAGCAGAATGTCTGGAGAGCAGAAGGAAGTTCTGCTGACTGCCTGTCATGAATTCAGGTGGCGCCTTCCTCCCTGCCTGCTTTCTCCTCACAACGATTTTGGATTAAGCTTCAGGAAAGCAAACCCATGACTCCTGTGGCTTAGCCACGTTTGAGCACCATTTTTTCCCTCTCTAGTCTCTTATTTTCTCAGTAATGAAGTCAGAACTTTGGACAGCTCCTCCCCTCCTCTAACCTTGTGTTGACTCGGAGTACTCTCTCAACAAAAGTGTCCCATGCACTAATGTACCCCAGAATTCACAGGGTTTATCCCTGACCCCCTGATGTCATTATTAATATCACATCCTCTCACTCTCAAATATTATCCAAGGGAGATGTCATGTGACAAGTCATGGGCCCTAAGACTTGGGCCTTGGCCAGTTCAGAATCAGTGCTTCCCAACATGTTCATCTCTGAGCAACATCCTGTGGACTTTCTGAGCCAATCCCTGGGATAGGAGAAAGGCCCACCCCAGTCACCAAAGGCGGTCCTCGGCTCTCTCAAGTTTCTGCAAGGAGTCACTCACCCTTCTTTACTGGGCTAAGTATTTTTCAAAAGGACTTATAGAACTCAGGGACAAGCAAAAATTGGACCTATCATTCAGAAATGTAGAAAATGGCATACTTGTCAAATGCTGCAGTCAAATTAGGTTGTATTATTTTTTAAAAAATATTTTTTCACTAACAATTTTTATATCAAACATATAAGGCATAAAGAAAAAGTAAAATTCCTTTTGCTCTTTTGACTTAGGATAATCTCTGTCAATATTTTGCCATGTGTCATACTTGTCTAACATAAATGTGCACCTATATACTTATGTGTGAAATTCTCATAAAAATAAGCTATTTTGTACATAACGCTTTGTAATGTAACATCAGGAATTCTTTGCCTAGCCACCCAAACTATTATTCCATTACTAGGTAGTTTTAGTAATTACATATTATTCCAGTGATTTTAACTACTTTTTCACTTTTTTCAGTTTTGGAGTATTATAAGTTACAAACTACATTTGCCACAGCTGTTGTTATGATTAAATCAGACATTCAACCTTGCTTATTGTCTTTGGATAAAATTACAAACAAACCAAACAGGAATGCACATTTTAAATGATTGATATGAATTCTAAAATTACCTTAAGACCGGTTTCTATACTTTTGGAAATTGCCAACTTAATAAGAAGCAAATAATATCTTCTTATTTTGTTTTCATTTTTATTTTTACCTGCAGTCGAGGTTGACGTTCTTTCTGTATACATTTCTGCCTTTCATTTATCCTTTTGTAATTTGAACAATTGTCTCAACTGTTCATCTTCTAGTGTGGTCCTCACCTTCGTCTTAAGGAATTGTGAGGTATTTTTAATCTACCGAGGACTTTAATCTTTTGTGGAACCATTCATCATGAGCCTTTCTTTTTTCAGAGAACGTATAAGAAGGCAATGCGTCTGAGCTTCTGGCTGTCCTTGCTCTCGTGGGACAGAGTTTGAATGAGGTTTGAGGTATTAAAGGCAAATAGGAACGATTATTTGTGTTACTTTAGGCTGGACAAATCTACCTAAACCCATCAGAACCTAAGACAGCTTGACAGGGACTTCTTCAGGACCCTAATGTGAAGTAAACTCGTTAAGCTTAGTGTTCTCCCCCCCCCCAAAAAAAATTATCACGTCAGAGCAAGAAAGTTTCTTCATATTAAATGAATATTATGATATGTTTAGCATATAGTATAAAATTGAATGGATATTGAAGTTTGTGGTGCGAACATTCTAGTGGCTTCAGTATGAAAATTAAGCTACATCAATGAAGATTAAATCGCCTTCTTTTAAAATGCTGCTTAAATCTGAAAACTTCTCTTCTAAGAAAATACTTCCTTCTGTCCTGGTGATGAAACTATACAATAAAACTCTCTTTGGCATAGGCCAACAGTTTTAAAATGTAAGAATCACTTAGAGATCTTACTTGAAATGCAGAAACTCATCCTTCTCTCTACTCCCTAGTTCTCATTTGGTGAGGGCACCTGAATTTTGAGAAACATTTTTATGAGTCTGTTATTTTGAATCACAATCCACCTTTCTTTGTCATTGGCTGAGCAGGGAGATGTGGGTGGGTCCCTTGACTCTTATCAGAGGAAGCTCCTTGGGTCCACATTTGGACTGATGTAGCTTTTAATCTGCCTATGGGGGCTCACGGTGGCCTCAGGAGCAAGTGGATCTTGGTTCAAATTCCACTTTGGAAATACCAGTGGCATAAAGGATTGCTACTTACTTTACTGATCATGAGGAGACACTGACAATTTGGTATCTTTCTGTCACTCAATTGCACATTCCTGCACTTTCAAGATGCTCTTTAATTCACAAATAGTTTTTGTTAAAAGACAGAAAAGAGATCATAGACTTGATTGCTGAGTAGATGTGGCTTGTACCCAATTTCTGTTAAATGTAGGACAAGGGACCTGGCCATATTGAGGTATTGATGATCATCTGTCCCAAGAAGTTGTTGTAAAAATAGGGTGGTGTAATATTCATACAATGGATTTTTTTTCAATAAATGCAACAGTTTCCTTTTTCCTTTTTCTTTCTAATTACTCCTCAGCCATTCCAAAACTGAGTGTCATTAAACCAAAATTTCACACTTCTAGAATTTTTTTTAAAAAAACTATTTTGCAAGAAATATTGTGAGGGAAAAAAATCTTAATTCACTTTTATAACAGTATCAGGGTCCCAACCTGACAAAGGTAAGACCAACCAATCCCTAGCTTATTACTCACATGGAAAGACATTGTCACCAATGCCTCCAGATCATTGGAGCAAAACTGGTGACCATCTCAGCTTCTGGGGTGTGTTTCAACCTGTAAGCCTCATTTATTTGTCTCTTCTCTAAGTGATGCAATTTTTCCATTTCCCTGTTATCTCTTTCTTTCGATTAAGAAATGTTTCAGTGTTTGATTCTTTCCAAAGTCTGTGCCTTTCACCCTGTGAGGACAAGCCAGCCAAGAATTTCACTGTTGTGCGTGGATCTCTTTGTGCCCTGCTGTAATTGTCTTCCTGTCCACACTGCTTTGACTCCTGGGAAGCCCCTCTGTCACAGCGCAGAGCATTTACCCTGGTCCGGTCTCTGCTGCCCTCATGCATACTCCAGCAGGTGGCTTATACTGAGTACTAGAGGGAGACAGTAGCCACAACCCCGGCTCCCCAGGAATCAGCACTCCTATCTGTGATCTTGGCCCAGTCATTGCACTTGGCAGAATGGCCATTTCACAAGGTTGTTATGTACGTGAAAATGAATTAAATACATATTAAGTGCCTCAGAGGCTGCAGTACATGGCAAGGAGACAGAACTTCAAAGAAATTGCTACTTATCAACCACTTACTACTCTATATTATGAATATTCTAAACTTCTATCTAGTTAATTTAAGTATTGCAACATCCTTTCATGGAAGTATTGGTTTTCCTGTTTGATAGATGATGCAGCCTCGGAGAACACGAGCAGTTTTCCACGGTTCACTTTTGTAAAAAACAGGAGAGCTGGAATTCAAATCTGAATTTGCTGTGTCTCCCAAGCCCAGAATAGTCTAACACAACGTGCAAATTCATAGTCTCAATAGTACCTGCTTTTCATGAAGTTTAAAATTCTCTGAGGATGCAGTCAGGGGCACCCATAGAATGGTTCTAAAGTAACTCATGTAGCAATACCTTGGGGGAGAAAAGAGCAAAATCGCGATCAATCAAGATCACGTGATTAAAATCATAGTCAATCATGGTCACGTGATTAGAATCACGATTATTTAGCTTTATCACCTGTCTGCCCCACCACACATACAAAGGCACACATGCCTACTTATATATGTGCATGTACAGGTACAAAAAAATTGCCACATGTTCTGGCAGTACCCAGAGCTTTGCAAAGGATACACTACTAGCCTTTGTGAGGAGAAACCATCACAATTCTATCCCTCACTTATTGATGGCTGTATAAAAAAATCAAATTAGAGGCTGTAGGAATGCCTCTTCCTGAGGACACATGAACACATCTGTCCACCCTCGACAGAGGACAGTAGTCAGAAATCACAACCATACCAATGTCCAGTTTGGTGAATCAATGAGCTTATTGGGTGAGGATTTACTTACAAACATATAAACTGGTATTGATGAAAGATATGCTACAAAATTCTATTTCTTCAAATTACGGGGTCCCAAAAGTTTGTTAATTTTTTCCTCTTATATGGCACCTTATGAGACACCCTGAACATTCAATTTAATGTTTGCATTATTTTTCTCATGTTGGTTTTACTTCAAATAATATGACAATGGGTCCTGTGGGAACAACTTTTATGTTGTATTGTAAATACTTTTTATATATGGTGACCTCTGGGACACTATGCAGATTTGTACAAATATGAAATTGGATCTCAAATGAGGAGTTCATTTTCCCCCTTGATGGAAGTATTAAGGCCAGAATCAATAACTCATCTATGAGAAGCATTACTGAATAAAATTCATATAAGATTTAGACCAAGGTGACAAATATGATCAATTCCACAGATAAATTTTTGTAATATTATCCCCAACTTGGAAGAAAGATGAAGTACAGTTGTTGCTTGAACAAGTAGCTAGATAATTGCTTTAAATGGAAGCATTTGTAGCAATGTAAGAATGTAGTCAGCATCTTTTATATTTAAAATAGGAAACTTCAGAAAGGAGGGTGAAAGACTTTTGAGGACTGTCTCAGGCTAAGAAGTGTCACAGACTGGAGGCTCTACCAACCATCACTCTTGGATGGGGACTCTGGAACGACTTTTCTTCACGTATTCCAACTGACCTTTCTCCTTTTTGTTGGGACAGATGTAGAACTCACTGACCTTCAAGGCTGTGATTTCAATTTCAAAAATACTCTTCAAGAGAATATGAGGCTAACGTAACTAGAAAAGAACAAAATGAATGAAAAGTCCTTCTTGCCCCATTTTCTTGAAAGGAGTGCCAAGTCTCAGTGTCATCAAGTGAATTTAGAGTTTATATTTGTTGAAAAAAATGTTTAATCATTTCAAGTTTGTAGACTGTCTTTCCTCTGTGGTATTTACATAAAATCCACTATGTTCTTGGTTCTGTTCCCTGTTACTAATTCACCCATCCAGGCCAAAGGGAAAAAAACATTTATTTTGCATGATGTGACGCTGTAAATTCATATTCATCATTCATAAAAGTGTACTGATGCTTTTTTCCTAATTTACAAAGTGCTACTGAAGATCCTTCTCTGCCTATGCCACACTTAATTTTTATTCTAACCAGAAGATACTTCTACCCAATTTCGCACAGACCCTTTTTTATCTCATACATCCCATTTCTGAAACACATCAAGAAACCCTATCTCATGTACTCAGAATAAGGCTTTACCACGAAGACAGCAAGAAAGAAAGCATCAAGTCATGTAGCCAGGGAGACCAGCAAGTTGCAGTCAAATGCTAGATTCCTCGTTTGTGTCTGTGGAGGAATGGCTGACTTGCTGAGTTATTCTGGTCTTTAATTTTTCCATCTACAAAATGGGAATATGATAAATGAGATTTTTCTCCTAGTGTTATCACGATAATTAGATGGGATCGTGGTAAATCATGTAGCACATTGCCCACCTCCTACTGGGCGTTGCTCCTCACTAATTCAAGTTCATTACACTAGCTACTGACCTTCCTCTGAATCAACCCAAACCTTACAGGCTGAAGGATAATATCATTTTAAATTCTAACTGGAGCGTTCAAGGAAATATTAGTGATTTGGTCCAAGGGTCTTGCCCTTTTAATTGGCATGAGTCCTATTTAGAGTTGGCTCAGATATTGCCTTGGGCATTTCCTGCCCATAGGCGGTGGTTCAATGGAATGAACTTGACTGTAGTCCGGAGATGTGGCGTATTGTCTGAACTAATTCTCTTCTCTGATCCTCAATTTCTCATCTGAAAAAAAAAACTTTCAGATCAAGAATCCAGTAAATCATGAGGGTCCAATGGACGTGTCCAAGGACATCTTTCTTAATGGTCCTCGGAAAAGCAAAAATTTCCACCAAGGAGGAATATTTTCCCAAGTGAAAGGATTACACATGAAATCATGATCCCACTTGCAGAATCCTTCAAGTATATTCTACATCCATCAGCAACACTTTTGGTCCCTATTGACTGAAAGATAAAATTCTGTATGGTGGAACAGCAGACAACATTCTAAAAGGCAACACATGATATACTTTACAAAAGTAAAAGTGTAGTAGTAATATAGTTATAATTAATTGTTAGCAGCAGAACTCTTATATTGGGTTATCATGTGTGCTAAGCACTTTGTATATGTTCTTAACCCACTTAATTCACTCAACAACCCTTTTGAGACAGCTTCTATTATATACCCATTTTCTAAATGAGAAAATAGAAACACAGAAAGCTTAGCAAGTTAGTCCAAAGTTGCACAGTTTGTGAGTACTGAATCTGGTATTCACATCTGGGAGTCTGGCTCTAGATTAACCCCTGCCCACAATGGAGGTATAGAAGGATAAATGGGGCCAGATGAGGACAGAACACCAACCAGACAAGAACTGTACGACTTTGGCAGGCAGAAGTATTCAACTAACTTAATATAGCCAATGAGCTCAAGTGATCAGACCTTCTAAAGTAAAGAGGACACTGTATGAGTCACCACTCACCCTCAGTGCCCTCTCATCCTGAGACAATTAGGAATTTTCTTTTCCTGGGTCCTCCTCTCCTTGCCTTTCAAAGTGACAATGAGCTTCATTCTGAAACCTTGTATTTTATGTCTGATTGGCGCCCATTTCCCAAGTACAATGAGGTTCTCATCCTACGTGGCTACGATAGATACAGGAGTTCCAACATAAAAATAATAGGAAGTCTTAGCGTTGCAAAACCTAGGAATATATTAACTCCCTCATCTGACAGAAAAAAAGAGAAGTTTGGAGGGAGGAAATGGCTTTGTCCACAGTGAAATACTGACACAGAGGTGAAGGACGTCTTCCCACTTTGTCCCCACCTGCTCACCATTCGAAGAAAATAAAAAGTACAAAACTTTGCGCAACTGGAGTCTGGACTGATGATGACGTGGTTTCTAAGTTATCAAAAAGAAACATTCCACAAAGGAGTCAGATGCTCCCGGTGGACAAGAAAAGAGGTTTTCCAAGTGAGAAAATACAGTGGTCCCTGCATACATTCATTCATTTCGTTCTTCTAGCAATTCTTACACCATAGTTCCTAATATTACGAACGTTTTCTTTTTTGTATATGTTTGATACTGTGGAATGAGCGCTAGGTTTTCCACTGAAACACAGTCCCTTTTCTAAAAAAAATTTTTGGGGGGACAGGATGTTGCTAAGTTGCCCGGGCTGATCTTTGGCCTGTGATCCTCCTGCCTCGGGCTTTCCAGTGTGCTGAAATTACAGATCTGCATCATTGGGTCACTTTTACGTGTTTTCCAGATAATAAAACTGAGACGTAGAAAGCTGAATAAATTTGGGTAAGTTTGCACAGGTAGTAAGTGTCGAGTTTGGTATTCAGTCCAGGTTGCCTACCTCTAGATTAATCCGTTCCCACAGCTAAAACATAAAAGGCCGAGTGCAGCCAGGTGAGGACACAACAGAGATGAAAGGATTTACAAAGGAGTGAGCTCGTAGGTTTGCTCACCAGGAGTGTTGAAATGGGTGAGTTTAAGGCCTTTACTGACCCTGCCCCCTAATATCCACTTCCCTGGACATAATAGAGATCCCCAAAAAATAATCAATGAACATTTGAGTGGACATCAGGGATATTGTAATGAAAAGGGAGCCCAACAATAGGAAGGTGACAAACCATTCCTCAAGATTCTGTGAGGAAGAAGAAAGATTAAGTGCACTAAACCTTATTTTTGTTCTTATTTAAGGCTAAATCCACATAACCAAGCTGGTTTGAAATCATCAACTGGCCACAAACATTAATTATATCTTGGGCAACTTGTTGCTAGGAGGGAGTCAGACATCTGTCCTTTAAACTAACTGCTTTGTGGCTATGTGTTGGCCTTTATGACTGCACTCCATTCTTAGGTGACAGAGTTGGTAACTAGTAATAACATGGGTTCTCTATGGTTTCATCAGGAGAGAGGATGATTGGTAGTGATTCTTCAGGGCCGTATTCCCGTATCTCCTCCAGACACCAGCTCAGTTATCAGTCCCCTACCGTGTAGAGGAACACGAAGAGAATTGTCTTGCAAATGCAGTAAATGTTCTGTTTCTGACCAGCGTGTGATTGAGGTAGGGAGCTCCTTCCCCCAACCTCAGCCATGACACTAAGCCACAAGTCCCAGCCTAAAATCTGAACCACACCTGGAACTCAGTACGAGAGTAAAAATCTTGCCTTTGTCATTACAAATACCAAAACAACAAGTTAGACTAATTTCATTATTTCACTAACCTAGCTGAAACCTTATCTTGAGACTGTGCACATACTGAGTATTACAAGAGCACTGTTTGCCAGATTACTTGGTCAGATAACTCTAAAATTCAAATTGAAGATTACAAGTTCCAAAGCCAGGCTTACCTCTCTATCTCTTCCTTCTATTCCCAAATAAAATGATCTGCATATAACGTGAGCCACAGCAAAATACTATAGCTTTCTGGTGTGAAGGCCAAAGGAGGGGCTTGCTGTAGACTAACCCTAAGGTCTCTCTCAGTTTTACAAACACTCCCTCCCTGTTTCCCAGAGAAATAGATTACTCCTCCGCTTCGTCATTCCAAGTTGACTGGAGAGGTGAGGCAAGAGTTAGGCCAGTGTGTATTCAATGTTGACCTTCCAAGAAGTATTAAGCAGGACAATGAAATTACTGGGTACTCTGGGTAGTAGAAATTAAGTTATTCCCATTCCCCGGGGCTGCCTGGAGTGGACAGCAGAGGGGAAGCATGTAGTCTGTCAGTCTTAGCATCTCTTCTCTGAGATTCTGAAGGTCCTTTCTGCTCCAAAGCTGAACTTATTTTCAACAGGTCTTATTTTACAAAGGAGGCAAAAGACCCCCTGACAGAAGATTTTGCCATGTCTGTAATCTAACAAGAAACTGAAAGAGGTTTTTAAATTATTTAAGCTTCCTCATGAAGAAAGATAATGTGAATGTGATCTGTGTGTGTGTGTGTGTGTGTGTGTGTGTGTGTGTGTGTGTGTGTGTGTCGGTGTGCTCTTCTGTTCTGTAGCAATCGAGGTGGTTCCCGGAGAGCAGAGCTGAGTAGAGTCATGCAACTCCTCACCAGACCTTTCACAGTGAGAGGAGTTGTATTTACTTCAAGGCTGTTGCTGGAATTAGACAAGATGGGCCGAGATAGTGCTCTATAAAGGTTTCGTGAAGCCTTAGATTCTTCTTAATCTTTCAAAAGATATTTAATTGCTTTGTTTCTTGTGGCTCTTTTCCCTAACCTCAAATACTGCTAAAACTTAACTCTTCCAAAAGCTCGACGGTGCTGGAAATAACTCATTTTCTTTCTTTTTTTCAATTACAGTATTCTCAAATGAGGGATGAAGTGTTCAAGTCAAACTTGGTCTGTGCGTTTATCGTTCTCCTGTTTATCACAGCAATACAAAGTTTGCTTCCTTCTTCAAGGTAAATAAAAAAGATATAAGAAATCAGGTAAAATGTCTCTGTGATATGCTGACTTTTTGCCTACAGCTGGACATCTGGCCCTTTCCAGGAATCACAATGTAAAATGATTTACATCATTTTACTGGATTTAAGATTCATTCCAAGATATCGGACAATTCAGTGTCTGTCTATTCTGTGCTACTCTACATAAGCAATAGCAAGAACCTTCTTCCCAATTTAGTAAAAATAGATGATCAAAATTAAAATAGGTTCCACCTTTATTCTACATTGCATCCATGAATGCCAAAAGTAACTATCCATAAGAACATAATTTAAAGGAGAAGAGTTTTGTCTTAGTTTACAATTTCAGAGGGGTCAGTCCAGGTAGAATCAGCAGGCTTTGAGGCAGGAAAGGCAATAGTGAAAGCGAATAGCACAGGGCCTGGCCTGAAGAAAGCTCTTCACTGCATGGCAGCCAGGAAGCAGGGACAGAAAGGCAGAGCGGATATGAGAATCCACCCTTCCAGGTCATGCCCCCCGTGACCCATCCATCCAGGTCCCACCTTCTAACAGCTCATCATCAATGGGTTAATTCAGCGATCGGTACAGCACACACAAATGATCGTCTCACCTTCCAAACACACGAGATCTTGGGGAAACTTAGATTTGGACCGTAATGCTTGTTCATTTCTGTGAGGGGTCCATAGATACAACATCCTATCTTTTTGAACTAGCAAAATTAGGATTTCAGAATAAACAGAATATATATATACACATACACATACACACGCACTTATGGCCGATCACTTCCAAATACTTCAAGCAATAACTCCAGAATCCCTCATGGAAACTGTAAAAGTAGGTATTGTGATTGTCTTCAGATCAAAGAGGAGGCACTGAGGCTTAGAGGAATGAAACACGTGGCCCAAGATCTCTTAGATGAAAAATGACATGGCATGAATTCAAATCCAGTATCCCACTCGCACTGTTCCCTGATTGACTCATTGCATAGCTTATACCTATCTACATACGTATCCATACGTATAAAATATAAGTACATATATAACAAGTACATCTTGATATACACATGTATTTTAAATTATTTCTTTGCTTAAGAGGACTAGGATCCTGGAAAAAGGGATTTCAGAACAGTAAGCTGTGAGTTTGGTGAAGTCTTGCCACATTTACCCAAACTTCCAGGATGCCCCTCTTCACTTCTGTCAGTGGGGATGGAGGTAAAAGAAGACAGCATGGGCATATCTACTACATGCTCCTTCCTGCTCCTGGAGCCCAGGGTGCTGGGCACATACTATGCACTTGTCTGTGCTAGAAGGTAGAGACCTCCAGTCAGGGTCCTTCCCACCAGAAGGCTTAATTGAGGTAAAATATGAGCAATTAGCAGCTGCCATGCCAAGCAAAGCCTGCCATGATGGGGAAAGTGTACGGTGGGATAGGACTGAGGGGAAAGTGAGGCAGGACCCCCAGAGAAGGGACTGTGGAAGTCCAGCCTTCCTGAAAGAGCACACCAGTCATGACAAGGATCAAGAAGGACTGAGAGGAGAAAGGTTGGAAACGGGGTTCAGGAGGAGGGCAGCATGTAAGTCTTCTTAAGGGGTCATGACTGGTCAGCAAAGGAGACTTTATTAAGGCATTTTATGTTTTACTCTAAGTGATAGGTCTTGTGTTTAGAAGGATCACACTGCACATGGGTAATGAGAAGGAGAGAGTGGCTTCAGGACTTGGAAAGACCAATTAGGAGGCAATTGCAAAAACCCACACAAAAGACCAGGTGCTGTAGCTCAGTCTAGCATGCAACAGACCTTGAATTCAATCCCTAGCACTGCAATTAAAAAAAAATCAGGCAAGAAATGATGGGAACGAGACAGTAGAAGATTTGTTAGATACTTAAGGCAGAAATTTCAGAGTGTTTAGTGACTGATTGAATGTGGGGAGTGTCAAAGAGGAAGTAGACCAGAGAATCTGGACTTGTCATGGGATGAAAGAGTCACTTCCCTCCAGAGGAAGTGAGCATTGTACTTCCTAGCCAGCCTGGACAGGTTCTCTTCCTTGATGCATGACCAGGGAAGATAACCCAATTATGATGCCGCAATTCATTAATTGAATGAGAAAAAGACTGGGAACCTCACGCAGCAGCTAGACAGAGAAAGTGTCTGACCCTGAGTTCCAACTGCAGCCTGTAACCAGAGCACCACCTGTGCCCCAACCTCATTTGCCCAGTGAATAGGAAAACCTAGCAGAAGGAAGATGCAAACTTGAACTCTAATCATCCACATATCGCGAGGACCAAGTAGTTCATTTTTTCACAACACAGAATTGCCAGTTTCCTCTCCAGCTTATTCTGACTGATGCCCACAACTAACAGATGGTTGGTGCCTTTCACTCATATTTTTTCTTCCATGGATTTCTTAGGCAGATGAGATGATCCTTAATCATCTGACCACAGCTAATGCCCAGGCCCTGAGGCCAAAAGCAATGGACCTTGACAAAAGCAGAAAATGCTACACCAGCTCTTTTCTTGGTTTTCACATGCTCACAAATGTTTCTCTCCCAGAAGGTAAATTCAGGAAAAAGTAAAAATTATCTTTAATACCATTGGTAATTATACAGTAATGTATCTAAGCCGTGTCCATAGGGATGAGAGAGAGAGCAGAGATATAAAAACAGAAAAAGACAGAGATAAATAAAGAAGAAAAAGAAAAAAGGAAGAGAGAGGGCACAAGAAAAGGAAGGAAGGAAGGAAGGAAGGAAGGAAGGAAGGAAAGAAAGAAAAAAGAAAGAAAGAAAGAAAGAAAGAAAGAAAGAAAGAAAGAAAGAAAGAAAGAAAGAAAAGGGACTGTGGTGCAAATTATGTTCTGTGCATCTCTCTAGCTGTATGTAAATATTTAACCTCCATGGAGCTTTGGTTCCCTCATCTATAAAATAGGAAAAACCATCTACTTCTTAGGATTTCAGTAAGATTTAAATCAACCACACCCACTTTTGGCAAAGGATCCCTTCTCCTTTCCAAGCCACACAGTTTTATCTGTTGAAAGGACTAAGAATATCTCTCTCCCAGATTTGCTGCAAGCATCAAGTGCACGATTACATTCATAGGGTCTTTACAGATTCTAAAGTCTCATACAAATGTCATCTTTTGCCACGGTCTGAGTTTCTGTTTCCTACTATACCACAAGCTGCTATAGCCTGTTCACTCATCTCTAATCATCCCTGTCTTCCCAGCAAATGTCACAAGCTAGCATCAGCTCAAATTCTGTTGTTAAGACAGACTGCAGAGAATAATTAGAAAGCAGTGTCTACATATGACTTGAGTAGAGCTGTTTGCAAATTCCTTGTCATTCTTTTTGCAACTCGGTTTCAGAAATGGAAGGTTTCCTTGTTTCTTAGGTGTACCAACAAAGCAAAAGCTAATTCAGAACCCATGGATGCCAGAATAGCTCTATAATTAGATGCAATTCACAATCTGATGTTATAATGCTTCTGTGTACAAAAATAAATGAGCACTGAGAAGCTGCTATGGAGAATTCCTGAGGAATTTTATCCAGTGTCTATAGCTTGCTTAGAGAGCCTGTCTTGTAACTAATGCTCTGCCCCTAGATCTTTAAAATGTCTTTGATCTCCTGAATTTCACCAAGAGGAAGAGAACCAGCTTTTCTTTCACTTCTTTTTATAAATGCTTTATTAATTTATTTAACCTCAGAGTCTCCTTTAAAATGTTGGCTTCAAAAATCCCACTTAGAGATGGAAAAATGATGTTCAAGAAACACGCAGTTACCTTGCCTGGAGCTGTGCTACAGAGGCCGTTTTGGAACCAAAGGTTCAAACACATAGACTCGGTTATACCGTTGGACCGCAATGTCTGTCTTTCACCTGTCTTTTCATTTCTTCAGTAAGGAAGTTTTTCAGAAGTGTGTCAGGATTTTAGAGATTCTGTGCGCAAATCCCTGCACGCAGCCCTCCGCACACTCTGGTGGCACCCAGCACTCCACAGGGTACACCAGAGCCCAATAGCAGAATGGGCAGCAAAGAATCTATTCTGTAGATTCCCAAACAATTGCCCAAGTTCCTAGTAGAAGTCTAATAAAAGCTGGAAGATAAAATATATTATATGCAGCACAGTCAACATACTACATAGTCCCCATCTTTAATCTGTTGAATCTTTGCCTGCCCCAAGACCCATCATTAAACTCCCACACGAGATCTCACCTCTCTGAAACTGGGAAGACCAGCAGAAGATGCCCTCACCAGTGCCAAAGATGTGTGCCTCCGCGCTCCCCTTCCTGGAGAGGACACAGTGAGTCTACAAAGAGAGTTTGCGTGTCTCTTCCTTACGCAGGCAGGTGAGGGGAGGAATAGAAGGTCCTCTGCACACAGAAAGCCTAAGGCAAGCTCACGTCACTCAGCTCTATCCAGGTATAGTGGAAGAACACAAAGAAAAACTGAGTGCTGCGGAAGGCCCAGGTTAAGTGCACACGGAAGCTCTTACTACAGACCATGTGAATGTAGCTCCGTATTGTCCAGATCATGGAGTGCAGAGACACAAGAGAAAAGGCGAACAACGCCAAAACACACCCTTCAAGGCCCTAAATACTGTGCAGTGGTGACTATGTAAGCGTTCCGGGGTCCCACAGAGCTTACTTTAAACTTGCCTTCTCCTGGTTTGCTTCGGCCTCACACTTGGAAGCCAGACATACTTATTCTCCGTGGCCGTTCACGTTTTGAGACACACCAGCCTTGGAATCGGCCCCTTCCCCGTGGGGCTGCCTTAGGGAGCAATCCACCTCCCAGCTCCTTCACCTGCCTCCCCTGGGTGCCTGCAAGTAATGGTGTGTTGTTGGGAAGTATTTTCCAGCCCGCTGGGCAGAGGGAACTCGCTGCTGTGCGAATCTCCTGTTCTTATCTAGAACTCCCGCAGAGATTTCTTGTCAAGGTGATCCAAAAAGCCCAAACTGTGCATGTGCTTTTGAAAAGTCTGCGAAGACAGTTAAAGCAGTAGGCGGAGTCGATTCTCAGGCTTCCTGCTGCTTGACCTTGTGGAGGGAATTGATGTGACTGGTTACTTCAGCCTCCTACATCTTTCAGTCCCTCCAGCCACCGCAATGCACATACTCTTGCTCTCCTGCTTATCGGGTTCCGTTTGCTAAATTCGCTTTGCTTCTCACTAACTTCTTCCCAGCTGCGCCTTCGGTGTTTCAGCTGTGCACACCTTCCTCCGGGAAGCTGCTCCCCTCCCAAGTCTCACCTCATGACCTTTCACTCCAACTGCGGAGTTCCACACGCGCCCCTCGCACTGCCTGGACATCTAAATGTTTCCAACTGGATGATCTGTAAGCACCAATCATGTAATTTGGCAGAATCAAAAAATCACATACTAATCCCCAGTACAGACTGTCTTCTTTGCCGGTACTTAACCCAGTTAACCTGGTAAAAACATCAGTATCATGCTTAATCACTTCTCTCTTGAAGACAGCTCCTAAACACACACGAGACACCCATGAAGACTTCCTCCACACCTCTCAACTTCCGGCGCTGCTGCCTGAGCACCTTCAGCTTCAACTCATGCTTCAACCCTTGAGGTCTTCTAAACACATCCTTCTTCATTCCATGCTACACCCCTTGCCACAGTAGCGTTTCAGATACACACACATGATCATATCCTTCCCTAATTAATCATGTCAGACATCTGCACATGGCCTACAGCAGAAAGCTCCCAGCACGGCTCCTGTGGGCTCTTCCCACCTCCCTAGCCTCATCACCTGGGTTACTGGAAACCTCTAAACAGGCTGTCCACTCTCATTTTTCTAATGCTTTGATCATGTTTGATCATGAGTATCCCTACACACACACAAAAAGTTTTCTCCTCAGCCACTAGGGCCCAGCATCTTCTGGGAAGCCTCCCTTGATTTCTTCTTCTGTTCTGTGTATGACAGCTTTTCGTTGCTCTTTGCAGTTCACAGAAAATAGTATAATTGTTCTTCAATTGGGTGTCTGCATTCCCCTGCAGATTGCAATCTCCTAGAAGATGAAAAAGATGTGTCTGTGTCGCTGGTACTACAATGCCTATCCCTGTGCCAGGGGCCAAAAATGAATTAGTATGGTGAGGAAATCAGAGAAGCAAAATGGTCACTAATAAATAACAAGAAATATATTATTCACCAAAGTTTTTAGAATAGCAGAGTAATACAATGTAATACACTTTTAATCATAGTTTTAACCGCAACCAACTGAATGACCCCTCTCAATTGCTTTTCTATGAACCTTAAATCTTTAGCTAGGAAGAAAAACAAATCAAGAGAACTCTTAAGTTTTTTCTGAGGAATTGAAATTAGCAATTAAGTAAGCAATAAAGTAGTCAACATGGTGCCTAGCATATAGTCAGAGGTCAATATATTATTATATTACTGTTATTAATGATAACTGAGAAAGTCCAATCAGAAAAGCAGTAAGAGACAGTGTTAGAGCAAGAATATGGGCCTAACTTCGTTCACTAAACACACGTGTATAGGGTCCACACTGATGGAAGATATTAAAGCCAAGCAGAGAAACTTCAATTTATAGAAGAATAATAACCTACAACATCCAACTGTTTCTGTCAAGTGTCCCTTTAACATCTGCAGCGGTTTTCTGACGGAAACAGAGGTTGGAAAATGTGGGATGCTAGGGAACGGTTGGGCACAGAGTAGAGAAGAGATGTACTAATTCCCAGGGAGAACCACAAAGCCCAGTGATGAACTGGTTGCTGAGGAAGGCAAGGAGTGAAAGATAAGTTTTAGAGCACTTAGTTGCTGAAAACATCCTAACAATCGGCAGTGGTATTCAATTATGTTTTTGATTTTATTTGATTAAAATTGACCAGTGCTTAAAGCACAGGGTATAAACGTGGGAGCGATACTGTAGCCTTGGACGCATGTGACTTCTCCTGGCCCATGCTTCCGTTGTCTCACTACCCGTGTCACAATGACATCTGGTGTCTTCTGTGCAATACCACAGTCATCACTAACCCAACCAAGAAACCTGGAACCAAGGACTAATTCAGTTCTTGGCATCGCAGATGATGGAGAAAAAATGTTTCACAAAACTCACTGGAAATGCAAAAGGGAATGTGGGATCCTCTAAGAGGCAAAATGTGGAGATAAACTTCTGTGGTGCGTTGCCTTGGCAAAGGTTACCCAGAGAGAAAAGTGGATGATAAGACAGGGAGAAATATTGGGCCTCGTGGCACAGGCCTGAATCCCAGTTCTCTGGGAGGCTGAGGTAGGAGGAACACAGTTCAAGCCCAGCCTGGGCAACTAAGTGACTTGGAGACATCCTGTCTCAGAATCAAAATAAAAAAGGACTGGGGATGTAGCTTAGGGGAAGGCCCTGGGCTCAATCTCAACAACAGAAAAGGGGGGAGGAGAGAATATGAGAAAAAGCAGAGAGTCAAAAAAATCCAAATGTTTCATTTTCATTATAAAAGTTCTCAACAGAGTATTCTAGAGGTGAATGAAATTTCTAAAATATGTATCTCGGGCAGATAGCTTCTTCCTGAACAAACAGAGTGTTAGAATTGTTGGATACAAGAGGCACAAAAGGGAGATCAAGAACAGGATTGTCAGGGTTGCTCACAGGTGTGAAGGGCCAGTGCCACGTGACTCACGCTCTGGGTCCCCTGCAGAGTGATGCCGATGGCCATCCAGTTCTCCATCCTGATCATGCTGCACTTGGCCCTGGTCCTCATCACGACGGCAGAGGATTACAAGTGTTTGCCTCTCGTCCTCCGGAAAACGTGCTGCTGGATTAATGAGAATTATTTGGCCCGGAATGTCATCATCTTTGCATCCATCTTGATTAATTTCCTGGGTGCCATCCTAAATATCGTAAGCATCCCAACACATCCTACCCCTCTGGTGTCTAGCGTAATAATGGTCAGGAATTAAGGGTTTGTGGAGCCTACAGCTTCTTTTACTGCCTGTCTTTGGTACCCGTTGCCTTTACGTATGGGTCCCACCCCAAACAAGAACAAAAACGTGACTACTGCCAGAATCCGAGCTATAAACTTGAAAAGTTGACTTTTTCACAGTAGGGAAGGTTGTTTACTCCAAAAAACCTTCCGACTTCTGCATTGTCAGTAGTCAATCAATTAAAACTGTAAATAAGAGTTACTCTTTATTTATTAAGTACCAGTCCCTACCTGCTATGTGCCATGCGCTGAAGGAGGAGCTTCACTTTTTGTTTAATTTTATCCTCACATAAACCCCGTGAGGTAAGTTTCATTATCCCCACTTTATGGCTAAGGAAACTGAGGCTCAGAGACATGAAATAACTTGCTAGTGAGGTCTGTCTGACTCCACGACCTCTACTCATTTTAATATGCTAACTCGTATTCCTGGGAGGGGGGAATGGGCAAAGTGGAATTAAAATAACAATAGTTGCCATTTATTGAGCAACTACTGCATGCAACAGGTAGGTATTATTGTCCCATCTGGTGGATGGGGAAACTGCATTTCAGGAAGGTTGAGTATCTTGCTCATGCTTTTCTAAGGACTTAACATTTGATGCTACAAAAAAACTCAGATGAAATTCCAACTGCCGTAATATTTATCACTGCTTTTGATTTGGTGGTCTATGATTTCGTTTTCTCTCTAGAATCACACATGGTAGCAATAGGTGTTTTCTGCATGTATACAAGTAATCGGTGGTTGACTGTGACTCAGGCATCTAGATTTTAGAGGCAACTTACCTGATTCCAGGTCTTGAACTTGGCATGTTGAGATGGGCTAGCTGAAGTATCTTCTTGCGGCTGAAACTATCACTGTATCCTCTGGCTATGGGAGAATGTCCCCAAGTATCCAGAGGTCCAAGCTGTAAGCTCCCACAACTGTTGGCCCATGATTTGGAAGCTTAGACCGCCTGAAATTCACTGTCTGGAAATACTTGGCTCCAGCTCTGCAGTTGTCCTTATAATGAAGGACTTACAGCATACAGAGAGAAGAAACTCATCAGCAGAATCAACACCTAATGAACATTTAGTTTATGGTGATTGAAACAGAAGTGTGTAGGCCCGTGGACTGCAGGCTGGGAAGGTAGTTAGGATGCTAAGTCTTGATGGCGATTCAGATATATTTGGTGTGCAGGATTTGGAAAGAAACCCAGTGGGTGGGGGTGTCCCTCCGTGGTTAAAGCCCTTGCCCAGCTCAGGCTCCCTACGCCACAGTGGTGCGGCAGAAAGGTCAAAGGCTTTGGAGTCGGATATACCTGGGGTCAAATCTCAGCCCCACTGGGCACAGGCTTAGTGACCCTGGGCAAGTTGCTTTACTTCTCAGAGTTTCATACTTTTTGGTTGTAAAATGGGGATAAAAATAGTAGCAACAGCACAAGTTGGTATGAGTCTCTTTTGTACAAAGTGTCTGGCACAGAGGAGGCATTCGGCCAATGCTAGTTATCCTTTTCTGAGCGTCAAAACATCTCCAGCAGTGACATGTGCCCCAACCCTAAGTCGTTTCCTGGGGTCCTCACAGCTGGTGACCGAGAGGCAGGCAGGCTGCGAGCTTCCCCTGAACCTCCTCACCTCTGTCCAGCTCTTTCTTCTGAGACCCACAAGAATAGTCCAATGACTTAAGTGACAGGGTCACAGAGCACTCTTAATCCCACTTCATAATTGACTTGCAGACTTTTTCCCAGCCAGCTCTTGTTTGTAAATGCAAAAGGCAGAGAAGCTGGCAGCGGCACAGTGAAGCCAAGCCCCTAGTGTCCGTGGACCCCAGGCTCTCGCCAGCCCCAGCAGCCGATAGCTCGCAGCACTGTTCCCAGCACTCACACTGACTTTGTTGTTCCTGTGTCTTTTTTGTTTTTTGTTGTTGTTGTTCTTTCTTTCTTTTTTTTTTTCTCAATCCGCAGCTGTGGTGTGATTTTGACAAGTCGATACCCTTGAAGAACCTGACTTTCAATTCCTCAGCTGTGTTTACAGATATCTGCTCCTACCCAGAGGTATTTATTTATGAGCTCCCCTTGGTGAGAGTTGGACAGAGATGTTTCCACCACCTCCAGATAAGCAGGACTGGAAGAAGGGCCTTGGAAACACAGAAGACCCGCTTTCCTTCTGCCTTCTCCTTTCTCTCTTCTTCCCCTTTTCTGTATTCCTCCTTTACATCTTTGTTTTTGCTATCTTCTGTTGTCTTTCCTTCTCCCTCCTCTGCCTGCATCCCAACTCTACCCTCTACTCTGTCATTGTTTTTCTTCTTTCTTTTTTCTTTCCTTCTTTATCTTCATCTCTGTCTGTATTTCTCTTTCCCTTAACTCTTCCTCTCTGCCATATCTCTCCCAGGCTAAATTATAAAATCCCGCAACGGGATGTGCCAGGTTCTCCATTGTTAGGCAGAGCTATTGTATAAGCAGTGTGTGGTATTTTGAAATAGAAACAAAAAAAAAGGAAAAGAAGGAAAGAAAAGGAAGGGAAAGGAAAGGAGAAAAGGGAAAGAGAGTTGAGAAACACAAAGGCAGAAAGATTTAGACCAAAGTGGCAGAGTGGGTACCAGGAGCAGCGTCCAGTCAGGAGACATCACAACAGAACATACGACATCACAATGTCCGTCTTGCCCTCTCTTGGCCACAGAGCCACTGCTCTACCCATGAGCCTTGAGTCAACCTAAGGGCTCTGGGAGCCATGACCTTTATACGTTGAAGTCCTGAGTAGGAGAAAGAGCATCTGGGAGCTACCTACCAATCCCAACCAGCCCCTTGCCCTGAGATCTCTGGGTAGGCTTGTTCTCTAAGAAGCAACATCACCCAGAGACTTCTGTAACAGGTGAGAAAAGAAAGTGCTCTCTAGTTTCTCCTAGGCGTGAAGATTGGTTTAAGAAACATTCTAAATGCGGAGCGGGCCCCAAGTCCCTTCACCTACATGTATGCAGCAGTGGCTCGAAATTCTGGGCAACATTCAGTTTTTCAGACATATGAGGAAGAGGCTGCTACCACCGCCACACTACAAGGGCTCAGGAAATAACTTGCTCAGCGCACTCGGCGGCACTTCCTTTCCTCCTTGCTTCTTCTCATCTTTCCTTCCGTCCTTCCTTTCTTCTCTTCTGAATTCAGTTATCACGGCTCGGTACTGCGGTTTGAATCGTGTCTGCCTTCTTAACTAGAGCCTCCCTGGAGATGTACAGGGCAGAATGGGGCAGTCTATGTGTTCTGGTGCCTCCTCTCGGCTTAGGAGGCTCCGTGGGATGGCAGCTCCAGGAGGACTTCCTGGTTTGGAGGGCACGGGGGCGGGGAGCAGTAGGCCAAAGCTTGTATAGTCAGAAACAGGCCCAGATGGATTTCACTTCCAATGGAGCCAGGTCTTACTCTGTCTGAACCTCAGTTTCTTTGTCCATAAAATGGCAACACTTATACTGCGAGCTAAGTAAAATACCCACTTTGTGCCTGCCTACATGACCTGACAAATGCTTAGTTCCTAACACAGTATCTGTCACGAAGCACATGTCCATGACCTATTGATCTGTACCCTGTTATCCTACATCAACCCTGCCCAAACACTTGGTCCCACACCTGAGCTTTTAATCTCAGGATGGCAGTGCATACAAATCTGTGGTACTCAGAAAGAGGTGGGAAATCTTCTTGACCACAGAACATCATGGGGGTGCCTCCGTTTCCACCTCCCTACAATCAGGGTTAAAGCAGAAACTTCCTCACTGAGCAATTATGAGGATCAATTCACATTAAGCATCTAAAACCACATGTAGCACCAAGTACCCACCCTCAAATGTCATCGACGATTCATACTAGTGAAATGACTCTGAGCATGCACCTGAATAGATGCCGTAGATAAACATGCCTATGACACTGTACAATGTCTTGCAAATACTATGAAACACTCAGAAATAGAAATAAAATTAAAGTGAGATAAACTAAATACAAATTGGAGCTTTACTCTTTTTCTCTGTAACGAAAGAATCATCTTCTTCAGGGGCCAACAAATGATGGCCATAGGCCAGATTTATCAGCTACAGCGACCACACATGACCTACCTTTGCTGACCTAGTATGTATGGCCGAGTTTCCTATCTAAGCATTTGTTTGCCAAACTATTCAAAATTAGACATTCAGTCCTTTTGAAAAGCCTAACCCAAATTCCCAGCACCACCAGCAGACGTCCCCAAGCAAAGCAGTCTACCTCTCTGAGCTTTGGTTTCCTCACCTGCTACCAGCTACATCACCCCAAGAAACCACTTCCATTCCAAAAACTGCACGGTGTAGCATGAGGTTTGTATAAAGCATGGTGTAAAATGTAAGTTAGCTCCAAATCGGAGACTTGTCAGTTACTGGAAGGGAGTAAAAATACAGAAAACGAGAGAAAGAAGTCATATTCTGATTTGAGAAGCAGATTAGGGGAAGGAAAAGATATTGATTTGCAAAATAAACACAAAAGATGTACATGAAACAGGAGGATGATTATCTCTCTTAGATGTGGTTCTGTTCTCCACAGCCATTTTAGAATCAAATTCCTATATTTCGGCCTCTGGCACATATGAATAAGTAGGTTGCTATGTTTTGGGCTTGGGGTGTCTGTGGGGTTTTTTAATTTAATTCGGTTTTGTTTTCCAATACTGGGAATCAATCAAGTGCCTTCACACTGA
Organism: Ctenodactylus gundi; assembly: GCA_004027205.1. Classification (NCBI taxonomy): domain Eukaryota; kingdom Metazoa; phylum Chordata; class Mammalia; order Rodentia; family Ctenodactylidae; genus Ctenodactylus; species Ctenodactylus gundi. The sequence continues at coordinate 51,405 of PVKB01000815.1, forward strand.
GATATGTCCCAAGACCATTTTTTAGTTCTTGATTTTGAGACAGGTTGCCCAAGCTGGACTCAAACTTGGGATCCACCTGCCTCAGCTTCCCAGAGTGCCAGGACCACAGGCCTGTACTACATGACCTGGCTGCAGTTTTCTGTGTTTGTGAAAGTAGTCAGAGCTGGCTGTGGTTTTCCACAGCAATGCCATTATCTGTGTCTGGTATCTTGGCACGTTCTTCCCCGTTGTGCCCACTAATTCAGATCCTAGCCAGCTTACCAGTCTTCCTTCTTCATAACGCATTTTAGCCAGCCCAGTACCTTCAGATTACTCTCAATCATGCAAAAACTATTTAAAAATATAGTACAAACATTTTTTTCCAAATCAAATGAAAAGTATAAACTTGCAGGCTCAGAAACATTAATACATTCTAAGTATAATTCACACACACACATACAATCAAATTTCTCAAAACTGGTAATAAAATAAACAGTAGAGAGAGTAGGATAAAACATCTGACATTCTAAAAACAAACCCAGCGGGCTTTCTTTTTTTATAAAAGACATCCATGGAAACCAGATTTAAGAATAAGCCACAACATTTTAAGATTGTATCAGAGCAACAGACAGAAATGAATGATGAATTATTCCTTCTCCAGTCCAGGAAAAAGCTTGGAGGGTCAAACCAGGGCTCCCCAGTTGCCCCACAGTGGCCCCAGAATTACTACACGTTCCTTCCCTGAAGCTGCAGGAGCCCGCACGTAGGCTCCTGGGAGAAGCACACCAGCTTTGTGTTGAGCCTGTCCTCACTTCCCTGTTGCTGCTGCCACCACGAACTAGGACTGCTAGGAATCAGTTTGTATGTGAGTTGATCAGTATGCTTGGATTATTTCTGTGGACCACAGAAATCATATTTGATTTCTTTCCTTCTTGTCATGTGAGTTCACCCACCATGGGATTCGGGCAGCAGCTATCAACAGAACCCAGGGTTTAGTCTGTGCGTCTTTTGTGAGTAGATGCTTAATTCCTTCTGCAGTTGTCATCCTGTAAAATTCTTCGTCCTCCCCTTCTAGGAGGAAGCCCTGCTCCTTTTACCAAGGTCGTCCGTGTCTCAGTATGACATTGTCTTGACATCAATGCGTTCCTCCGCCTGTCACAACATAGTAGATCCTGGTTTAGTACTTGTGGCTTCACAAATGCATAAGTTAGGGTGTAACGGGTTTTATGTTAACAAAGTCAAATCTTACTTCCCTTAACACTTTGCTGTGCCACGGGATTCCAATCTGTAAACTTCAAATAAACTGCTTTACAAATGATTTCCCGGACCCATCCGTAACTGAAAAACAGAAACCCTTGAATATTCAGAAACAGAGAATTGCAGTATGCGCCTCCTCTTTGTAACATTGGAATAGAGCCTGTTTCTGGGACGTGTGAGAATTAAAGGCGACGGAGTACATTAGGGTCATTAGTAGAGTACATGATCAATAAACTTTTGATGGCGATCATTCCGTCTGTTCTCCATATACTCATCCCTGATTCACAGGCATCTCTCATGTTGATCCCCCCCATCTTACATGGAGTTTATCTAACGTGAGTGTCTGGTCTACCTTGTGTCATGATGGTGCTCATCCATAGTTCTTTTATTTATTGAAATCCTTCAATCATTTTTTCATTTTTATTAATATACATATATGCATGCAATACACAATGGTTACATTGAGCTTGAGTATTTTGTGCACATATGTATCACATCAACATTGCAATCTTACCCTCTGTAAGTACTAAAACATCAATGCACAATTTTTGCTGGTCAAAATGATACATTATTATTGAGTTTCTTCTTTTCTAATGCCAAAGGTAACTCATAGATTGGCCATGTCTTTTCTCTAAGATTACTGGCAATTTTGGCCCATACCTAATATTTCTCATACAAATACTGGTGTTCATTTATGAACATCATTAAAAGACCTAGAAGGAAGCAGGGAATCCTATTATGATTGAGAGTGCAGGGTTCTTAGGAATACAAGGACTCACTCTAAACCAGGGTGTTAAATTTCTGCCACAATATTCCACATTAAAATAAAATTAAAGAAGATTACAAAAGGAAGTCACTCAAAAGTTATGAAATATCAGTGTATATATTTGATATTGAAATTATAGTATATAAGTAATTTGCAGGCTGCTTTCTAATTTGACTATTACAAAAACATTTTCTATGTTATTATATAGTTTCCTGAAAACTGTTATATAGAGAGCTTTATACATTCTTTGAGCTATGTGTTCTCTACTATTGCCTTCCAGTTCTCCTCCTCACATCCCCAACAGTTCCCGACTAACTCTTTCTTTTTCCTGCATCTCCTTGAGCATAGTGGCCCCTACACTTTTGTCTCTGTGTCTTTGGTCTTTATTTTTTTATAGTCTGCTTGGTGGATCTTTCTGCAGCTGTAACCTCAGTCGAACAATAGTAGTGTGTATCTCCAGACCTGTCCACATTCCTGGAGTAGAATTAAAACACACAAAATCTGTTTGTGGTTTTACACAAACCTGGGAATCATGAATTGTCAGATACAGTAACTTCCTAATTATAGTAATTGATAGTCCAGAACCATTGGTAAATAAAGGTTTTCACAGCTTTCACAAAGCCATAACACTCCCACGGCTCAAGGTTCTTCTTCTATTTCCTAGTTTTCAGCCCCACTGTAACACAAGGCATAAAAGGAGCAGATAAAATCCATCTCATGTAGTCACGTGTCCTCTTACATTTGGTATCACATGGCATTTAGCACCTCCACAAAGTTCAACTTTATTTGTGGCATATACTTATTGATAACTAACAGGAAATAACTAGCAACTCCTAGATTGAGTATATCCACTCTAGTGCAGCCACCGGGGTCCCTACCACCTCTGTGTGTGTGCACAGCCTGACTCATCTTTGCCTCATATAATGAAATGAATTTTCACCAGAAAAAAGATATACTCTGAAATAAACAGTTAACAAAATCATACTTTCCACAGAATGTAAGAATTTGGGCAGAGAAGGCAAGAACACACCAGCACAACTGGTTGAGACAACAAAAAGAGAAAGCCCTCCTTCATGAAGTCCATGCCTCTATTTGCCTATGATACTCGCAGAAGGCGGTAGGAACAGGAAGACGATGACACACCTGCTACTTTTCTGCCTACCCTTATTACTAGCTCCCAGTATTAATCAGCTTTCCTGTCACTGAGACAAGTTAAAGAAGGAAAGGCTTAAGTTGCCCTCAGTTTTCGGACACCCAGCACGTGGTCATCTGGCTCCAAGGCCAGAATGACATGGTGGGAGGAAGTGGTAGATCGAAGCTGCTTACGTAACTCACAGCAGCCCGGAAGCAAAGCAAGGAGCCGTCGCCAGAGAGGGACGGGCAAGTGGCCACGCTCAGGGGTGTGCCTCACAGATCTGCTGGGCACTCTACATCCAGTGAAGTTCGCGTATCAGCATTAACTGTCACAGCCCCATTGTGATCAGCTGCGTGATGCTCTCGTGAACCCAAGGGACTGATTCTGGTGCCTTGCTCCTTATACCCTTTTGCATTTATTCTGTTCCGCCTTTCCATGTGATGTCATGTGAACGCCTCTCCACACTTTAAGGTCCAGCCCAGTCTCATCACTCCGGCACAGCCTCCACCTGCCTTGCCTGCTCCCCACAGACGTGCCTGTATCCTGCCTTCGTACTTGGCTTATACCTGGTTACACACCTGGTAACGCACTCCTGTGATGTGCTGCTGTCGACATTCTTATGTCTGCTTTGCTCTGTCTGCTATGACTTTATTTAGTCCTGGGTCATTTCTTATTTTTTGAATTTCCAGTGCCTCTCACACGGCTTGACGGCAATTAGCTCTCAATAAATGCTTGCTCCATTTTTCAAATTCAACTATTGCTCAGTTCCAAGAGCACTATCATTTCATGGCTTTGAGCAAATGCATGATTCTTAATCTGCATTTGACAAATCCATGCATAGCACCCCCGATGCAGTCAACACTGAACCAAGGCCCTTCAGGTCTATTCCTCTTTCCTTATCTTTTGCTTAAATGGAAGATCTGGTAAGAGTCCCTGATGGAGAAAATAAACTGTGGAGAATGAGCTACTTGCTGACTGGTCACTCCACATACAGCTTCCAGCATAGAAGCATCAAGATGAGTTACCTAAAAATTTTTCCAAAGGGAAGATATTACGGGACAACTAAAGGAGGCTTACCATCCTATTTGGAGGGGACATAATTCCATTTATTATAAAAAGAGATGAAAGGAAAGGATGCACCAGACACAGGGATCCTGAAGATCAAGGACAATGCCTTTCTCATCTCTGAATCTAACCCACGTGCCACCAAAGAACAGGGTCTTTATCCTTAGTGGGACTCGATCAGGGAACTTTCCACATTTGTTTATATCAATATGTTACAAACTTCAGTGAATTAGTCAGTGTAGCTTAGGAAGTCATTCACATGTCTGCAGTAATGATTTGCTCAGGGGTTCTTAGCAATTCTTACCTATCTCCTTTACTCATAAAAAAAAAAATTGTTTCTCCATGTAACAGAAAAGAGAAGACAACTAGTCGATGCAAACAGTTGGACTGGAAGAGATTTTAGAAAAGTTCAGGCCCAGTATTCTTACTAGAGTCATATTTACATTAATTGGTTGTGTCCAAGTGATCTAAAGATCACTTTCTATCTTCAATATATGTGATAATTTACTTCAGCACTCTAAATTTCAGTTGCTTAATCTGTTATATGAGAAATATGATTCCTTTCTTGAGCAGTTATTTCAAAGAGAAAAAGTGTATAGAGATATTTAGATCAATAGTGCCACAAAATGGGCCTTTGAAAACGTGAGCTTCATTCTTCCCTTCTCATTGGCTAATTGCAATCTAAACCCACAATCCAAGATGTTAGATTGGGATATTTCCAGAGGGAAATTGGCCCAGGAGCTCCCACACAGACACTGCTGAAATCTGGATGGGAAAACTGATAGCAAGAGACTACTCCAGGGTTACAGCTGTTCAGTGATTCCAACTTTTCAATTTAAACAGTTCTTTTAGACAAGAGGTGGTAGAGGTCACGTTGGCCTAGGTCTTATGCTTGGAGGAATGAGGCAGGATTCAGAAGGAACTGAAGACACCCCAGTAGGGCTTCTAGAAGGAAAAGACAGCCAACTTGACATTAGTCCTATGTGTGACGACTGAGCGGCACGGCCCTGAGGGAGGGGAGAAGGGTCCGAGATGAACAGAACTCGGATGAACAACAGCCCTGTGAACTTTACAATTCAGAAGAGTGCAGGTGAAGGCACAGAAAGCCATGAAAGGACTTTAAGTCAATTGACATGATCAGGTATGGGTAAAAGGTGGTAAAGGGTGTTGAGTGGGACTCGGGAACTGCCAGGGAGCTATTCCAAATCTGTTGGTGAGAAGTGAAACAGATAAGGTAAAAGGATAAAGCTGACCAGATGCCAGAAACGTGTCTACTGATACTAGAGAAGTAGAACCCACCGGCAGGGTAGCTTGACGGTGGAACTTGGGAAGCCGAGGGCAGCAAGGGTGGAGGTGGGACTAACTTGGAGGATAATGAGAACAACGATGCCAGCCACAAAGAAAGGGAGCATACATTTGGGCGTAAGAAATGAAGAGTTCAGTTGAGGACCCATTGAATTCTGGAGGCCCTGAAGCTTTCGAGTGCAGATGCTCAGCGGTATCTGCACAAGCAAGCCTGCGGGCCTTGCTCCCGGGGAGAGGGAACGGCTCACTTTCCAAGGAATCTGACCACCGCGTTCTCTATTTACAGTACTTTGTCTTCACCGGCGTGTTGGCCATGGTGACCTGCGCAGTCTTCCTCCGACTGAACTCCGTCCTGAAGCTGGCTGTGCTGTTGATCATGATCGCCATCTACGCTCTGCTGACCGAGACTATCTACGCGGGCCTCTTCCTGCGCTATGACCATCTGAACCACAGTGGCGAGTAAGTGACCACCTGAGCACTAGCGAAGCGATCGGGCGCAGTTGGGACCTGATTGACTTTCGCCTCATCTCAAGCATGTGTTCCCTAGTTTCCAAGTCTAGGCAAAATTTCCACTGGTCTAGTTGCGTCACTTAGATGAGTGATGGATTATTTACTGAAAATTTAGACTAAATACAGTAGTTCAAGTCTGCCACAAACAATAATTTAGGATTTCTTCTGTTTTACTGGCTCTAAAGTTTCAAGGTCTAATTTTAATTATTCTATAACAATATTACTAACGGCAGCCACTGTGGATTGAGGACTTAGACTTCTTGTATTTTTCCCCTTTTTATTAGCATGTGTACGTGATACACACTGGTTACGGTAAATTTGAGAATTTTGTGTACAGGTATTTTGCAATAGCTTCCCATTCCCTTCCCTGCTCCCTTTCTCACCCTCCTTCTGCTCCCTCATCCACCCTGACTCCCAAAATCTTGCCCATTTTGCTCTTTTTTATTTATATTCTGGATTTCTCATATTAGAGAAGCCATGTGATAATTTAATCTTCTGAGTCTGATTCATTTCACTCAGCAAGATGGTCTCAAGTTGTATCTATTTATCTACATATAATTCATACCTATCTGTCTTTATGGCAGAGTAATACTCCACTGTGTATATACACCAAATTTTTTAATTGATTGGTCTACTCATGAATATTTAGGCGTGTTCCATGACTTAGCTATTGTTAATTATGATGCTATGTACATGGATATGCTTGTGTCTCTGTTATATGGTGTTTTCAACTCTTTTTCAAAGATACCTAGAAGGAGTGTCACTGGGTCAAATGGAGTATCTATTGTACACTGTTATTTTTGAAGAATAGAAAAACATTTAGATCTAAGTAGACCTTCACCTAGATTCTTTAGAAATAGGAGCCTGAGGTGAGGCTTATGTGCTAATACATTTCCAGGGCAGTGCAAGCAAGGAAGAAGGAAGGAGGAAGAAGAGGGTGGCAGGCAAATGTGAGCCCAGGTCAGTCTATGCTAGCAGCACAAATTCTGAAAATCTTCTGTGGGTACCTTAAAGACCCACTCAAACTCTGACGTGTCTCTGAATAGGCAGAAAGGTGGAGAAGGTGTTTCTTAATGGAGGTAGGCAGAGAAATGTGTCTCCTAGCTCCTCTGTCTCCTTTCCTCATTGGTCACAACCTCTCTCGGGACAGACTTCCTGGTGACATCACGTGGCTCATCATATAGCCATTGAGAAATCCAGACCTCACACAGGAAGTAGTGGGAGGAGCTTATATTTCAGGATTGCTGAGTAAGAAGCACACAGTGTCTAGCTAAGGCCAGAAGAAGTGACCAAAAGTCTGGGAGAAAGATAGGGCCAAGATAATCAAGAAGCCTCAGAAAATATATCTGAAACTACTTTTGACATCTATGAACCAACCCCTGGAAATAAACAATATTTGAGTCACATTTCCTTCTCCATTTGGAAAAGAATAGAGTACTTTAGAGATTGTTAAAATTCTTTGCCTAAAATTAGTCTTCTTTCTTTTCCAAAAGCCAACTTCTAATACACAACATACATCCCTCCCATCTGCAAATTTTAGTGTACATTTTGTTAGATATATATATACCTATATATAAATTATTTCATAATGTTTCTGTCATGCAACATTGTCTTTAGATTCACCTGTATTGCTGTATATAGATACAATTCATTTTAGCACCATATATATCAGAGAATATGAACATATCAAAATAAATTTTATCCTCTGGCCTGTTAATAGACATCTGGTAGTTTTTCTGCTTCAGTAACTATCACCGCACAGTCTCCTGGGTCTTCATATAGGAGCCTGATTTCTGCATTGGAAAGTATCTGCCTTTTCAGCTTTTTAAACTATCATACTGACCAAGTGCTCTCTCACAGGATTTAAAACAATTTTCCTCTTACACACAGGGGTCCTGTTGCTACTTGTTCTCACCTCTCTCATTATCAGACTTTTAAAATCTTGCTGGATTTATGGGAGTGGATTTTCATTTACAGTTTTGATTATGAGTAATTTTGAGCACCTTTTTTGTTTATTGACCACTTGAGTTTCCATTTACCTGAATTGCCTGGTCACACCTTTTGCCCAGTGTTCTGTCGAGTTGTTCGCATTTTCCTTACCAAATATGCAAGAGTACTTTTTTATTGATAAATAATATTTGTATATGTTCATAGTATACCACATGATGTCTGATGTAGGTGTGTACATTATGAAATGGCTGGACCAAGCTAATTAGTGTATGCATTGCTTAACAAATTTGTTTTCTGTGGTAGGATCACTTGAATTTCACTCTCGGAAATTTCTAAGCATACAATACATTGCTGTTGACCGTAATCACTGTGTTGTGTAATAAATCCCTCGAATTTGCTCCACTAGTCTAACAGAAATTTGTATCCTTTGATCAACATCTACCAATCCTTTCATTTTGACCCAAGTAGCTACCACTCTACTTTCTGAGTCTGTAAGCACTTTTAGATTCCACAAGGATAAAAAACATACAGTATTTGACTTTCACTGCCCAACTTCTGTCACTAAACATGCTATCTGCAGATTCCTCGATGTCCTAGCAAATGTTGGGCTCATATCTAAGGATGAGGAGTATTCCTTGGTGCATATGGAAGACATTTTTTAATCCATTCATCTTGACAGAGATTGACGTTGGCCTCCTATGGCCTCCTATGGCCTCCTCTTGCCAAGAGCAAAGATATAATAGTTTTTCATGATTTTCAGATAATAATGTGTGCCTCTCATACATGAGTGTCATGTAATTTATGTGTTTTACCTTATTTTATCCTCACATTAACATTCAGAAAAGCACAGGCTAAGAGAGGTTGGTAACAATTATTCAGGTGCTTGTGGCCTGTCAACAACAGGCCTTCAATCAAACAAGAGTCTTTCTGGCTTCGAAGTCCACCTTATGAAAACTCTATCCACCTCTTTTAAATCATACTTCCCACCAAGTTGCTAGAGTTAAAAGAAAACCAGAAAGCTTCCAAGTCTGGGAAGAGAGTTAGTGTCTATAGATGACTCATGCTTACGCAGAAATGAGCACAAAATAGTGTGAAAAGATAAATTAATAAAATAGGCCAGGTAAAAAAAAAATGAGAGCATTTAAATTTTTTTTCAACCAAAGGGAAGCACAGAATTAATAGAATAAGCTAGGGCTTTGTCTTCAAATCCAGACTCTAATGCACTAGAAAGTCACTTCTCACTTCTGGACCTCGGTTTGCTCACAGATACAATAGAATATATGTAATTTTTCTGTGAAAGTCAGTGTTGGCTGTCATAGCAAAATGCCACACACTGGACTGAGTGGTTTGAGCAACAGGAATTATGTCTTACAGCCCTGGATGAGGGCGATTCTTGGATGCACATTCCCTTTCTAAATTCTTGGTGAGGTGTCTAATTCCGACTTGCACACAGCCACCTTCTTATCGAATCCTTAAGTGGTGAGAAGGAAAGCCCTGGTACCTCTGTTGTAAGGTGCCAGCCCTACTGGATTAAAATGTCTACTTTTATGACATCTTCACCTTCAAATATCTCTTTTTTGGTCCTATTTCCGCATTTAGTTATATCAGGTATTAAAACTTCCCCTTGAATCTGTGGGGAAATCAATTCACTCCACAGCCTTGTACCAGAGCGATGGTGAGGCTCTGATTTGTGTAGCGCACAGTAGGTATTCGACATATGTTCATTCTTATTCCTTCCCCCTTCTTAGGAGAGATGTGTAGTTCTGTGTTTGGTGTCAAAGTCTTCAGAAGTTTGTAGTTACATTGTTAAGTAAGGGTTATGATAGTAAAGATAATCCCGAACTCATTTCTGGCTGATGATCAAGTACTTCGCTTCAGGCTTTTTTTTTTTTTTTTTTTTTTGACTCATGCTCAGTCTTGCTTTGCCTCACTTCCTGTTATGAAAGAAATTGAATTCATACTAGGTGAAAGAACACAGCCAGCCTTCCACCTTAGCTGTGTTAGAGGGCATAAGGCCGACAGTCCCCGTGCACCCAGATGGCAATCACAGGCTACTCAAGCAGGTGGGTCTTAACTCATGTCGGAGGAGCTCACATGATTTCTTGCACATTTCTGTTGGTTGCCCTGGGTTTCAGATATCTAGGAGGAGCAGATAAATTACACAAGATGAAAACCACAAAGAATCTTGGACAAGAAAGTCCCCAGTACTTCACACCGGTGCCTCCCAAGCTAACATCAGGTCCCTCCGCGACAACCTGTCCCTATAGAGAACACTATGCCCAAAACAGGGAGGCACCTCAGTCCTCTGTCTTACCAATCAGTAAAGATTCATCTTTCTCAGCACTCTTTGTAGGGAAGCAGCGTAGTACACACATGTGCCTGCAACTTGAGGGATTTGACCAGTAAGATTCAAGTATCAGCCCTCCTGAGAACAAGCTGTGTGATCTTGATCAAATTAGTACAAAATTGTTTAACTGCTCTAAGCCCTGTTTTTTCCATTGGTGGAATGGGAATTATAATAGTTTCTGTGTTGTATGAATATAAAAAGTATCAAATGCAGCCATAGAAACTCAGCATGAACACTTGGTTAAAGTCAACCTTTGTTATTAAATATGATCTTTTATATGACAATTTCTGCCATTCTAAAAACTTCCTCATACTCATCTCCAGACTTCTGTCTTCTTACTGGTCTACTAACAACTGCTCTCACTTAACCCATCTCAAAACTATCTGGTCAACTCAAATTCTTTCTTTATTTCTTTCTCTCTTTCTTCCTTTCTTTTTACAACGTCTTCCTCCATGGCCTAGGCTGGTTCTGAGCTCACTACTTAGCCTCGAACACACAGCAATCCTCCTGCCTCTCAAGTGCTGGGATTATAAGCGTGTGCCATCATGCCTGGCTTCTTTCTTAAAACTCTTCCTATGACCTTGAAATAGTTAAGCCTTGGGTTTGCTAACGATTCCCTTGACCCACATAAACTCTTCAGTCTTATCGTCTTTAACTCTTCAGGTTCTATTTATAGTCAGTACTGTAGCCATGAAAACCACATGATGGCTCCCAAATGAGCTTCTGCATTAGTCAGTTTTCTCTTCACTGGGATAAAATGCCCAACAACAAACTGCTACTTCCGGGAGGAGTGGTTTATTTTGGATCAACCTTTCAGAGGGCCCCATCCATAATCACCTGACTCCAAAGCAGAGACCACACAGTACACCGCACAGAGGAGCTATACTGTTCATTGCAAAGTGGCTAGGGAGCAGAGGCAGAAGGGCGAGACCCTGGATGGAAATGCACCCTTCCAGGTCTCGTCCTCAGTGACCACCCTCCTGACCAGTCCCCACCTCCGAATATAAGACGACCGGGGGACATTCCCCAGCATGATGCACCTGTCTCCTGAACTCCATCCCATCATTCTCAAAATCCAACTCAAGGACAATGTCCTGGGCAAAGCGTCTGGAATCACTCCTCATTCCCTAATCCCTGTGAGTAGCTTTTCATCTCTCTACTCTCCTGTGCCTGGCTGTCACCACACTCTTATCACTGTGTCCCCTGTGCTCCAGTCAGGAATTGCCACACCCTCCTTCTTCATTAGAGCATCAGCTTCTGAGTATGAAGTCCATTACTTGTGTCCACAGTTTCAGCTCTGAGAATATCTGGCGGTAGATGTCCAAATAAATATCAGTGGAATAAAATGTTAAATGAATAAATGCCTGAAATGGCAGTGTTATGGAATGGGAATCATATTATGCTATTGATTCACAGCAAGGCAGCTTGCATCTACAACTTCTATGACTTTTGTCACTGCTGTCCTTGAGCCATGTGCTTCCCAACCCAAAAGCACAATTTGTGTTTGGACTATCATAGTTCAGTTAATGTGATTCCATTTGGCCAACCTTTCTAGACTGTTCTAGAATATTTAATATCCTTGTTCTTTCATAGTCTTTATTAGCGAAAGAACCATTCTAACTGACATTCAGAAGGTACTATTTCTTTCTACTCTCTATCTTGTTAGCTTCTTGAAATATAGACAAAATATTGGAACTCATTAATACATTTTATAGAGGTTGGAAATCCTAGCAGCAAGTTCTGGCTTTTGCTTCTATTCGTCGGTGCCCATACTCCTCATTTAAAGAGGCAACACAATGTGTTTACTGAAAGCATCGTAACAACTAGCCCACTTTGTAGCTGATGGTGCTGAAAGAGTGTCTCCCCCCAATATTCCCACTGAAGTTTAGAAATGGCAATATTACTCACACTACCTCTCTGCATTCAGTGGAACACAATGGACATTTATTTTAATTTTGAAAATTTCTCAAAATCTACCATGCGCTATTGTTACAAAGCAAATGCTTGCAACAAGAATAAGAACCATCTCTTTCTTCTATTTCCAAATTTAGTCCTCCACTCCACCCACCCCCCATGTGCACATATCCAGACTCTGCTTATTCTTCTTCGGTAGCTGGAGACTTAACTGTGTAAGAGGATGGTCAGGGTCCCCAACCTACAGATAAGTCATATATACCAGCATCATCCTTGCAAAACTGCACTCACAGTGTTACCAAAACTGTATCAACGTTCAGACAGAAAAGAAAACGTACTTCCAGATGAGGCTCCCATAAGCAAGAATGCACTGAAACAGATAAAGTCAAGAAAAAAAATCACATGAAAAAGCATTTGGACAGAACTGAAGTTTCCTAGTCACTTTCTTGTTGCTGGGACACAATATCTGATGCCCAGAACCTAAAGAGGGAAGGTTTATTTTTAGCTCGCATTTCAGAGGTCCCCGTCCACTCAGAGGCACCTTGCAACGGGGATAGGCAGAAAGGGTCTGGAGGAGAACAGCTACTCGTGGCATCACAAAAGAACGGACAGTGGTTGGATAGAAGCCAGGCAAGAATACATCCTGCCGGGCCACAGTCAGTGGTGTGTCCCTCTGGACCAGGCCACGCCTTTCAACAGCACATGAAATTCATACACCAATCCACTTGGTCCCATTGACCTCACAATTTCATACCCTGCCAAAACCATGAGACTTTTGGAGACAATGCAGATCCAAATGACAACACAAACAGCGTTGGCACTGGAAGATTCTAGGAGCTATGTGCCATGGGAAGAGATTTCTTTTGACCTGAACTGTGATTAGCTTGATTTTAATTTGCCATTGGAGGGATGATGTGCTTGACTTGATGCCAACGTATCACCATCTTGAAATTCTTAATAACGTTTAAAAGGAACCCTCTGGATTTCTGCTTTGCACTTAGCTCGGCAAATTAGGTCACCAGTTCTAGCTCTTGCATTGCAGTCCATGTGAGAGGTGCTAGTGAATGTGGGGAGTTGAACTGCCCAGAGATAATCCACTTAATAGAGAGAGTCAAACTGTATTCATCCGACATCACATAGCCTTCATCCAACAAGCCATCTACCCATCCAGTATGCATTACAGTCCTGCTGTGAGGTTTGCCTGGGGAATGCAGATTTGCAGATAAAGAAAACAACATTTTCACCCTTTAGGAAGTTAAGAGGCAGGCAATTGTCAGTAGGTGAATCTAGGAGGGCATTACGGTTCCTGGAAAAGCTCCCTGAGAATTGGGTCGCTACCGGTCACCACCATCTATTAGCTGTGACCTGGAGTGAATTATTTAACATCTGTTCCTCCTTTTCCAGAATAAGGATAATAGCCTCTTAATTGTTGATATAATAAAGCAGGGAGTGTGTGTAAAGTGCCTATTACAGGTACAATGTAAAATAAGCACTTAACAAAGACTTATCTTTAGTATGGTGCCAGAATGAAGGATAGGTTAAAATGGAACAGTTTGTTATAAGTTTCACAGAGGCAAAGGAGAACTAATGACTACAAATTTAATTAAATGTTCCATAGTGAAAGCTCTTTATTTGGCACCTGAGATTGCAATTATTGTCCTGCCAGCACATCAATGAGTTCTGTAACCTTGAACAAGTGACTTCTCTGTCAGGTTTTATCTTCTGCCTATAAAATAGGAGGTTTGCAAGTGATATCATGTACATAATAGGGAATAGAATGACTTCTAATTTCACATCGTTAAATATTTATATTGCACACAATCATTGTCATAACATATACTGAGTGCAAAAGTAAAACTATGAATGACACACGCCTAAATTTATGAACATATTTTTACATAGGAACAAAAAAGATGACATCCAATTGGCTCCAAGGTAATCAATGTTGTCTCTGAGTGTAAGGTTAAGGATGATTCCACTTTCTTATTTGTTAATATATTTTTTAGGTCTCAAATTCACCAAAGTTGGTCTAAATACTTCTTCAAATGATCTGTATCCAAACTGAATATTAAGTTTTATGACACATCACATAAGATGATTTCTAAAGATCATTGTAGTTCTGAGAATTTGGGGTTTTGTGTGTATTTTGAACTAATAATTTGTTTGTATTAGCAAAGGGAGATGAGAGTATTATTTCACCGGGTTTATTAATACAAAAAAACTATTCATATTCAAAATGTTCTTGGCTTTAAGTCTCTGTCACCCAGTATCAGGCAAGTGTAAATTTCAGGCATTTGGCTCTCTTTGGAAGCTCCTCAGGGAATTATAGAAGCTTCAAAAAAACCTTCTAAATTTGAATCACAATTCTTTTAGAATTTCTTAGCCTGTCTGACTAACTCTGCATATTCTTCAGTCTCTACTCAATCTATTTTTTTCCATTTAAAATACAACTAACCACTCAAAGATTGTTCATAATTTTCTTCTACTTCTTCTAACTTTGGTCTATTCATCTCTATTTTTGGTCAATCACTGCTTTGAAAATTATTCAAAGGCATTTCTGTTTTCTCTTGAAAACACATTTCAATGAGAACTTGTTGGGCTTAAAATAATTTTCCTGCATTGCAAAGTAAAGGATACCAGGCATACCAGGCAGAGCATGAAACAGACTCACAAATTCATAAGGAGGCATCACACATCGAATCAGCCATTCAGACTGAGCATTGGGAACGCATGGTTGTCAAGGCACCACCACCCTGAGCATGCTTGTGTGTCAGAAGCTTCATGGGGGTGGTGAGCGGGATCCATGGACCGGGCAGCATTCCAAGTGCAATACCCAGACTGGTTTCTTCGATTCTTGTGGACATGGAGGTAAACACCAGGACAGCCATTCCCAGTGAATACACGGAGACTCAACGATAGCAGATGACTGTCCAAGATCCTACAATGGACCAGGAACAAATCTGAGATTAGAATCTGCATGAGTTCATATGTCATGTCTTAGTCATTTTTCCAAAAAGCCCACTTACTTTAGACACCAGAAAATTAAGTGGCAAGCAATGCTTAAATTACACCTGTCTCCTCAAAACAAACACAAGGTGAATAAATGAGTGAGTAGATGAATCCTCTTCCCTAAAATGCAGGTGGGACAGTACACAGGTCACAGTCCAACTGGCTTCCCCTTCAGCCTTCTGTTGGACAGCTCCTAGACACGCCAGCCCTCTCTCCCACTGAGTCCTCATGTGGCCTCAAACAAGACACGCGACATGCATTTGCTGTCCCGTGCTTCCTGCTGAAGTCTGATCATCCTTTAACTCTTTCCTGCATACCCAGTCTCGGTTACTTTCTGTTCTATGTATTCCCATGGCAACAAGGAGATATTCGTTTCATGAATTCTATCATGCTAGAAAATGATCTGCATTTTTGATTCTTTCTTTTACCGTATTATTCTGAAAGTGGAAACAACGTACCTTCTTCAGCCTTGTGCCCCAGCACATGTTTGGCACACTGTAGGTGCTCAATAACTATGTGCTTCTCAGGGGTTATAGAGAGGAAACAAAATATTGGGTCTCATCTATGATTAGCATCTTAGATCCAAGGAAAGCAAATAATACTCGAGATTCACAGATGAGAACCTTTGGTCTTCATGGTCTACATACACAGAAGAGCTCCCCAAGAGAACGCACATTACTGTTCCTACATCTCTGTCTTACCCTGGAGAGCTGAACTGGTCCCGGCCCAGTCAAAGCTTGGAAGATTTTTTACCACAAAGGTAGAGAAGGAACTGATGTTGACAACTGGCTTCCTGTTTCCAGAGGCCTAAGCCTAAATCCTATGCTCTGCATGCTGGTCTCCAACAAGAACAGAGAAGGGAAATTTTGAGGTTCTCTACACCATTCTGACTGAGAGTCACTCTGCTCTTATAGACGCTTCATCTCAACTCCAACGGTCCCTGTGTCATTAAGCCATAAACAAGTCATCTCTGAGGGAGTTCTACGCAAAAGTATGCAAGTGATTAGGAGGACACTAAAAACATGGGTGATGTGATTTGACTTTAGTGATAAAAATATATATATGTTGGCATCACTATAGAAAATAGATTATGGAGGGCAATGTGAAGAGGCTGCTTGGAGATCAAATTGACAGTCAGGAGGTGACGGAGTCGTGGAACACAGTGGGTGAATGGGGGTGTATTGTGCTGATAGAGGGGACAGAACATGCCTAGGAAATGTTAGAGTCTGTTGAGGACTGGTTTTCCATTTATTTCTATTCTGAGTTCAAACACGGAGGTGAATGGAATGAGGGCATTAATAATTTTTCATTTGCAGTTTTCTGTTTTAGCCAGCAAAAGGGTGTCGATGGGATAATTTATTTCCATGTGTCACCTGTATCACTTGAGGGGCCCAGTGATGCTTCATGCAGCTACTTGCTTCCAGTTGACATGTCCTGAGAAAGTGTCATGCTGGGCCAAGATGAAGGAGAGAGAAAAATTCAGAACCAAAGGGATTCTCTCCCCTTTGTCCAAATTTCTTTCCCGGTTGAAGGTCATGTTGGTGTAGAACCCTTGCCACTGACCTTTTCAGCTTGGTCTTCTAGAAAGTCCAGGAGAGCCTACATCTGTGACAGCTCAGCTCATGAGTCACAGGATTGAGAACTGAGCATGAGGGTCACTCCTAGAATGATGGCACAAAGGAAGCAAAGCCTTGATTGAAAGATATAAGAATTCAAATGGAAGTAACAGCAGTCCTCAACTCACATAATGGGTATAAAGACACAGGATTTGGCACAGAGCTCAGACAGTCTCTAAAGCACAGGATTGATACAGGAATCTAAGCACAAAAGCACACAGAATAAAGATTGCCACATAGCAAGAACTGCCTCTGGGTCTCTTAAATAGGATCATACTTAAAATACAGGGGTGGGGCAGAGTCTTCACACGGACTTTTATAATGTGAAGGTATAAAAGCTCTTTAAAATCTAAAAAGAAAGAGTCCTCTAAGAATAGAAATTAATGTGCGCACACTGTCTAGATGCTAGACCCCAGGATCTCTTTTACCAGATATGGCCTAGGTTACCACGTATGCCTGGAGGTCATCTGGCTTCTGGATTAGCTGATGTGGAAACCTCAGAGCCCTACTCCTGTGAACCACAGTGGGTGCTCAGAACTATTTCTTCTTTGTTCTTACCCCGCTCATTCCTGAGCCTCAGTCTCCTCATTCATAACCATGTCACCATCTGCCTTTCTTCTTCCCACAGAGATTTCCTGGGGACCAAGGAAGCGTCTCTCCTGCTGATGGCCATGTTCCTCCTTGCCGTGTTCTACCATGGGCAACAGGTAAGAGAACACTTTTCTCCTGCTACTCGTGGCTACCTGGAATTTCCTGAAGACACAAAAATACCTTTGCAACAAATGGGTGCTAGTTGCTTGCATCAAACTGAGGTTCATTAATGAGTCCATCTTAATGAAGACCATGTAGTATAGCCTCGGGTAGTGGGCATGCTTATGATTCCAGCACTTGGGAGGCTGAGGCAGGAGAATCCCCAACGCAAAGCCATTCACAGCTACATAGTGAGATCCTGTCTCAAAAGAAAAAAAGGCTACATAATGAAAATCTAAGATGTATGATTCTAAGATCTCTTCAGTTCACCCCTTTCAAGATGCCTCTATCCTGATGAAACAATGTTGACTTCTATCTGAAAAACAAGCTGGGGTTTTCCCCATCTGTTCCTCAGATAAAATTCACAGTAGGACAGATGCATGCTATATGAAACAGGTATTCTGGATGGAGGGTCAGCTGACTCAGAGCTCCGCCCCAGCTCCTCTCAGCAGCGAGCGTGGCCTTGGCAAGTTACTTAGCCCCTGAGGATCGGTTTTCTCAATTTTAAAATGTAACGTCTAATATATTAATATCTACATTGGACTATTTAAGAGACCATTGGACGTTCCTGTGTGCAGAATTCTGTGTGCTGCTTGTATGTGTACGGACACATGTTTAGGCAGAACTTTATGACATATCAGTCCCGACTGAGTGAAGTGGCTTCTGCATCAATTCTCCTCTGTGAGCTTATTCTTTACCAGGATCTGGAAAGAGGCAGAACTGTACGAACCCCTGCTCCTGATACAGTCTTTTGAAGGAGAGCAGGGCCTCAAAAAAGCAAAAGTGTCAAGTGTCAAATATGGAACTGACTTGTCCACAAGTAGTCATTAGCTGGAGAGATTTGCACTCCCGGTACAGGCCAGGCCTTGCCAGCCCTGGTGGTCTGCTTTGGATCCCAGTCCATCTTTCTTTGGTCTATGTGTGCTTCAAAATGAGCACCCAGAAAAAGAGGAAAGCAAATCAGAATGACTGTCATCTGGAGCAGAAATAGAAACATACCACCAGGAAATCACCATGGAGAGGGAGAGGTAACAAACCCTGGAAATGAAACACTCAAAAATCCCAGGAATTTATAAATATACATATAAAGTTATTTATGTGGTTAATAAATAGATGGTAAATAAATGCAATCAAGAAAAAAAAGGGTAATATGAAATCTTGGCAAGTGAAAAAGACGGTGAAAGAGTTAAGCTCTCACTATGTGCCCAGCACTTGCCCTCCACTACCTCATTTGATCATAGCTACAACCTGGATAAAGAGTTGTTATTACTCTCATTCTACTGGTGATAAGGCCACTCAGCTGGGAGGAGGTAGAATTAGAATTCAAATGCAGATCTGTCTCCAAAGCCCGCCCTTCCTAGTTCACCAGACTGGAGCGGAATAAAGATACTGTCTGTTCCAACCCAGTGACTCGGGGTATCCAGTCCTGCAGCACGACTTGGGCTTGAGTTAGCATTTTAGGGCAAATTTATGATACAAGAGCAAGCCACATACAAGCGTGCCTCCATTTCCAGAATTCCTGTATTTACGCTTTGTGAGATGCCTGTGAGAACAAGTGTCTCCTGCCTTACGACTCTGGTGGCTTTTGTTCTCGTGTGAGAGCTATAGTGTGTGTGAGGTCTAGCAAGTCCGAATCATACAGGGCTATCCTGCAGAAACACTTTTGCTCTGTTGCAAGTGCACAGGTTTTAAAATGAACAGTCAAGAATCTCTGGAAACAGCTGGGAACAAGCTTGGGGTGGGCTCTTCTCTTCGTAAACAGGACGCCTCCTCTGTCGCCTTCAGGAATGACCTGTGCAGCCCTGTCAGCGTCCCCTTGCTCGATAGAACCCTTCTAACGTTCTGATCCAATATATATTTTGTTTTGTATGTGTCCTGAGAAAGCAGATGGTCTGATCATTTTAAGATTGTGTGTAAGGTAAGAGTACACAGGTGCTCCGTGAGGATCTGATAACAGGTGACATCTAATATTTGCTCTTTTATCTCAGAGCTCTAAAATTACATAAACTACCTCTCACAATCGAAGCAGCTGCAGATTCAGTCTTTGGAATCAAGCATATGGCACTCATACCGCAGCTTACATGACCTTAGCAATTTATTCAACTTTCTGAGCCTAGGTTTTTTACCCATAAAATGGTCATACTACTCTAACATGTTCTATTCATTGAGTTTTCATAGAACTACATAAGAATATAACTGGAATATATCTGTCCCCGTGGTTTGTCTATTTAGAAAGTGCTCAATTCTGTTCCCTCTGAGTATTTTATTTTGACAATGAGCTGATGGCATTGTTATCCAGGCACTGTTAATCCCTCTGATCCCAAGGCAGGAGCAGAGACTCAAAGCTCCTGAGAACACAAAGCCAATGAGAAAAAAAGGACTGAAATGGGAATCCAAATGCTCTGGCCTCTGATTCCACCCCGTCTCTGCCTTCTCCGTGTTGAGAAGGCTTTCCACAGGATCGTGTCACCTCAGGGGTCTTCTATCTGTAGCCTCCAGCAGGGCCCTGTTCATCCTGGATCAGGCCTGCCCACGACTGAGCCTGCTCCCTGATCCCCTCTGCTTCCCGTTGCGACTCATAATGCCCACTGACACTTGGTATGCAGAAGCGTCCAGTGGGAGTGAGTAATTATACATCACCAGAGTGGTGGAGGCGGTTATGTAACTGAATAATCGGGAATTTCTCGCATATGTGGAAGCAATACGCCAAACACTTCCTCCTCCTCGGAGGCAGGTGAATGCTCAGACTGTTGGGCAGGGAGACCGAACAGTCGGACGCCTCCCACCTCATGCCTGACGCACTCGCAGCCTTGGAAACTCGGGCTTCGCCTGGGCATCTCCGTTTGTAGCAAAGAAAGCGACACCTGTGCATGAGGATGGAGTCTAATGAGTTATGTCTCCAGTCACGTACTTCTGGGTCTAATAGAGACAGGCACTAGGAACTGCGTGACCGTGAAGAAAAGAATCAAGCCCTGAATCCCAGTATTCTTGCTTGAGTCTCAGCAATATCCTTCAAGAATGGATGACCCTCAGACAGGCAATCTCCCAGAACTGTCATTTTTTACCTGTAAATAAAAATACTTATCTGGTAGAGTTTCAGAATCACTGAAAGAGATCATGTGCATACCCTACGGAAGTCACAGCTTGAAATGAAAGTGGGTGGGCCCAAAGCCAGCATCTATTTGTGAGAACTGGGAAAAAAGCCTTCTCCTAACTGTACCCATGCCCTCACCTATGAGATGGAGATAATAAAGTACCTTGTTGAGGTTTTGTGTGATTAAACAAGGTTGAACACAAATAAAGCATTTGGAATCATGCCTGGCTGAGGGGAGGCACAGCCAGCATTAGCTGTCGTTACAGGGAAAACCTGGCATAAAGTACAGGGACAACAATGGTAGCCTTTTCATAAAGCCAATTTCTCAATGGTTTGATGAAAATAGGAAAAAGACTATTCTCTAATTCAATTGACAATATTTGAGCAAATGCTGTTGAGCTTTTATCTTAAAATATCTATTTCCTCAATATGTTTTGCTGCTCCTACCTCCAATTTCCAGGCTGAAAAACATATTCTTTTCTAGTATTTGGAAAATCCCTGCCTAGGCCATCTCCAGCCCTGTAGATTTGGAAGCATTTGTGGACGAGCAAACACTACCCTGGAGCTTGACAAGTCAAAACCCGATGCTCTTGAATCTGGCAAAGAAAAAAAGAAAAATTCAGAAGTATGGTGTTGATTGGACGCCATCCACAGATGCGTGCATTGCAATAATAACTTGTAAATTTACATCTAGGCATGTCAGAAAACTTTTGGGTGCATCACGACACTTTAGTCAGTTTAATGGATCTGTGTCACAGTCGATGTCTTAAAGTTGACACAGGGGAGATAATTGCCTTTGGTTGTTAGAAGAAAAACTCAGAAGCTGAATGACTTACCCAAGAGCCCACGGGAACTTGATGAAACAGTCGGCACTAACGTTGCTTCACAAAAGTTGCGGCTCCCACTCATATCTTTAGCATAAAAAAGGTTCAGGCAGACAGAAAAGTAGATGAAACCATGTGGAGAATTCAGCTTCAGCCACCACCAGTTCATGTTCAGCCTGGTTCCATCTCTATCCCATTCATTTTGGTCAGTGTTCAATCCCTTCAGTTACTTTGGAGAGAGCTGGGGATGGAGCTTAGAGTTCAGAGCACTTGCCTAGCAAGTGCAAGGCCTTGGATTCGATTCCCCAGCACCATATGAGCCAGGTGTGACGGTGCATGCCTGAAATCCCAGCACTCGGGAGCCTGAGGCAGTAGGATTGTTTTGAGTTGGAAACCAGCCTGGGCTACATAGCAATTTCAGGACCAACCAGGACTACAGACTGAGATCCTGTCTCAAAAATATCTATAATTTAAGAGGAAGTTTCAGGAATCCTGTCATTTTTGTCTGTAATTATTTTGATAGGTATCTAAAAATATAGAGGATTTTTAACCAAATCACAATACTATTAGCATGCCTTTAAAAAGAAAACAGCAAATTGTTAATATTGTCAAATTTCTAGGCAGTATTTCCATTATCTAAATGACTTCTATTTGTTACTATTTTAGTTTGTTTATTTAGAATGAGATCTAAATAGCCAGGTATTGCTATTAAGGGGCATACCTCTTCAGTCTTTTTAAGGCTTTAACATAAAACTCCATCTTTTTTTCTTGCAATGTTTCACAAGAGCCCTCAGCCTGGTTCTACAGTGGTTACTAGTCTAGAGTTTGTTGACTGCATCCTATGAGGTTATTTTAGCATATTTCTTTGTCTTATGTTTATTTGTTGGTTGGTTGGCTGGCTGGTTGGTTGGTTTTTAAGTCTATAAATTTGATGAGATTCAGTTTCGATTTTTTTCTGTTAAAAATACTGAACTGTTTTGGCTTCAGAGATTATAATTAGGAGATATATAATGTCTCCTTGTTGCTCTTTTGATGATGTTGTAGCTCATGATGATAAAGGCCTATATTCATATATGACACCTTTTAGTGTCATTCTTGTTCTGTCACTAGTCATAATTTATTTCCTATAATACATTATTGAAGAGAATCATCTCCTCACCAAGTATTTGCTAGCCAGAGGTACAATTCCCAAAACAAAGGTAACTGCTGAATTTTCTCTTCATTTCCAATAAATATATATTTCCCAATAAATGTGCTTTATAGCATCGTTCAGAGGTGATGGAGGAATTTTTGCATTATTATGAATGTATATGCATCTTAAGGTATTTCCTGTTTCCGTACACTGCAATTGTTCCTCTTATTAAAGTTTGGTATGTCATGTCTTTGACCACTGGAATGCTGTGCAAGCTAGATTTTGGTCCTTTGTGCATGCCCCTGGTAGTCTCTGCTAGACTTCGTGTCTATGATATTTTTAAAAAACTTTTAAGTTTATAAATTTTCTGCCCTAACAATTGGCTGTTTCTGGAAATAAGAATTCTTTTCGGTAGGAAATGATATTTTGACAAGCCAGAATCCTGGAGTTCTTCTTGCTATCTGGTCTTTCATTCTTTCTTCCCAGGCTCTGGTAGCTGTGGCAGTGGGTAGGAAGTACAGCTCATGGTTCTCAGAGATGCTTCTGATTCCTGCTGAGGATCAGAAGCTGGTAACTTTCTCAGTCTTGTCTCTGCAGCTCATTTTCCTCTTCTCCAAAATTTCAGATTTCAGTCATGATAACATAATTGTCCATTTATTTTACCATGAATTTATTTATAATAATCTAAAATAACAATGCAAATATTAGATTGATGCAAAAAGAATTGTAGCTTTTGCATTGCTGAAATTTACCAGTTGGTATCAGGATACACTCTTAAATAAATGTGTTGTGTTATACATCATTTTAATGTACTCTATGATTTTTGCCTAGTGATTTATCATTTGCTGTTTATGTTACATTTATTTTGAGCTATAAAAATGATTTTAGACAAAAAGCAAATTTGAGCAATTTTGTTGAGCTCAAAATGGATAATAGAGCAGTAGACATAGCTCCCAATATCAACCACGTTTGCCCCAGGAATTGCTAAGGAACATACAGTGAAGTGGTATTTCAAGAAGTTTTGCAAAGTAGAAAGAGCGTCAAAAACAAGGAGTAACACAATGGCCACAGCCACCGGAAGTTGTCAGCCAACAGTTGAGAACAAGCATCAACACGGATCCTTTTTAAAAATAAAAAACACACAATAACTTGCCGAAGAACTCAACGATGATCCCGTAACAGTCATGTGGTATGTGAGGCTAATCAGAAAAGTGAGAAAGCTCTATAAGCGGGTGCTTCATGAGCTGAATGAAGATCGAAAACATCAGCCATTTTGAAGTGTCGCCTTCTCTTATCCTATTCAACAATAATGAGCCACTTCTCAATCCGATTGTGACATGTGACAAAAGGTGGATTATATACAGCTATTTCTAAATGCCCGACTCAGTGGTTTGACAGACAGAAGGGTCCAAAGCAGTTCCCAAAGCCAAAATTGCACCCCTCTTCTTCAAAAAAGGTCAAGGTCACTATCTGGTCATCTGCTACCAGTCTGACCCACTATAACTTTCTGAATTCCGGCAAAACCATTACACCTGAGAAGTGTGCTCAGCAAATCAATGAGATGCACCAAAAATTACAAAGCCAACAGCCAGCACAGGACCCATTCTCCATGACAACGCCCAGCAGCTCATTGACAGCCAACACTTAGAAAGTTGAATGAAGTTTTACCTCCTCTTCCACATTTGCCTGACCTCTCGCCAACTAATTAAACTTCTTTCAGCACCTTGACAGCTTTTTCACAGGAAAAATATTTCCACAACCAGCAGGATGCAGAAACTATTTTCCAAGAGCCTATCAAATCCCAGAGCCTGGATTTGTACACTAAACTAATAAATAAATTTATTTCTCAATAGCAAAAAAAAAAAAGCATTGATTGTAATGTTTCCTACTTTGATTAACAGAGACATACTTGAACCTAGTTTATAATGACTTGAAAGTCATGGTCCAAAATTGTAATTAAAACTTTCACATCACCTACAATATGAGTGCTGTAGATTTTTAACATTCTTCTGAGCTCCTTTTTACCTTAAGATATTTTTCTCTAGAAGTTATTAAATTGTTATTTAGAAAGATATTTGGCATGGATATATGCATGTAAGTGTACATGTGTATTCTCTATGTTGTTAGACATGTAGATTTGAGTTATTTTCTTTTTTCTCACTCTGTATTAGTTATAGAGATTAATGGGTTGCACTTGGCCAGACTCAAACACATCCTTTGCTCACTTGCAACCTCTTCAATACACCCAGCCCCAGTTTTACATGGAGGGAAAAGAATGAATGTGCAAAATACATTTTGCTCAGACCCATTTCCACTATTGTACACCCTTATTTTTTTTCTTTGATTTTTTTTCAGAAAACTTTTAGGTCTATTTAGTTTTATCTTTGAGTAAAATGTGTCCTTGATTCTAAAGTCATTTACTCAAAACAAGATATAATTTTAAAAGCCGAATTTTTTGTCCTTTATCTTCTATCCAGTTCCCTACTCTGGATCTTCCTTGTTTCCTGGATAACCATTTTGTGACTTATTCAATGTGTTAATGTTGATTGATCAATTAAGACACATGAGAAGAGAGAGAATTCTCATAGTTAAGTGTTAGCATATTGTACATAACTTTCCTCCCTTGAAGCCCAATCCCTCAAACTAAAGAACAATATGTTTAGTTTCTTCTTATGACGGCATTATAGTCTACCTACAATATATATCCTCTGTAGTTTGTTCAGCCAACAAAAATGAATGGTTGGAATTTTTCCACCTTTTGCTATTAAAATTGCTGCTGAATGAGCAACCTTGTGCCTGTCTCTGTTTACATTTTTGCCATAAAATAAGCCAAAAAGTAAAATAAGCTAGCTGAATGCTCTAAGCCCTTGAATTCAGAACATCTAGGCATGTGTCTAATATCTCAGCATCCTCATTCAAATGGTTGAAGAATTTGAAGTGAAGACACCTGTCATAAAATTACAAAAATGCTTCTTATGTAAGTTTCTTTGATGAAACTGCCTATCTCCTATGCAAAGGCAAGCTAGGACAACAGGAGCTAATGTGTACCGAGTGTCACCAGCAGCCCCTCACCTACAATTTCCTAAGCAATTCTTACTTCTTCACTGTGTGTGGCCATTGGCCTTCATCTCAAATGCAGAGGTCAGGACACTTGACGTGAAGCCACTGGAATTCCAGGGTTACAATGTGAGAATAAGGACTAGACCTCCCACCCTCTCTAACACTAAAGCTACGGTGCTTCCTTTATTAATTTGTTCATTGCTTTCTTATTGCCTAGTTGTCAAAGGGTTGGAATCTGGCATTTAGTTCTGAGATTCAAGCTCAAGTTGTGGCATTACCACTGATGCATGCATGATCTCTACCAAGTTCCTTAACCACGTTTGCTTTGTTTTTCTTTTTCGTGAAATAAGAATTAAAAATAATCCCTTCTCGTTATAGTTGCTGATTAGACTAAAGGACTTAATATTTACATATTACTTAGGACAGAGTTCTGCATATAATAAACACCACTTAAATATTAACTTGTTTATAGTTCTAATTTATGTATTGAGCCAACAGTATACTTGTTGAGCACTTACTCTATTGCCAGACAGTTTACTACATGGTAAGTATATTGGTAGGCTCAGGATGATAACGAAACACTGTAGACTGAGCAGCCTAAACAGCATCGTTCTGGAAGCTAAAAAGTCCAAGGTGAAGGTCCAGTGGAATTTGGTTTCTGATGAGGACTTTTTCTGACTTGCGGATGACCACATTCTGAGTCCTCACATCACCTTCTTAAGGATGTGAACATGAAAAGACAAAGCAAGCCCTCTTAAGTCCTGTCTAGTCAAAGCAGTGATTTCATCACAGGGACCTTCCCGTGACCTCATCTAAACCCCATTATGCCCCAGACAGCCCATCTTCAAATACCATCATACTAGGAGTTGGGGCTTCAAAATATGAGTTGGGGATAGGGAAGAGGGATACAGTAAGGATATGATGTTGAACAAGTGTAAAGGACCCTAGACTGTAGAGACCCACTTCCTATAAAGAGCTCTGACATGGTCAAATGCTTTCACAAAAGAGTAGAAGATAACAGAAGCAATAACGCCAGGCAAAGCAAGTGTATATTCCAATGAGATCTAGTTAGCCTTTGGCTGCTTGGGCTCAGGCAAATGAAATGCTCCCAGAATGCGTGTGTGGAGTCTGTGAGACTTCCCCGCCTCCCACGTGGGCCGGACGCCCTAATTCCCGAGGTTCACCTGCTGCTTCTCTTTCTCTTCATCAAACCGCAGCTGGAGTACACAGCCCGCCTGGACTTCCTTTGGCGAGTACAGGCCAAAGAAGAGATCAACGAGATGAAGGAGCTGCGGGAACACAATGAGAACATGCTCCGGAACATCTTGCCCAGCCACGTGGCCCGCCACTTCCTGGAGAAGGATCGAGACAATGAGGTGAGCAACAGGCCTGTCTGGCCCGTGGGCAGGGGTGAGAGGGGTGGTGCCCGTGGCTCACCTGGACCCCAAAATTGGGAGAATTTCTCTGTCCTCTTGTTAAGACACGAGAACAAAGACTGTGCCTTCTTCTTCGTACTTGGCAATGCAAATCTCCTGGTGCTGTGAAGTCTACACACAGCTTCCCCTGGCCATACTGTCTCGCCTGCTAGATAGAGATATGCTTTTAATTGCAAGATTGAATGGGAATTTAATCATTGGTGAAATTATATGTGTATATGTCTAACAACCACTTCTGGATATATACCCACCCCACTAACCCAAAAGGAAGAATTCAGAGAAGGTTCTCAAAAAGATGTTTATACACCTACAGCACCATTTACAATAACCGCATTGTGGAAACAGCCACAATGTCCATCCATGGACACATGAATAAAGAATATAACAATACATACATGATCCAACCTTTGAGGGACATGGTGCAAAGTGGACACACCTTATGCTAAGTGAAATAAACCAATTCACAAAACTACAAAGATTGCATTATTACATATACATGAGACACCAAACATATTTGAAATCAATGAAATAGTAGAATTGCAGTTGCTAGGAGAAAGAAGGAATAAGGAGCGATTGTTTCATGGACACAGAATTTCAATTCACAAAACTAAGAAAGTTCTAGAAGAGTTGTGATGATGGCACAAGTGTATGAATGTACTTATCACCACTGAACTATGTATGCATTTAATGGTTAAGGTGGTAAAGCATACTTCACATGTACTTTACCATAATTAAAAATAACATATATATACATATATATATATATATATATATATGTAAAGATGTATGACACATCTTTATAAATTTGTGTGACGTACGTAGATAAATTTGTCTGTGGATCTGTGGGTATGGGTATATATATTCTTAGCACATTGCCTAGAAGATAGTAGGTACTCAAAAATGTTCTTTCTAATTAAAGATGTTTTTTCTTGTTCTATCATGCTGAAAGAGCCATTCTGTGATGTTAACCCAGAAGTCTGAAATCAAGGTTCTGAGAGGTCCATGCTTCCTCTCAAGGACTTAGGGAAAATGCTTTCTTGACTCTACTAGCTTCTAGTCGCCCCCAGTTCTTCTTTGGTTCATGGCCCCATTACTCTAATTTCTGCCTCTGTCTTCACATGATCTTTCTTATAAAGATACATTCTCGTTCCTCTGAGAACATCAGTTGTTAAATGGAGGGCTCATCCTAGTCATAATGTAATGACACTGGCAAAGACACTGTTTCCAAGCAATGCCACATTCTGGTTTTCTGTATGGGCTTCAATTTGGGAGGAACACTGCTGTTTTCCCACAACAAGGATGAAGGTCAGGAGGCAGGTGACATGGACAGACCTGATGGAGTCCTGAAAGCAGAGAGAATATTGATGTGTGTCAGCTATGACCACCGATGGGGAGAAAGGAACATAGGACACTGAGAAGGGAAATCCAAAGGGAAATGAAAGGAATGCTTCTTTTCGAGCAAGACAGCAAAACAATGATGTACCTGGGATCGGTGGAGAGGAGCAAAGAGACACTGATTTCATCCTGAGAGGAAGGAAACCAGCAGGCATTGCATGCCAAGGCCCCAGGCCACCAGCTCTTATCCAGCTCAAATCCCACTGAGCAGCAGAAATGGCAGCTTCTGCCTTCATCACATATGCAAGACATTCTCAGTGAAAAGTCCTGTCAGGATTATGTGAGGTCTCATAAATATTTAAACAATTCACACTCAACTTCAGCTAAACACTGAATGTGATTATGTTACCTAGAGAGGATTTTCACATTATAATGCAATGCCATTTATGAAACATCTACTGCATACCAGGTACCGAGAAGAAGAGTTGATAAACAATGATCTCTCCTTCTATTCACAGACTTACTAGGAGTGTTTTTTCCAGCCCCATATTATTGGTTAAAAACCAGGGGCCTTGAGTTCATGACGTGACTCACGTTCCCTAAACAGAGCACACCTCAGGTTCAGGCCCTTGGGTCTCAGCTGCTCTGCCACCTTCTTATCTGCTGCGCTGCTGCCCATGAGTGTGTGCGTGCGTGCACATATGTGTACACGTGTGTGCACACGTGTGTGCATGTGTACCTGTGCATGTGTGACTTGTGTGCCTTTATGTGTGTTCGTGCATGTGTGTGTGCATGTGTGTGCACATGTAAATATGAACGTAGAACAGAGAGAGAAGCAGAGTACATGAGCAGTGGCAGGGCAGGAGTGGGACTGCTGTGCCCTGCAAGAGCTCCCAAGTCTGTGTCCTGTTGCTATAGTAGGCAAAGTTATTTTGGGCTTCTCTTGCTGCAGATCTGAACAGTGACTCCAGCCTCTGCACGTGACTGGGAGTATCTGTGAGTTTCAGTGGGCCACAGCTTGTAGGTCCAGAAGACAGCTCTTGAAGGACATGAGAGGATCTTGAATTTCATCCTAAATATGATAAGAAAGTAATAAATATTTATTATAGATGAATTCACTGAAGCTCAGAGAAGGAAATAGACAACTTGCTCAAGGTTCTAGAGTCAGTGAGTATTAAGCTCAAACCCTGGTATGTGCCGCACCAAAGCCAAACGGCTCCTCCTCTTCCACCTCAGTGTGAATGCACGAAAAGGAGAGTAGTGACAAACGGTGACTCACGCCACCCAAGCGCAGCGTGGTGGCTGGACCTCCCGCACACATCCTGCCCAGGCTGGTCCTTCGTGTGGCCCACACAAGTGATCAGCAGATCCCTCTATTCAGCGGGGCAAGAGCTTCCTTGCAGACAAAGCCAAGTGAGAGGGCAGTGCCTGGGTAACTCAGTGGAGTTAGTGGACTGTATTGCTGAGTCTTGGGGAACCCTTGGGCTCCTCATAGCCTTCCAAGAGACTATGGCAAGAGCAATGACAGGAGCAACTGTCCTAGGTGCCAGAGTCCATGCAATGTATGTGCATCTCTGCAACACACTAGCTGTGTGACCTAGGGCAGTCTACCCAGCTTCTCCATCTATTGCCTTGTCCGATTAATGCAGGAATAATACTAACCTGGATGGATTGGTATAGGCATTAAATGGGGTACGAACAAGGTCTATGCACCTGGTGCAGCCTGGAACCCAGTGTCCAGTGTAGGGAGGCCATGTAGGAGCTCAAAAGCCCTCGGTGCAGGCACCTGCCTACGTCACTGTGACTTGGAGAGTGACAAACCTTTCCGGACCTCAT
This sequence comes from Ctenodactylus gundi, assembly GCA_004027205.1. Taxonomy (NCBI): domain Eukaryota; kingdom Metazoa; phylum Chordata; class Mammalia; order Rodentia; family Ctenodactylidae; genus Ctenodactylus; species Ctenodactylus gundi. The sequence goes on from PVKB01000815.1 coordinate 81,725, forward strand.
TTTCCTCAGCTGCAAAGGGAACCTCAAAGTTGTTTCCTGCTTCATTTGACTGTTGACATTTGCATGAGTTATTATGCATAAAGCGTAAAAGTCGTGTTTCATACGTCTAAAAGGTACACTGATTATTAGCTGCTATTATCTTTGATAAATGTGAGTACCCATCATTCTTCTTACTCCTGTCCAGTCATGGTGCCACTAGACATGAAAAGGCACCAATAAAGCCATCTTTTTCGGTCAGCATGTATTTATCAAGGACCAGGCATATGCCAGGTATTGTTCTGAAAATTGAGGTTAAAATGGTGGTGTTAAGACATGTGCATTGTAATGGGAGGACAAATAGCCAAATAAGTAAATAAATACATGAAATTGTGAAATTCTAGAAGGGTACACGAAGCCACATCGTGATATAGAATATTGGAAGGTATTTGTGTTGGGGTCTCAGCCTGTTTGTGCTGCTGTAACAAAATACTCAAAACTAGATTATTTATAAAGAGGAAGAATTTATCATGTCATAGTCCTGGAGGCTGGGAAGACCGAGATCCGGCCAGTTGCATTCTTGGTCTTTGGTGAGGTCCAGTGTTGTTCCCAAAATGATGCTTTGAATACTGTGTTCTGCTGTAGAAGAACAAGAGAGAAAGAGGAACGCATCCCCCAAGCCCTTTTGTCACCTATTAGAGTTCTGCCTCCATGACTTAGTTATATCTTAAAAGTCCCATCTCTTAATGCTATCGCATTGGTGATTAAGTTTCAGCACACAAACTTTGTAAAACATATTCAGACCCCAGCAGGAGGATTGAAAGGTCATGCCAAGATAGTGACATCTGGTAGAGATCCGAATGGCATGAAAGGACACTAGTAAGACTCACAGGTCTCACACACTGGTTCTTCCCTGCAGAGAGCTAGTTTGGCTTGGTATAAGCACAGGACTTGGAGTCAGACAGTCTTGAGCAACGAGAAGGCCTGTCCCCTGAGCCAAGAGGAGAGAAAGGTTTTGTATTGGCACTTCAGCTACAGGGAAGGAGGCACACTTAAAATTCTCAACAACCCCCAAAGCTGTACTTCTAGCCCACCAGAAGAGAATAACAATAAAACAATAATAACTTTTCTATATTCCTCAATCCTCCCCCAGTTTACAGTGTTTTTATCCTCTTTAAGTCCAAAATAGCAAGAAACAGATGGTCCCCCCAGATTGGTTCATCCGAGAGAGAGAAAGCGTCTCTGAAAGTATGTGTAGGTGGGCTGAAGTCCTGATAGGCCTGGGGTTGGGAGAGGGCTCCTCTGCTTTGGCTACCCCAGTGACCTCTCACGCCCTTGACACCCACTGAGGATATTCCATGAAGGTACTGAATAGGAGACCATAGGGAGGAGAAGGAGAAAAATGGGATTGAAGTGTCTCTTCCCTGAAAACCACCTGAATCCAGCTATCCACACCACAAAAAAATTAAAAGCTCAAGACCACTGCTTTCAAGCTCAAGTTAGCTAACTTTTGGGCTTTTCTTATCTCTTTGAGCAAAGAGGAAAGGCAGCCACTAACCTTGGGGTTCTGAAAAATGTCTTTGAATTCTCTACATTCTGTCCTTATCTTTCTAATTCAGCCCTTTGTAGATTATCCTCTGTGAATTATTGTGATTTGAATGGGCCACCTCTTCTCTGTTGAATTTCTAAGTGCAACAGTACAGATAGGAAGAGAAGATAAAGTTTCCTAGAGTTAGCATGTATGGGAAACTGTTTTCATCCCCCAGACCAAAAGCAACAAGGGGAAAGCAATGCCTAGCACCAGTGGGAGAGCCACCTTTCCGGAAGAAGCAAATAGACCAGTGGATCTGAGCATCTCAGTGCACCTGGGCCGAAGGCAGAGCAAGAGTTAGTACCTCCCTTCTACAATAGGGAGACAGAGCTGTCACTCTGCTTGCCCAAAATCCCAAATTCATAGAACCGTATCTGTGGGTGTCATCCTCACCTCTCCTCTCCTCCCATAATCCCCACCTTGAATCACTGAGGCAAGAACTCCCTGTCCTCCAGAAAGCCTCGTGTCCTACAGGGAAACATCGGGAAGGCAGGATCTGCTGCTCCACAAAACTTCATTCATCCAATTGGGGAGGATATGAGTGACAAGAGCCACAGGGTCACAAGTCACTAGCAGGGCGGGGGGCTCATAAGTATGTCAGTCTGTCCTCCCTGGGCCTACAATTAACAAGCTTGCTTCTATCCTATGGCAAGATCAGTAGCACAGGTCCTCCCTTCTGATGTCCAGAAGATGGAGACACACCCTTCTCCATGTGTCCTCCCAGCCACTGTGAAGGACAGGAGGAAGTGACGTCAGTCCAGCTGCTCCCCTGGAAAAGAGCCCCCACATAGGCCTCAGATCCAAGCCACCTTGTGCAAGACATCATTGCCTGCCCCCCCAAATTCCCATATGCTGTGACAGGGTCAAGCTGTAACTCAGGTCTCTTTTCTTCAAACTCAGGGCTTTCCCCCAGGGGTCCTTCCAATGTCAATGACCATCCGTTCAGAAGAAAGAGCCAGGCCAGTGTCCATTTCCAACAACATTTATTCCTGATTGTCATTTCTTATCATAGTTGTTGCTATTATTGATACTACCATTAGCAGTAGCATGGAGCCTGAGTCAGAATGTCAGGGTATAAACTGCGGCTCTGCCTCTTCATGACTATAGGATTTCTATGGGCATTTGTTTTCCAATAGGTACAATAGGGGCCTCAATCGCATCTGCCTCGGGGGTTGTGGCAAGAATTACACAGGATGACACACGTGCAGTGTGTTCTCCTGAGGTTTGCCTGCCATGTGCATCCTAACGGTTCGATGATATCATTGTCATTTTATTACTAGGGCAGTCAGAACATTCTGGGTGTCAGCAAAATTGCAAAGCTGAGACATAACAATATTGAAGAGTATGGAAGGAAATGGGATTCACTAAACACCAAAGTAGACAGGCATTACTAATAAACTCCTGGTGACTCCGTACACCAGAGCCGCATTTGTGTGGGAGGGGACTGGGAGTGGGTTATAAAGGTGATATTTCCCTCTTCTTCCCATTAGTCTTTTATTAGTAAATATACTAGTAATAATAAAAGAATAATCGCATTCAAGTTGGGGAATCGGTGCACAGTGTAATTGCTTTTACCTCCCTTTCTCCCCCCACCCCACCACTCTCCTGTCTCTTCCTGCCTTCACACCCCCTTCCCCCTACACAAATCTGTCCACTTGTTTTCACCATCACTCTATTATTTTACTCTTCCACTTATTTATGCTCTGGGTGTCTCATATGAGTGAAACTCTATGATGCTTAATCTATGTGTCTGATTTATTTCACTAAGCATAATGGTCTCCAGGGTGACCCATTTTCCTACAAATGATTCAACTTATCTTTCTTTGCAGCAGAGCAGTACTCCAATGTGTATATGTACCACACCCTCTTTATCCATTCATCTGTTGGTAGACATATGGCTACTCCCAAGACTTAGTTAGCTACTATGAGTTGTGCTGCTATAAACATGGGTATGCATGTATCATTATAATACGATGTTTTTAACTCTTTTGGAAGATACTGTCAGTGTTATGAGCTAAATTGCACTTCCTTATAATTCAAATATGAAGTTCTAACTCCAAAAGATCAGAAAGTGACTATGTTGGAACAGGTAATTAAGTTAAAACAAGGTCGAGCCAAGGCCAGAGGCATAGGCCTGCAAACCCAGCACGCTAGAATAATGAGGCAGAAGGATTACAAGTTCAAGCCCAGCCTGGGCAACTTAGCAACCTAGCAAGACCTGTCTTAAAAATGAAGCCTTACAAAATAATGGCTGGGAATGTAGGTCTGATTGAAGGCTACAGATTCAATCCCAGTACCAAAATAAATAAATAAATAAATAAATGTCTTTTGAGTGAGCCCTAGTCCAATCCAATGTGCCTGGTATCCAAGAGAGAGAGGAGAGAGAGAGAGAGAAAGAGAGAGAGAGAGAGCACAGAGAAAGAGAAAGATTTTGACCCAGGCATATATTAAGGGAGACCTAGTGATAAAGAGTCTTAGAAGAGGGGGACATCATGAGCCAAGGAGAGAAGCTTCAGAAGATCTTTGATATAAGCCTTCCAGCATCCAGAACTGGGAGAAAATAAGTATTTGTTATTTAAACCACCTTGTCTGTAATACTTTGTCACCGCAGCCCGAGCAAAGTGATTCTACCGACATAAGCAATTGAGTAAGCTGAGAGTCAGTTCCCCCAATCACAGCCACTTGGAGTCTGCATCCTGTAAGTTTACTTCTGCAGATTCACTGGCCTTTGAAGCAGTTGGCTTGCATGTGGCATCACTCCTGTCAAGGCCAAGGTGAGTAGGCCTCACTTTAGAAAGCCATTTGCTATTGCCCCGTTCCTCAGCTATGGCCTTCTCCCGCACTTCCAGCCCAGTCCAGGCCAGCCAATCAACAGCTGGACAAGGACAAGATAGACAATGTTCAGTTGCTTCCACACTTGAAGCTCCAAACTGGTTGAGCGTGAGTCAGGGCCACCATCCCCTCCAGACCAGGGCATGACAGGTTGAGGTACACACAGGTGTGTAGAGTGGGGAAGACCCCGGGGTGCTATCACCCTGTTTCTTTCACTATTAAATGTGTAATCTAAAACAGTGATGTAATACTTGTCTCATTTTGCTTATCTGTAAAGTGGGAATGGTAACATGATATTCCATGGGACTGCTGCAAGGACGAAAATCACTGAATTCATGTGAAATCATTTTGTGAAGATGTTTCCTATGAGGTCCAGGAAGTCATTAATTTATCAAATAGTACCAAGTGCTTTCATTGTTCTTGACCCTATCTAGGATATGCATTACAGTGCAGGCATCTGAACCACTGACCACACTGAATGCCCTAAGGTGAGTGGCAGGCGGTCTTTACGCTCACAGAGTTCACACTTGAAGGAAGAGATGAATAGTGAGACAAGAACGGGGGGGCCAGGAACAAGGGGCACACTATAGAAATGCTCCAGGTGTTGGCTGGAGCTCAGCCTCCTGACCCCAACACAGAGTCTTGAATGTCTATGGTCTCTGATTAGCAAGGAGATGAAGCCGGAATTGCCTGGTTAGGGGGAGTAATTGTGGGACTAGATGGACATTTCTCATAGACAGACTGGTGGTAGGAATAAAAGAAGTATGTGTGTGTATGTGTGTGTGTGAGAGAGACAGAGAGAGAGAGAGAGAGAGAGAGAGAGAGAGAGAGAGAGAGAGAGAGAGAGAGAGAGAGACTTCTAGAAGCAGACCTTGAGACCAGGATTTAAGAACAAGTAATTTCCATGAAGGTGGGCCCTAGGAAGCATGGGAGGGAAGGTAGGGAAGAAAGATAGCACAGCTGCTAAATGATGCATTATCAGATCAGTTACTCCTGTGGGCAGCTGGCACTTACTCTAACAAGGGAATTCAGAGAAGGGCTGAGAAAGTGTTTCTCAAGTGACCTGGCCCAAAGGGTAAAAGGCTGGGTACTACACACTGCTTTTTTTTCCATTTTATTGATATGTATAAGTGCAAAATTTAAGGTTTACAATGGAGTTGAGCCTTTTGTGCACATATGTATCTTGTCAAGGTGACAAGGACTTTCTCACTCTCCTCTTGTCCCTCCCCCTACCCTACCCTCCCTCCCTCACCTCCCCTACTCCTCTGTTTCACTTTGTTTTTTGTTTTAAGTTCTGTAAGAGTTGTGATCTGGGACTCTCATATCAGAGAGACCATTTAATATTTCACCTTCTGCTTCTGACTCATTTCACTAAGCATGATGTTCTCAAGCTTCTTCCATATGCCTGTAAAAGCTTCCACACTGTTGGACTTTATAGATGCGTAGTATTCTATTGTGTATAAATACCACAGTTTGTGTATCCACTGGTCTGTTGATGGGTATTTTGGTGACTTCCAAATTTTTGCTATTGTTAGTTGTGCTGCTATGAACATGGGTATACCTATATCTCTGTTGTATGTTGTTTTGGCCTCTTTTGGATATATTCCCAGGATGGGTGTTGCTGGATCGAAGGGAATATTTATTTCTAGTCTTTTGAGAGCTCTCCACACTGCTTTCCACAGTGGTTGTATGAATTTACATTCCCACCAGCAGTGTAAGAGAGTTCCTTTTTCCCCACATCCTCGCCAGCACTGATTGCTATTTGACTTGTTGATGTAGGCCATTCTCTCTGGAGTGAGATGGTATCTTAGCATCATAGAGATGTTGAGCATCTTTTCATGTATCTATTGGCCACTTGTACTTCTTCATGAGTGAACTGCCTCTTCATTTCATTTGCCCACTTTTCAATAAGATCCTTTATTTTGGTAGGCTTACTTTTATTCAGCTTCCTGTATATTCTAGTTATGAGCTTCCTATCTGAAATGTTGTTGGTGGCAAATATTTTTTCCCAGTCTGTTGGTTCTCTTTTTACATTGTTGATAGTTTCCTTTGCTGTGCAGAAGCTTTTTAATTTGACAAGATCCCATTTGTTAATCTTGGGGATAATTTCTTTTGCTCTTGGTGTCTTGTCAAGGAAGTCTTTGCCTACCCCTATGTCTTTTAGATATTTGCCTAATTTGTCTTCTAGGAGGTTCGGTGTTTCACTTCTAATGTCTAGGTCTTTGAGCCACTTTGATTTGATTTTGGTGCATGGTGATAGGTTTGTGACTAGATTCATTCTTCTGTATGTGGATGTCCAGTTTTCCCAGCACCATTTGTTGAACAGGCTGTCCTTTTCCCATTGTATGCATTTGGCCCCTTTGTCAAAGATTAAGTAATTGAGGATATTTGGATTTGTCTCTGTATCTTCAATTCTGTTCCACTGGTCTATCTGTCTATTTTTGTGCCACTACCATATTGTTTTTACAACTATTGCTTTATAGTACAGCCTGATGTCTGGAACTGTAATGCCTCCTGCCTTGGACAAGTTGCTTAGAATTGCTTTGGCTATTCTTGATTTCTTTTGGTTCCATAATAATTTAAGAATTATTGTTTCAAGTTCTTTAAAGAAACTTGTAGGTATTTTGAAAGGGATTGCATTGAATCTATATATCAGTTTAGGTAGTATTGTCATTTTGACTATATTTATTTTGCCTATCCAAGAGCAGGGGATGCCTTTCCATTTTCTAATGTCTCCTATAACTTCTTTCTTCAATGTAATGTAGCTTTCTTTATATAAGTCCTTCACTTCCTTGGTTAGGTATACTCCTAGGTATTTAATTTTTTGCTTAGCTATTGAGAATGGAATTGATTTTCTGAGTTCTTACTCAATAAATTCATTGTTAGTGTAGAGAAAAGCTATTGATTTTTTAGTGTTAATTTTGTAGCCTGTGGCTTGGCTAAATCTTTTTATTATTTTCAGGAGTTTCCTAGTGGAGTTTTTAGGGTCTTCCATGTAGATAATCATATCATCTGCAAATAAGGAAAGTTTGACTTCCTCCTTTCCAATGCAGATTCTCTTTATTTCATTTTCTTGTCTGATTGCTATGGCAAGTGTTTCAAGGACTATGTTGAATAAGAGTGGTGAGAGTGGGCAGCCTTGTCTTGTTCCTGATTTGAGAAGGGACAATTTCAATTTTTCTCCATTTACTATGATATTTGCAGTAGGTTTAGCATATATGGCTTCTATGAGTTTTAGGTAAGGCCCTTCCGTACCTATTTTCTCAGTACACACTGCTTTCCACCATTTATTGGTAAAGAGTTGGTGTTGGGAGGGTACATTTATTCCCAAAGATCCTACGCTGCTTCAGAGCCCCCTCTAGTGGGCAGAGGCAAGCTCCACACAACAAGCCACAAGCACTGGCAGTTGTACCTTGGGTGAGGGAACTGCAGGCACCCTGCATCTGTCATGGCAGGAACAAAGAAGCAGAAGTGTCTCGGTGCTTCTGGATCTTGGGGAGTTGCTGGCCCAGAACTTGGGGCTTGGCAGGGAATGAAGCTGAAGAGGTAGATGGAGAGAGTGTCATGGGATGGTGTTTGAGTTTTAGCATAAGGACAGTGGTGGGCTTTGAGAATGGTCAATATTATTATGTCTTTAGAAGATCGCTCTAGCTGCCAAGTAAAGGATTTTTTTTTAACTAGGACAAAACTTGAGGTCTCCAAATAGGAGGTTTGCAGAATAGCAATAAAGGAGAAAACTGGGAAAAACTTGATTTTTAAGAAAAAGTTTGGAACTTTTTTAAATATTTAGAAAATAAAAATGACTCTATCAGGACTTGGAATTGATTGAATGTTGATATGACAAATAATGAGTCACAGGTGACTCTGAGGTCCTCTGACTTTGATGACTTGCAACTCTGGCACCGCCAATTGAGTTAGATAATGGAGCTGGCACAGCACAGCATTAGGAGACAAGAAGATGCACTGAGTTCACAGCATTTGTAAGTTGAGGAGTCTGATGATACCCAGCACAAGACACGGGAATTCAAACCCCATGAGGAACTGACTGGAACTAGAAATTTACAAACTGTGCCCTATGTGGGTGCTGGAAAAGCTGAAAGTGAATGAGATGGACCAGGTAAGAATATAAATATTGAACCGTTTAATGGGCCACTGACAGAACTAGAGCACTCAGCAACATTTAGGGTGGGAGAAAAGAAAGAAAAGGCCATTCTTGAAGGAATCAAGCATACGGCAAATAGAGGATGTCACTAATGCGTGTAAGGTCAAAACCAAGAGTCAAGATCCTGAGTGAGCAGCACCCTGAGCTACAGAGATGACCAGGATGACATGAGCATGCCATGAACACACTCACTTTGTCACTTTAAGTGACAAGCCAGCTTCAACTTTATTCCCTTCCTTTCAGGCTGAGATGTGAATGTGATTGGCAGTTAGCTAGTCTGAGAAGGATGGAAGGAAGGTCGCGGAAACCTGTTGAGAGTCGCAAGTATCTCCACGATGCAGGACATGTTGGTCTTTGTCTAAGAAGATGCCCTTGATGGATGGAGAGGAGCTGGAAGAGGACAGGAAGGGAAAAAATGAGAAAGTCAGAATGAGTATGGAAATAAGTGGCTGAAGAAGTTACGAAGAGTCTGGAAGTCAGGTAGAAGCATGACCTTCAGCATAAGAGAAAGCACGTGATCTGGACTTGAAGCAGACGTGGTGAAAACAAATGTGAACCTAGGCATGTACTGAGGTTTGAAACAGAGCTGAGCCACCATCCAGAGCACCAGTTTTCTCGCTGAGGTGGAAGACAAGGTCACCTACTGAATGAAACAGAGTGAAGAATTAAGTTTAGGAGGGTGGTAAAGATTTGGGCCAGCCATTAAAGAGAACAGAATAAAAAGGAGCTGGCCAAGACAAATGAATGGGAAACAGAACTCCAGTGATCATATATTTTTGGTGATCCTCATTTGTGCGGTGATAGTGCCATAATTATAGCGCAATAGAATTTTGTGTCACTCCAAAACTCTTATGTTGAAATCCTAGTCCCCAGAGTAGTGGTATTAGGAGGTAGAAACTTCGGGAGGTGATTTGGCCGTCAAGAGGGAGCTCTCCTCAATGGAATCATGTGTCCTTATGAAGGAAGCCCCAGAGTACTGCCTTGCTGCTTTCGTCATGAGAGGACAAAGCGAGAGAATGTCACCTATGAACCAGAAAGTTGGTTCTCACTGATACTGTTATCAAAGTTGCTACCCTCCACATCTGCAAGAAATAAATTTCTGTTGTTTACAAGCAAATCAGTCTAGGGTAATCGGTCATAGCAGCCTACACATACCAAGGACGGTATGCTGTTGACGTGACGTTGTCTCAGATCCCGTTTTCTGTCCTCTCACTGAATACTTGTGCCCACACAGCATTGTTATGAAGCCTGACCTCTGACAATTTTGTGACTTTCTGTCCAGGAGCTGTATTCTCAGTCCTATGATGCTGTTGGAGTGATGTTTGCCTCCATCCCAGGATTCGCGGACTTCTACTCTCAAACAGAAATGAATAACCAGGGAGTGGAATGTCTGCGCTTGCTGAATGAGATCATTGCTGACTTCGATGAGGTACATCTAAACCTCGGGAATTCATAATCACGAATGGGCACCTTGTGTTCACAGCACTGTGTCATTTGTTGTGGAAATGACCTTTTCTGGGTTTTGTTTTGCTATGCTTGTAGAATTTGGGGCTGCACTGTAAAGAAATTTGTATGTATTATCCAACTTAATTATCACAATCACAATTACCTGAGCTAAGCAATGTTTTGATAAATGTATACATTGTCAAATGATTAAATTAAGCCAGTTAGGATATTCATTAGCTCACAGTCTTACCATTATTTTGGGGGGACAACAAAAAATCTATCTTCTTAGTAATATTTAAGTATTCAAAAGTTATTTTTAACTATAGTCACCACCAGTGCAATAGATTTCCAAAACTTTCTCTTCCTGTCTACCTGAAATCTATAACTTAGTGAAAAGTGGCTAATTAGGGGCCATCTCATGCCCCTAGGCACATTTAGATAAGAAATAGATAAGCTCTCTGCTTTGATAGTAAATATTGAGGGTTTTGCTGCCTCCCTACTGACTTCTGAGGAGAGGGCAACTTCATCCAGGCCTGAAACTGGCACCCAGCCAAGTAGTTCTAAAGAGAAGAAAGAAAAGTCTAGGGCATGGTCCCACAGGGCCCCGTCAGAACAGCCTGCAGCCAGAAAACGGAGCTCACGGCAGTAGAGAGAGAGAGGTGGGCAGCAGAAGGCATCCAAGGTCTTTGAGTTAAAATATGAATAGCTAAAGGGCTGATAACAGACCAAATCTGTTTGTACCCAGGGACAAAGCAGTCAAGCAAAGCCAAGGGTTGTGTACCCTGGCCACAAGTTGTAGGTAGAAGAGCTCATTCAGGCTACCTTGGGAAATACAAATAATGACCCAAAGCTGCTTCCACTGTGACTCAAGCTACACACACACAATCACAATCACAAAAGCACCTGCCTGTACTCCCTCATGATTCGAGAAAAGATTCTCATAAGCATGAATTTTCTGGCCTTCCTTAGTTCCTGGGTAATTGTGAAAGTGTGTGTATAACAAGACAATCTCTTTAACAACCCACCGTATCTACTTCCTCTGTCCTGTTTGTCCACCCCAAGAACGTGAGACCCAAAAAATATTAAAGGAAAAGCAGTGTTGGAGAACCAGAAATTATACCTCAATACCTGCCAAAGTGGGAACAAGAGGCCATGGTTTATCCTGGGAGCCAAGGAGTTTTAGGCTGCATCTAGCTCTCTCACAGGACAAACCTATTGAAGGCAAAGATTACCTTGTCGTCCTCGTGTCCCTAGTGCCACTGTAGTGCCTAGAATGTGGCACTCAATAACCACCAGTGAATGAAAATTAAATGAATGAGTCAGTTATCCCCCAGGCAGCCCATTCTCTTCTTTTAATTAAAGAAGAGCTTCTCAAACTTGAGGGTGTGTCACAATCACCCGGAAGATTTGTTCAGACACCTGCAGGTTTTTCAGTCAGTAGGTGTGGGTGGGGCCACGGTTTTGCACTACAGCTGATGCTGGTGGAACCATGCTTTGGCACAAGCAAGCATGACTTTGCAGTCCAGCATCAAAGTTCAAATCCTGACCCTCACACCTCTTCCCTCTGTGCCTGTTTTCTCTTTTTGCATAAAAAAATTACTAGCCGGGGCACCTTGTGGATGTCGAATGAAGGTTTGTTAAACTGTACTGAGCTGAGAAGCCATTCAAATATCATCTAACATTGCAAGAAATATTAATAATTATCAATGCATTCCAGACTTGGGGTAAGGGAAATGTGCAAATTTATCCCTAATCTCAAAACTCTCACAGTCTACTTGGGATGTTAAAGCACTTGTCACTACTAAAGTGGCAGTGACAGAGGGTATCAAAGGTGTGAGGTGGGATTCCCAGGTAATTTCCTCAGAGGAGCAGCCAAGCACAGGTGAGTGTAGGAGATTATTGTCTGTGAGTTATAGGGCTGGCAATCTCAGAGCCTAGAAATTCTGGTGTTACATAATGCCAGTATAACACAGTCCCTGGGATAGAACAGCCAGGGGATAATTTATAATTAGCCTTGATATTTCTGCTGCCTCCTCTCTACCTCCTGACCTCCCTCAAATACAAGCACACAAGTCATGCCCATGAACATGCACACAAACGGCACCACACATACACACACACAGTTGTATACACACGCACACACAAATGCATACAAATGGACTTGCCTGCACAAACTACCTGCATACACACATGTACAAACACCCATGTGTGTACACAAGAATACGTGGTACAAATACTGCAGACATTTCTGCACACACATCCCCAAACACAAATGCACACAGGCGCACGCACACACACACACACACACACACACACACACATCTTTATCCTGTGCTAGCAAATATTGTTAGAAGCTGCTTCTCAGACCCATCACAAAACACTGAGCACCGCTGATGGTCTCACCAACATAGTCTCTCAAAATATCCACAAATCTGCCTGTGTCCTTAACCCAAGCTTTTGCCTGGACTCTGCATAAGATTGCTCCATACGATTTATTTTCCCTTACAGGAACCAAAATGGCTTTTCCCAAATCCAAACTCAACAAGCCAGGCCCTCTCGCTATCTGCCTTTGCTGTAAGCACGGAAATGGTGTCTTCCGTATTTCCCTGAGCCCTATAGGGCCCTGCAGTCTCCCGGTTCACCACCCTCAGCTCACAGCCTGCCTTATCCCGCCACAGCCGATCTGGCCTCTTTCTGACTTGTTGCCCACCCCCCCATGCAGCTTCCCCCTCCCAGGGCTTCATTCGTGCTGCGCCTATGTCCGGACGCTCAACACTCCTCTGCTCCTCCCTCCCCATCACCCACAGACTCACACACCTACGGCCAGGAAGTCCCTCCTCATTCTTTATTGCTGAGACTGGAATTCAGTTGCCCAGGGACAATTTCCAGATTAGCCAAATTAAATCAAAATGGTCCATTCTCATTATCCCACACCCTGTGTGTTTCTACCATGTTTTGTGTGACCTTTCTTTAACATCTGAACTCCCTCTTGTGCTGTTAGCTCCATGATGGCTGGTACTCCCTGTTTCTTGTCCATCAAACATGTAGGAGCTCAATGAGTAGCCCATGTATTAGTTTCCTATCGCCGCTGTAACAAGTGACCGCAAATTTTGTGGCTTGAAACCACAGTTGTATTATCTTATGGTTTGAGGTCAGACGTCAGACTAACACGATTGCCTGGATCTGTTTCAGCTGCTTGGAGAAGACCGGTTTCAAGACATTGAAAAGATCAAGACCATTGGCAGCACCTACATGGCAGTGTCAGGCCTGTCGCCAGAAAAACAGGTAAATACCTAGGGGACTCATCCACACCTATGTGGGGGCGTTGCTGTTGCCATGTCCAGAAGGCAGCAGAGCTTCAGTCACCAGGAAGCTTAAAGAGCGATGGGCAGCAAGGGTGCTGAGTGTGGTCATGTTCATTATGTGAGGTACAGCCGCTCCTGAGGGGGTTGTCTGCTGGATAAAGCATGGCTGATCTGTCAAGAAATGTCCAAGCTTTCCTCTGTACCTCACTGTTCACTTGAACAGAACTCAGAGACAAGAAGTAATCTGGTCATGATTTATTCATGGCTATTGGTGAACCCTCAACACTGGCCTGTTTTTGTATTCTTACTTTCATCTTCTCCTTCGAGTCATTATGAAATAATCGTAACAACAATAGTTTCTGCTTTGTGCGTGTGTGCGCGTGCATGCGTATATGTGTGCATGTGTGTGCATGTATGTTTGGTACTGAGGATCAAGCTCAGAAACTTTGCATTGAGCTACATTCCTAGCACATTTTTGTTTTTTGTTTCGATACAGGGTCTTTCTAAGTTGCTAAATTGCCCAGGCTTCACTCGAACCTGTGACCCTCCTGCCGCAGCTTCCGGAGTGCTGGGATAATAGGCCAGTGCCTCTTGGCCCAGCCCCTGCTTTTTAAAATGTTGACCATGAGCCAGGCATAAGTGACAAATGGGAACACTGCCAACCTTCCGGAATTAATGGATAAATTGCCTGAGATAATGTTCTCTTCCCCATATACAGCCTTGCACCAAGTCTCAGTCCTCAATAAATGATCAATGACTGTGAATTCAAATTACTTGGGGAGATAAAATCCTTTTAAATTCTTTTCCTTCTTTCTCATTTTATTTTCAACTAAAAACCTAAAAATACCTCATGAGTGACTATCTGAGAAGAAACTCATGCCAGTACATGCATGTGGCACACAGTAGCAGAAGTCAGAAAAGTTTTATTGGAACACAGTCATGATCATTTAATTATTGTTTTTATCTTTTTTAACTTAAAGATAGTGGTGAATAGTTACTACAGAAATACACCCTACAAAACATAAATAGTCATAATCTGGCTTTATACTGAAACTATTTGTCAATTTTTGGCATCTAGGGGCACAAAGTTCTCTCATGCATGGAATTTCATTTCATCCCTGAGAGATAAGCAGGGCAACTGTGTTTATATTCATTTTATACATTGAGAACCTGAGGCTCAGAGGGACATCAAGTCTTGCCTTGTACCATCTTTGGGAATTTCAGGAGCAGATGTCAATGTGAAACAACATTTCAGCAGACTCTGAACACTGCAGAGAAAACAGACATGGTTTCTAGATTGGCAAAGGTACACTTAGAAGCACAGGAGTGTGTACATACATACACACACATGCACACACATTCACGAACACCAGGAACCACACACAGGAATTCATGTGTCAACCTTAGAAGAAAGTGAGATTGGAGGAAAAAATGTAATGACACTGTTAAGCAAATCTCTCGTGAATCATGCTACTGGAATACAGAGGACAGGAGTACGTGGGGGCTCACATGCATGACTGCTTTCCTCTAAGTTCAAGGGATGTGCACGTGTGATGAGGACAGAATCCTCTGCCTCGGACACACTAACACTTATTTCTGGACTCTTCTTCTGTGTTCTCTTAGCAATGTGAAGACAAGTGGGGGCATCTGTGCGCCCTTGCCGACTTCTCTCTCGCCCTGGCTGAAAGCATACAGGAGATCAACAAGCATTCGTTCAACAACTTTGAACTGCGGATTGGTGAGTCGCAGCTGAAAGTGGAGGTCCCAGGGATCCCTTCGTTCCCTCCCACACCAGGGGCATCGAATCCATCGAATCTTGTGCTATAAGGCACAAGAGACTTAGTAGGATCCAACCAGGCCAGGAGCAAGGTTAGCTCAGACCTTTCTGAGTGTCCTCCAACTCAAGCCTTCAGAAGTGAGGGCGAGATGCTGACCTGTGCGCAGAAACACAAAGTGCCTGGTCTCCGCCAAACACTCGTCTATGGCTTTCATGTCTTCCACGCTAGTAATCTCGCATCCCACCCATCCCTGCAAGGTCCAGCTTAGAAGGTAGCTCAGTACTTGTTCAGTGATGTTTTTAAGTTGACTAAGAGAACCAGAGGGATAATTTGGGTTTCGTTTGGTAATAATTTCTCATATCATTGAGCATTTTTTGGCTTCCCTGGGGGCTCAAGATGGACGTGCGGCAACACACCAGGCTACTGAAGGTCACAATTTACTATACCCATGGGTTCATTATGCCATCCCTGTCATCTGTCCCACTGTTGTCCAGCACGGTATGCCCTAGTGGTCTCACAAGAAGCCCTACAAGATGTCTGAGTGGGCTGTTGCCTGATAATATCAGATCGAGGTCCAGAGGCCCTCCCCTTCCTGCAGCAGTAGAGAGGACCAGCTGTGTGAGGACACAGGAAGAGAGAGGGACGTCAGCTAGGAAGCCATGACTATGCACGGAGGGGACAGTGCCAAGGGCTGGGATGAGAGCAGAGGCTTGCCCAGCCTCGCAGCACAGTGTGTGGGCAAAGGCAGGAGGAGACCCAGGACCCTGACTCCTTCTGGGTCAGTGCTTCAATTACCTCACAAAGGTCAGCAACACCAGTGGGCACTGAGAATAGCAATTTTATTGTACTGAATACTTGCTAGTCATCAGGCACTATGACAACAGATTTGCTCAGATCGCTGAATCTTCCTTCTACTATTTCCACCTCACGGTAAGTAACTGGCCCAAGGGAGGCAGGACCTGGGCCCTGCGGCCCACTCACAGAGACCTGGTTGGTGACAATCACCAACCCTGGTGGGTCCAGGTACCTTACTGTCTCTCCTGTCCCTCTTACCTCTTGTTCCTTTGATTCACTCGTAGGCATTAGCCACGGCTCTGTGGTCGCCGGTGTTATCGGCGCTAAGAAGCCACAGTATGACATCTGGGGCAAGACTGTGAACCTGGCAAGCAGGATGGACAGCACAGGGGTTAGTGGCCGTATCCAAGTCCCCGAAGAGACCTATCTCATTCTGAAAGACCAGGGCTTTGCCTTTGACTATCGCGGGGAGATCTACGTGAAGGGCATCAGCGAGCAGGAAGGGAAAATCAAAACGTACTTTCTCCTGGGAAGAGTCCAGCCCAACCCACTCATCTTGCCCCCAAGAAGACTGCCCGGCCAGTACTCCTTGGCTGCAGTGGTCCTGGGCCTTGTCCAGTCCCTCAACAGGCAGAGGCAGAAGCAGCTGCTCAACGAGAACAACAACACGGGCATCATCAAGGGACACTACAACCGGCGGACTTTGTTGACACCCACCGGGCCGGAGCCGGGACCCCAAGCCGAGGGCACTGACAAGTCTGATTTGCCATAAAAGCGTTTTCTTTGTGTTTCTTTTTTTGTATTTCTTTTATATATAAAACAAATATACTAATAAAAAGGTTTAATTTTTTTTAGAACAAGGATGGTTTCATGGGTCTTTGTATGCACTCACTTAAGGACACAATTTCAGGTTCTCCTTGCAAACATGTCGATTACTTCTGGTACACAAGATTCACTGGGGGGACAGAGATAAATAAACAACTAAGTTCTGGCTTGGAGAAGTTGGAAGCTAAGTGGGAAAAGGAGATAAGCAAACAGAGACTCAATAAAATCAAATACTCTGTTACTGCTGTTATGGTTTTTGAGCATTCATAAGATGCCTGGCTGAGTGCCAAGTCCTTCACACCTTTGGTTCTCAATCTTTTTGGTGCCAGAGACTGGTTTTATAGGAGATAATTTTTTCTACAGACCCCGGGCAGGAGATGAGAGTGATGACATTTGAATCACCACCTCAGCCTCAACTCTAAACGTCAAGCATTAGACTCACGAGGAGTGACAACCTAGCTTCCTTGCACGCACTGCCCCCAGCAGAGATTGGGCTCTTCTGAGAATCCGATGCTGCTGCTGCTGGCCTCATGGAGGTAGAGCTCAGGCGGTAGCATAAGTGATGGCGAGTGGCTTCTAATATAAAGTACCCCCCTTCTAGCAGGACACAGACCAGCCCATGATCCAGGTGTTGGAGATTCCTGCTTTACACTGTGGCCTTGGGGACATGACCTTAGGAACTATATCTGACCTCTTCCTTTCTGGCTCTTTCCCTTCCTCTGTTTTCTGGATGCCATGAGGTGAACATCCTCCCTCTGTCGAGTCCTCTCCCCCAAAATTTTTCTGCCTCATCACAGCCCAAGGAAGCAACAAAGTCAAGTGACAATGGGCTGAAACCTCAGAGATCCTGAGCTACAGCAAACCTTTTCTCCTCTGTCAGTTATTTGGTCACAGCAATAAAAAGCTGGTTGACATATGGAACCTAGAGATATAACACGTGAAGAGGTAAACCTCATCCCGGGCCCTGCAGGTGGATCTTCATCCAGCCTCCATCAGAGAAGCAAGTATAAAAGATGTTATCAAGGACTCCCATCAGATTAATAAGATCGCCACCAAGTGGGCATCTGACTTGGCCCAGTTTGCCCAGCACCGCAGCACCGCATCCCTGGTCTCTAGGTTGACTCACTGATCAGCACCAGCCTATGCACCGGTTTTCTATACAAGGTAGAAAACGGCCAAGCCAGCACACTGGACTGTGGCTGAAGAGCTAAGAGATAAGTCCTATCTTGGCCCTTGTATGAGCAGGTGGCAATGAAAGCAGAGAGACTTCCTAAAATTAGAGTTTCTTTCCTACTTCTCTATATTTTGGTCCTTTTATCCCTAGGGAGCTAATACAACTCAGAAGCAAGCCTTGCAGAATATCCCAGCCAGAGATGTCAAAAGTTCCCTTCTCTTTGCTGAGCTCTGCTTGTGCAGGGAGAGATCTGACCTTAGAAATGTCAAGGGTGACCTTCTCCTAACGGAGCAGAGCCTGGAATGGTGCGACAGGGAGGGAACACAAAGGGCTGGTTCAATTTAACTATGGTTGGGCCTAACAAAAGAGTTTTCTCAACAGATCTGCATTCTTAGCTCAGTCTTCTGGGGATAAGACAAGTGGCAGATGCCCCAGCTACTTATCAGCCTGTGTGAGGAGTTCATTGTCCCATTAGACAAGCACAGCAATGTCCTAGGACAGCAACTGTGTCTGTGGCATTTGTCCAAGAACTGGGTGGGAGAAGATTCTGCCCTGCAACACTACAAAGCCAAGAGGATCTTCTAAAGCCCAAGATGCCCCACGCTGGCTTCACTAGTCCCTTCCTTATGTAGGAACCACGTGAGTGGAGTTGCTGCTCATATCATGTTGCCGTTTCTATCATGCAGATGGGGAAACTGAGGCATTCAGTGACAGTTTGAGCAGCTCCTCCGGGATCTCCCGACTGGAAAACAGTGGATTTCAAAGCAGGTGGTGAGACTCAAGAGGCATGCCCTAAGGGCCAGCCACAAAGAGAGACCCTGCACGAGAAAAAAAAAAACCCTACCCTGAGTACCACCACTTTCCTGTAATGGGCAAATATTGTTGTTCTGATTTATGTGTAAAGAGTCCCCCTAGAGCCTCCTGTATTCGGAGGTGGGACTTTTTGATTAAATCATGTGATTAAATCATGCAGGCCTCTACAGATTAGTGGGTCAACCCATAGATGAGTTTCTGACTTACCATGCTGTTAGGAAGAAAGCCGGGTCAGTGCGGTTCACTGAGGGTTCTTTGTTGTTCCAATCTTTCTGCTTCCTGGCTGCCCTGGAATGTGCAGTCAACCTCTGTCATGTGCTTCCGTTAAGCCCTTCTGCCTGGGAGCCAACTTACCACCAACTGAGTAGCCTAAAAACTGTGAGCCAAAATAAAACTCTCTTTGTTTAAATTGTGATTAGATTACCACTCAGGAGCTGAAAGGCCCACCGTTGAGCAGACTGCCCCCTGAAGGCTGCCAACGGGGAGCAACCTGCCATGGCCATCGGAAAAGCCTGGGGCTCCATGCCTTGGTTCCCAACAGCTTTGCCCACCCACCTTCTGTGCAATCAGGCAGCTCTGATCTCTGTGCTGCGCTGTAATGTAGGAAAAGTCCTCGGTGTTGCACTGAGAGGTAAGAAGAAAGTTTTCTGGTTTGGAAACTGCTTCCACCACCTTCTGTTTTGAGGTTGGCAACACCTCAGTTCCTCACCTGCCACACGGGGATCATAAAGGACACTGTTGGGATGGGGGATTCTAAAAGTTGCAGATCTGAGAAATTAGGTAAATATACCCTAAGGTTCTGACTCAGTACCCAGTAATTAAATCCATTAATAGTGCTGTAACAAAATACTAAATAAACAAAATTCACACTAAGTAACTTAGCTAAAGTCCTTAAATAGACTCATTTCTGAATTGATAATGTTTTGGCCCTAAATGTGATGCCAGAAGACATTAGTTTTGAGAGCTCTTTGGATTCGGGACCGTGATGAACTTGTAGGTCCATAGCACTCCGTAAGGCCGCGAGGAAGGCCACAGGGAAGGCAACAGGCCACAACATTTTCCATGCATTTTGCAGCTCACCTTTGTGCTGTGCCCTAATCTGCGTCTTGTTGCTGTCACAAAGCCCATAGTGATTTTATCAAAATGTGCATATCAACTATTTTCCTATGTCTTTAAGTCTTTTTTTTTTTGTATTTGGAAAATTTTCTTTAAGGAATACAAGTTACCTTAATAATATAATTATTAATAATTACCTTATTGTTATTATTACCCATTGCCCTGCAGGTCTGTAATCCCAGATCTCTGGGAGGCTGAGGCAGAAGGATCACAAGTCTAGGCCCAGCCTGGGCAATTTAGCAAATTGTTAAGACCCTCCCTGTATCAAATTCCAAGCTAAAAATACAACTCAGTGTGAAGGCTCTGGGCTCAGTCCCCAGTACCACGTGATAGCAATAATAAAGTGATAATAATAATAACATGATAAGCAAAGGTAAAGGGGTAGGTTCACTTAACGGGCTGCAAAAGCATTCTCCCCACTCTTAGCTTTTCACCCCTGAGCCAGAGTTTCTGAGTCATTCCTGGGACAGTGGACATCTTGCACAGTGGGTGGCCAGAGAGCATTTCCCCCTGGCTGTAGTGACCCAGATTTCAGGGCCACCATGACCCAGGTTTCGGGCCTGTACTCTGCTTTTCCGGATGCAGAAACCAGCGGGTGCTGAAGTTCATTTTCCTCCCTGACATTTTTACTCCAGGCCACAGGCTTCTCTGACACACTGGCGCCTGTGTCAACCAGCACTTCCAAGTGAGAACGTCGCTCTCAGACTAGCAATGGGCTCCAAACAACGGAAGCCCATATTTTATTGATGAGTTCCAGGGGCAGGGTGCCTGGCAGAATAACGTGGCGAACTGTTTGAATTATTAATTGCATCTCAGCCTCACACTGCCGGCTACTCCTACCCCGCTGCCTTGGGATCACATTCTTTGGGTGGGCAGCCAAGCGTTACGAGAGTCGGCACCATGACCTGGTCTTTACCCTTTATGAAACACAGATGGTGACTCAATCTGTCTGTTTGGAAACAATCGTCTCACTTACAGTCTTTTCATACTATGCTGAGCCTCACAATGACATTATCCTACTAATAATGAGAACGTACTTCTTCAAATTGCTTCCCAGAGTGCAACAGCCATTTTCATGGTGTTGACTGACCTTCCTAACAGCTCTCAGAGAGAGATTATCATCCCAGTTTTCCAGGAAACAAGAGCTCTCATAAAAATAATTAAAATTAAGCTGTAAATCTCTATCCAAACATAGAGTGTGAAAGCTGAAATGAGCTTAAAGATCTTACCGGGCCCGTGTCTTGGCTGCATAACTCTAGTAAAGGGGCAGAATGCAGAGAATCTGATTTCTTGGTTTGTTTTGATTCCTTTATATGTGTTCTGAGCTTTTATCCTTAGCTCACTGTAAATAGGACAGCCATGTACCCAGGAGACGAGTGACATCCCTCCAGCCCAGGGACCGGAAGGAGGTTGGCTCTGTCTCATGGAAGGGGTAGTGATTAAAAAAAAAAAAAAGGGTAGAGCCAGTTGGCCCCACAACACTGGACTCAACATGTGCTAACCTCTGGAGCTTTGTAGGTGTAAGACCCAAAGCCAGGGCTGCTCTCCAGAACTCTCTGGTCCAGGAACTCCTTTGTGGGCTGCTACATCACTCAGACACTGGGTTCCCATGACATAGCCACTCCAGCCACCCTCCCCAAAGCCTATTTGGGCTTCTACCACCTTATGATCATAGCTTTTCCCATTATCAGACCCAAAATTTCTCATGGGGAAGCGATTGTAGGAAACATAATTCTTGGCTTAATTGCAATATAGAGAATGGAATGACTGATATCCCAAGGTAGCAACTGACAAGCTGCACACCAGCTTCTGTCTTGTAAGTTTTCATAAAATTTATAAGGCGATTCAAGGATGGTATGTTCAGTGAAATAAGTCCAACCTGGAAAGACACATATCTTCTGTCATAAGTACAAGTCAAAAAAGAAATGTTAATTTTAAATGTCAACTAAGAATTCACATATCTTTAATTTTGCTTCTTAGCCCGTAATAGAAATATTTACTATCTGACCTCTCAAGAAAATGTGTTCTGACCACTTCACTGAGCCAATCATGCTAAACCTGCTTCCAGCGTCATAGTCTCAAGTTGGAAACGGAGAGGGCCAGTGGTGACTCAGTTTACCAATTTTGGAAAGGACAAGAGAAGAGCAGAGAAGAGCCTTCTCCACTGTGTTCTGGCCATCACAAGGGAGTGGCCTGGACTCCCAGTTGCACAACAGCCCTTGACTTTATAGAAAGGGCTCAAGGAGGACAAGGAGAAGCAGCAGGAGTCTGTGCCCCCAACACTACAGCCTTCTGACAGGGCAAAAGGCAAATGGACTCAAAAAAAATCATGGGATGAGGGTGCAAGGTGGGGTGGGAATGGCTCCGGAAAAGACCCAGAGTGCCACCCCCCAATGTTGGGTCCCTGGAGCATCTCCCAGACTCAGCAGCCAATAAATCCCCTTTAGGCAAAGTCTTGGATGTGTCGCATGGCCCTTGGCCAGATCCAGGGCTCCTAGGGTCTACTATTTCTCACTTCATTCAAGGTATTGATTTTTTTTCTGCTGCTTCAAGATCCCACAGTCTCATCTAGTTCCAACCTCAGTGTCTAATGACAGATTTATCCAGCTCTGTAGACTCCCACTTGTCTGTCTTTATTCTAATTTCTCTTCTCCAAGACTTCGGTGAGGGCCGAGCAGAGTTACTGCCAGAAGAGCACAGGGGACCGTGTGGCACATCTCCAGGTACTCAGGAAACACTGTTAGCTTCAAATCTGTGGAGCAGGAGTGGCGGCCAGGCTAAGCCCCGAGAGACAGGGGAGGAGGAGAGAGGCACTCCAGGGGACTGGAAAGCCTAGGGTTGAGCTTTAGCCCTTTCGAAGGAGGATCAGTCCTAAGGGAGGCTGGAAGCCAGAGCTGGCAAAGCTCTCCTCAGAGAAAAATAAAATAAAACCGGAAATGGAAAGAGAAATAGACTCTTTAAAGTACAAGTGCAAGTACCAATTACAGGGACTGAGATGAAATGCCGGGAGGAAAGATGATTCGAATCATCTTAAGAGGCCAAATGTCAGAGAACGGGACTGAGGCGCAGGAAGAGGACCACGGAAAGAGGGAGACTGAGCGCGTTTTTTCCTGTACATCACCTTCCTCTGGGTCTGCATTTGGAGACGCCCACAAGGCCACCTGCACATATGCTCAGTAGCCTGGGCCTCAATTTCCCACACGTGCACAAAGGAGTGAGGGAGAACTTCCTTGTAAGATTATTGGTTCAATTCAGTGTAATTCTGAAGGAGACATGATGAAAAGAAAGGGGCTCAGCGAACTCTTAGGTGCCCTGGTGAAGCAGGCTCTGGGTCAGTCACACCCTCCGATAGATCCAGTAGTTAAAGACCAGGGTAATTTTAACCTTTAACAATTCAGATTCTTTCCTTGTACAGGCTCTGAAGACCTTAGAATAACAGATAACTTGGAGAATGTTTTGTTCCTGCTTACTGCCATTTGAACCCTGGAGTTTGTAGGCTTTTTCCTAGGTGCTAAGTTGCTCAAACTTGGGATCTTCCCACCTTGGCCTCCCAGAGTGCTGGGGTTACAAGTGTGTACCTCCACACCTAGCCTGCTGTTTGCAAAGCTCCCTTGGAATGCGGAATACAAGTAAGTAACACCCAGTCAGTGGCCTACGCTGTTCTTGCTGACCAATGCAACTGCACCAACCAATTTACTGTAGCCCCTTCCTTGTCCTTTTTTCAGCCTATCAGCCAGGCATACCCATTGTGGGCCACTAATTCCAGGCAACTAGAGCTTGAGATATCCATGAGGCCATTCTCACTTTGGCTTGACTCTGTTTTCACACTCCACATGCCTCAGTTTCGCTTTAGGGTTGCCAGTGTTCACATCCCCATGAGCAGACCCAGCCCGCTGAGTTCCGGAGACAGGTTGAGAGAGACTGCATTAGAGGCATCTTGGCGGCAAAGGTAGGTAGCTGGGGGCTTGAACGCTCTCACCCTGCTGTGGGGTATGAAAAAGCACAGGCAAAGAATTTGCAGGGAAGTGGATGCACCTTGAAACCGTAAGGTTAAGTGAAAGAAGCCAGACACGAAGGGCTAAATATTACACGCTTTCTCTTATGCCCAAAGTGTAAGTAATTTGAAGACAGATGGCAGAAACCAGGGAGGTGGACTTGGTGGAGACAGGATGGGAAGGGGAGCTGCGGGGTAGAAAGAGATGGGGGGAGAGGGAAGAGGGAAGAAAATGGTGAAGGTGGTATATGAGCATGCACCGGCTTCCCAAGGTGAGTGTCATCGTTATGCACTGCAAACCCGTGCCAATAAACAAAGGAATTAAGAAGAAAGACAATGGCGGCTGTATCCTAGCTTCACCCCTCACCTGCATCCACACGTCCATCATTCCCAAGCCCTTTTTGATCACCTGGGCACTCTGCCAGAAACCAGGTCAGGGCACTGACAGAGCAGGTGTAGTCCTTGTGCTAAAGACACCAACCAGCAACCAGTCAAAGGCACGATGTATGGCCAAGAGAGATGAGTAGAAGACGGAAACAGTGCTCAACTGACATCACAGATTGGGGTGTAAGCCTGCCCCTATACCTTGCAGGGCAGCCACCCATCCCGGGAAGGGGAAGTGACCCCGTCCCAGGCACCCTAGTGACTGGGAGACCCCAGACTCACACAGCAACTTACAGAATGAGGACGTAAGGTGACTCCTGGTGATGCCCGTGCTTCAAAGATGTGTGCTGGGGAGATAGCTGACCTCCAACGAGGGAGTGATGTCTGAAGAGTAAATACTTATTTTTGCTGAAACCTGACAGCGCTAGCAAATAACTGCTGTATAAAAATAAGATGGTGGCGTAAAGACCCTGAATAAATAAGTAAGGCTGTCTATGGATGTTCCTAATCCCAGCATCTCACCCCACCCCGCCCTCACTCCCACCTCTACCTCCCATATCCCAGTGGAGGTGATTTGAGAGCCAAGACTGACGTCTCTTTGTGGGAGTTCTTCCGGCCCTTCTAAGTGAGCGTTGAAAGCACCTCATAGAATTTGCTGTCGCTTTTCACCTGCAGCAAGCACGTGGCCACCACCCTACTGACTCTCTTCACAGACCCACAGGCCTGCTAAGCTTGTGGCAAAGTCCCGTGATCCCAGCGTTCTGGTAGGTTGAAGCAGGAGGCTCACAAATTCAAGGCTAGCCTGGGCATTTTAGCAACTTAGCGAAGCCATCTCTCAAAAAAAAAAAAAAAAAAAAAAATAGGTGTATGGGGTAGGGGTGCTGTCCAATCATTGTGAAGGTCCTGGACTTGGTTTTCAGTACAGGAGGAAAGAAAGGAGGGAAGGAGGGAAGGAAGGAGCTCGCTTTTCACTTCCTGACACGGTGACATCAACAACTGGAAACGTGGAAAGCGCTTGGGACTAACGCTCATCATGATCATAGACTCTCACGCTTGTCTTTGCTGCCACCTTGTGGTGCGATCGAGGAACAGCAGCCCGAGTGAAAGCGACTGCCATGACTGGGCGGGCGCTGTTCTAGGTCCTGGTGCTGGAGACAAATGCGGACAAAACCGACCAAAGTCCTGCCCTCATAAGCTTCGTGCTCTATCTGTTTGTCTCAGATACATCTGTATAAAGGCAGGGTCACCCACACCTCACAGAAGAGATAATTGAATTTCTTTTTGTGGAGTGGATCTTAATAAATTTCCTACCTAACTTCTAATTTAGAAGTCCTGGCTAACATGCTCCCTTCCAATCCTGCCATTCCCTAATCCTGTAGAGTGGGTTGAAATCAATAGGCTAACAGAAGTGCTGACGCTGGCAATAAAAACAACAGCAGCAAAATGAGCTGAGGTCAAGAAAAGAAAGATAATGGAGAATAGGGGGGCATTGAAACAGCAGGAGAGCACATATTCCTTTATTTCCTTCCACTCTCAAGTGCAGAATGCTTTTCTCCCACCTGACACAGAATCGATCCAGCTCTGTATCTTCTTAGACAGGATCAATTTCTTCATTCCACAAGATCCAAAAAGTGAAAAGTCAGTCCAGCCAAGACATAGATATACAACCGGGAACAGTCCCCTCCTGTCCGTGACCCAATCTTTTAGTCAAAGCCTTTTGTTTGTTAAATTTCTTCATAACAGCTTCCCAGACATAGTTAATGCTAAACAAGCAGAGAAGACATTCTGGAAATTTTTCATAAATGGATTCATATATATTTCACAGAGTTTGAACACTCAACAAGAATTTTTGGATTCTAAGGTCTTTTAACTCATATTACAACTAAAAATCTCCTTTATGAAACTACATCATTCTTCATTTTGGTCAATTATATCCAGGCTTCGGCCCAGCAGCAATACTTCTGGGTCACAGAAAGAGAAAAATAGACACAAAAGTGCAGCTTCATGAAGGAGTACTCTGATTCTTATATTGATAATATATTATGTACTTTCAAAGCCTCAACTCCACTATTAATCTATTTGTTGTCATCTGTTTGAAGCTGTCAGTAAGGAAATTTATTAAGATCCACTCCACAAAAAAAAAAAAAGAAATTCAATCAATTCTACCTCCATCGCATCAGAGTACCATATTTAAAGTTATTTGCAATGGGGAAAGTCTTAGGGTAGCTGCCATTTACAAAATGCTTACTACTTTTCCAAGTACAATAATAATGTTTTTAAGAGAACCCATCTCATTTGACTTAAACACATGTAATAAGCGGACTACAGAAAGACAACAAAAAATAAGGTATTCCACTAAATCCTGCCTATTAGAGCACCTACACTTGCAGGGACAGGAAATTCAATGGGGCTCAAGATTTCACATTTTACTAGTTTGAGCCTCTGGCCTGAGTGGGTGTAGATTTATGAGTTTTATAATAGGTTTTTGTGTTCATTGTGGCTACAGAATACAAATGAAGTCTTTGCTTGATGAGAAGCCAAAGAAACAAACATGTTTTAAAACTGGAAAAGAACCGACTTAATGCGAAAGTTACTGAGAGACTACATTGGGGGTTGTCGTGGGTACTTTCTCATTGCTGGGACAGAACACCCAACATCCATGACTTAGAGAGGAAAGATTTATTTGAGCTCACATTTTCAGAAGGTCTCAGTCCATTCATTGGTGCTGGCAAGGGTGGGAGCACCTAGTGGAGGTGAAGCCACTGGAAGTACTGCTTACGGCGTGGCGGATGGGAAGTCGGTGAAGGACGAAGGGCAGAGCTAGCTTATACCCTTTCAGGTGCCATCCCAGGAATCCCTCCCTTCCAAATCAATCCCCAGTATTCCACCCTTTTCATCCAGGCCCCTTCCATCCATGTACGCCACAATGAGGCTTTGAGGGGACATTCCATATCCCAACCATAACAGAAATGCTATGGTTTGGATCTCAAACGGCTCCCTAAAACTTGTGCGTGCAGAGGATAGGCTTTTGGGAGGCAATTAGATCATGAGGGCTCTAGTTTCATCAGGGGATGAATTAACTATTGAGCTCATGATTTGATTGGGGGTTATGGACACAGCAGGTAGGGCCCGTTTGAAAGGAGTGGCTCTGGAGGCATGGCCTTGGGGACTACCTGGTACCTGGCCCTCCTCTGTGCTTCCTTCTCTCTACTCCCCGAGTGCCTCGACATAACCCGTTTCCCCTACCATACCTTTCTGCCATAATATTTCCACCTTATCACAGGCCTAAAAGCAGCAAAGCCAACAAACCACTGAATAAAGCTTAGGCATCGGGGAGCCAAAACCAATCTTTTGTCCTTGGAGTTCCTCATCAGGTATTTTGTCACAGGAACAAAGCACACTAACTACACCAGGAGTCACTCTCAAACTTCAGTTACTGACGGGGGACCTTCTCGGGGACTTTTCCATTTCATAGTGTACAGGAGATACTCCTAGCACTCTCGTTTTCGACGCAATGACCCTATGCTAGAGGCAGAAGGCCAAAGGATGGTAGGCTAAGGTCACTCCTACCCATAATGCTTGCTTTTCCCTGGGGCGACTGTAGGGGGAGATGGGAGCCTGTGTTCCACACGTATTCTTCCTCTGAGAGTAGAACTGAAAGTACGTCATATGACCATGAAGACATTTTTCCTCCCATAATGTTATTCAACTTAAAACTTAGATGACAGAAAACAGTTGATTTATTTTCCTCATGACAATAGCACATTAAAATCTAAGAAGAGGCAGAAGAGTGACTGGAGGAAATATGCTATACATTACATTTTGGGAGCTGTCATATATTCTTCTCCATGAATCTTCTGTGTTCTCTATCCAGTTTCAGCTGCTAAGGAATCTGTGGGTTCCAGCTGAGTATGGAAATCCTTCTCGGAGATCTCGTTCTGCGCCGAGAGTTCGCCCACATACTTTCTTAGACAAAGTCTTGGATGCAACCAGAACAAAATAAATCAGGAGGAGGGGAGTGTTAAACATTTAAGATAAGCAGCCGGAATTATGACATACAAGATTTGTGCATAGATAATTAAGAAACAGAGATCAGCATGAATAAGATTTTCTCGGTTTAGCAACGAAGCTGGTCTCAGCTGTCTCTTCACCAGGCAGAGCTGACCAACAGACGTGGTGTTGACAGCACGCACCCTCAGGCCCGTTCCCACTCCGCCCTTGGGAGTTCTCTGGGTAAATGGGTGTTTTCCTCATTTTCCAGTTGAGGCATTGACAGCAAACTGAAGGGAGCAAGAGCAACATCACAGTGGCTAGAGTGCTGGCCTGGGGAGCACAAGGCCCTGGATGTGGCTGCCCAGCAGCACATAAGCCAGGAGTGGTAGTGCATGGGAAGGCTGAGACAGGAGGATTTCCATGAGTTGAAGGTGAGGATGGGCTCCATAGTGAGTTCAAGACCAGCCTGACTACAGAGTGAGACCCTGTTTAAAAAAATAAATAAACACATAAAATTTAAAAAGCAAAAAGAGGTGAAGGACTTGTTACAGATTACAGAGCTAGTAAATGATAAACTCAGATTCAAATACAGAACAAATACATGATTTGAATACATCGAAGCTTTGCTGATTTTCCCAAGAAGGCGCATTGTGAGGTCTTCGATAATATTCTTATGACAAGAGACAGAGGAAAGTATACATTATATAATTTATCATATTATATTTAATTAGAGTTTTTAATGTAATAATTTAAATTTAACATGTTTATTTCTATTAATTCTAAAGCAATTACTGTTTAGAATTAATATTTCTGCTTATTTTTGAAAATTCATCTTCAAATTCTATTCTTTATTCCCTTCCTACTCATTCTGGAAAATTCACTCTTCTAACAGAAGTTCCTTTTTCTTTAGAGTGAGATCCCCAGAGAGCTGACTCTCAAATGGAGACTTTTACCCAGGAGGCAGGATTGCCACTCCTGGATGCAGTCAGGAATCACACCAGTAAGGAGGACAGGGAGACCAGATAGGTGAGGGAGAAGGTGACCTGCAACGTGGTTAGGTGTAACCCATCCTGCAGGTAGGTATGGAGCTGAAGTAGTGTTTACAGGTTGAGTAGAGTTTTAAGGCAAGGACTTGGGTCACTGTTTTCTGCATCCACCACCAGCCACTGGAGGTAGACAAGCCTGGAGTAAGGGTGAAATGCTGGACAAAGCAGCTCTCTTAAGCTAAGACCAATTTCCAAAGAGGGTTTCAGCTTTGAGCTATCAACACAAACAAGACAACCACAGGAATAAATACGGCTCACTCCCAGGGACGTCTAGGCACCTGAGTGGCTGCATCAGTCTTCACTCCCTGTGTTACTTAACACTTGCACTCATTAGCGCTCTCTCTCTCTCTCTCTCTCTCTCTCTCTCTCTCTCTCTCTCTCTCGCTCTCTCTCCACTGCTGGATATTGAACCCAGGGCCTTCATGCTGGGCTACATCTCCAGTCTTTCTATTTTTTTGATGTTGAAGCAGAGAACTTTCAACCCTCCTTCCTCGGCCACCTACAGTGTGTGGAATTACAGTCGGATCACACCACCGTTCCTGGCTTCATTTTCTTCTTTTAAGAAGTTCATACCAATCTGAAACATCTTCTTCAAGATTCCAGTAGTTGCTCTCATTTCTGGGGAAATGTATAAAAAGAAGGGAATTCAGAGACGTACACTACAGCTTCCACCACAGCAAGTGACCCCAAGGCCGAGACTGAGATCCATCAGCATCACCCTCTCCTCGGATTTCCCCTCTTTCTATCTAGTGCTTGTCCTTGTTTCCATGGATTGCTGAGTGGGGTGACTCAATTCCTTGGCTTCCTGGTCCCCAGGAATTTGTCAGTCTGTATCCACCCCACCTATCATTTTATTATAAAAAAATTGGACAGGAAGGTGCCATGATGTACCCCAGTGGTTAATTGAATATTGTACCTCCTGATGAAGATCAATTATATCTGCGAGTGGGGTGAATTCTTTCCTTGCTGACTGGCCTCTCAACATCATCAATCTGATGATGCCACAATTTAGAGTGATGAAAGTCTAAAGATCAAAGGGACACTTACTCCGCCCGTTAGTGAAAGCACTCCCAGTCTGGGAATCAATAGCCTAAACCACAGAGCTCAGAGCCACAGGCGTAGGACATTTCTCCAAGAAGACCAGCGGAAGTGATGGTAAGATGACCACGCCTACTCCTACTCCTCCTGTCCTGTGTATCCCCACGGCTGGAGCCATCCTGGAGGGCGACGCTTACCCCTTACAACGCGTTTCCTCAAACTGGTACTTTCTCTGCGTACTCAGCAGGCCATTTCATCACATATTTGGGCTATCAGATTCAGAGACATGTGCAAGAGCAAGGAACAGTGAATGTCACGGTCCCATGAAGTTTGGAGTGTACCTTGGTGACATAAAGGCGTTTCTTACTAAAAACGACTCAACCCTTACCTATGTTCAAATTATGTTATAATAAACACTTTCAGGTTTCTTTCTTCCCCTTGCTATTATTTTATTCTTTTTAAACAAATGTTAATTAAAAGCTTACTGTACACCAGACTAGCTTCTGCTCTTCCTCCATTTTACAGAGGAAGAAATTGAAGTACAGGGGAGTTAGATAACTTGCTCCAAGATTGAGTGCACAGCCAGTAACTGACACGACTGGAACCTGAGCTTGTATTTGACTCTAGAGTTCCTGTTCATAGAAAATAAAAACTGTGAGTCCTTCCAACTTGGACCTTATTGTCCAGCAGGGTATAGAGACACTGTACAACTGAACAAGTCCTGTCTTGAGACCATTCTCTTTAGGAGGGGAGGGCTGCTGCCTGGTGAGGTGGGAAGGCATAAGTGAGCCTACTTTTTAAACAATGATTAGGGAAAATCTCTTTAGGGAGATAATTTGAACTGAGATCTAAAATATGAATTAGACAATAATGATAAGGCACATGGCAGCTGCAGGAGCAAGATTATTTTGTCGCAGGCACTGAAAAGAGATCGCTGTGGCCAGAGCTTAGTAAACAAACAGGAGACGGACAAGATAAAGGCACGAGCGGGTCGTGCTCTGAAGTTCTGAGGGAATTGGTCTTCCCTCAGTGTAATGGACAGCTGCTTTGATTGAGATCAGTATCAGCACCTGACTTTATGAAGCCCACTCTGGCTGCCCTGCTGTGAGTGAACTACAGGCAAGAAGCAGAGGACCAGTTAGAAGACTACTGCAACCGTTCACACAGGGAGAATGGCTCCTCGCTGACACCACTCCCATATGCGGTCCTCCTCCCTTATCTGTGTATGCACAACACCCCTAGGTCAGCAACCAGGAATATTCTGCCTTTTTGTGAAAGACCTAGGGCACTCAAAAGAAATAAATTAATAAGCCTTCTAAGTATGCCATTTCCTGCAACATCAAAACTTCTTTCTCTTTTCAACGCCTTGAATAGTGACTAATAAAATGAATGACTTTCCCCCAAACACTCTAAACTAAGAACTTAAATATTCCATTTATAGTGCCCTTTACCTGAAGAAATTAACACCCCATGCAAAATAACGCAGCGGTTAGTAATTCTCTTCCAGGAGAGCCATTTTTAGGCTGGATGCAGATTGCGTCTTACCGCACCGCCTCCGCTCCACCCCCTCCCAGCTGTTGGCTCAAGCTGGGTGCCCACTCACCTGGCTGACAGCAGTTCTGACGGGGATGGAGCATCTTGGTGGGAGAGGGATTTTTTGAAAATACAATATGCAAAACTGTAACTACATTAAAAATTGTTACAATAACATAATGACATCATTTGTTAAGAGCTTGCTATAGGTCCGGTACTATGTTAAGAATTTAAAACATCTTTCCATATCTCACCAATTTGCTGGCAAATTATTATCCGGGACCACACTGGAGTTTTCACAGGTAACACCAGCTAAGCCAAATGCTACAAGCCACATATAGGAAAAGCAATATGGCAGTTGCTCATTGTTTATAAAAATCTAGACTGACATATTCAAGTATTATCTTACATAACCATTTATTTTCCATCTCTGAAGTTGAATCTCCAGATACTCTTCTGTTCTTGTGCTCTAACTTGTTGAGATTTCCTCAGCCTTCTGCCAGCCTGCATGAGTCCCAAGACCTGACAAGCTTCTATGTCCTAAAGGCTAAGCCCGTCATGGCAGACTTCCTCCTATAAAGACAGTCACGCCAGCATGACCAGGTGAAAACTACCTCTGTGTCTCTGTCTAATTCCAATTCCATTACTACAGTGAAATCTCTGGAGATGGGAACTTTATGAAGAAAATATATCTATTTCGTGCACAGTTTCGAGATTCCGGGGCACAGTGCCTTCCCTGCTCAGCACTGGTGAGGGCCTTTAAGCTATGTGGTGTCATGGCAGGTGGCAATTTGGAGTGTTCCCAAGAAAGAGAGATCACATCTCGACAGAGGAAATTAGAGAGAGGCTGCTGAGCCATTGCTTTGGCTTCTTAAAACAACATTTCTACAAGAACTAAGCAAGGTCCCTTAAGAAATGCCTAAATTGCTTCTGACAGCGTGTCCCCTGTTAACCTAAGGAGCTCCAACTGAATCTCACATCTTAAAGCCTCCACTTTTTTCCAGTACTGCAGGATAGGGATCAAGTGCCAGACACATGAGTATCTGGAGGGAAAACAAAATGTAGACCTGCAGTGTTCTTCCCAGGTTCACCCCAGGCGTGGAGAGACGGCACTGAAGGAAGGACAAGAAGGCTTTCCATACGTTAATTTTAATTTCCTAAGGTGTGTACCAGCTTTTCAAAATTATCTAACTCTCCTCCCACTCCAGGCTTCATTGTGAAAAGAAAAACTTCAGATGAATTAAATTCACCAAGAGTTTAATTCAACAAAACATGACTTGCAATTGGGCAGCCTCCCACACAGAGAAGTTCAAAGAGCTCCACTTTACAAGGCAGGAGATCAGAATTTATGGGAAGAAGATGAAAGTGAGTCACAGAAACAGCTAGTTTGGCTGCAGCTGGGAATTGTCTTACTTGACCATGATCTGACTGACCAGTCCCTGTGATTGACTGAGCTTCAGCTACCATGATGGGATATAAGACTCAGCTATTTATTATTGAAACTATGCTACTGAGTTAAGCTTTCACTTGGTTTACATGGTAAATTGCAGTGGGTGATGTAGGGACTCCAAGTATGGACACATCCTCAGGTCAAATGTAATTAATTGATGAGTCAACCTCAACCTGGCATGGCTGTGGTTCTGTACAAACATTGTTGCTACAGTTCTTGGCTCCGCCCTGAATCTGTGCATTTCTTCAAGGTGTTTTGCAACTGTTCTCTCAGAAGAGACTCTCTCTCCCAGGCTTTTCATCTGGATTAGCATTCTGACTTGCTCAGATCTACAAAGCATGGTGAAAGCAGTGTGCCGACCGTGGGGCCATAGGTCTCCGAGCCCTGGTACATGGTCCCCTTTCCTCTCGGAAAACTGTGACCACTTTGTGATCACAACCAAGCTAGCCTGCTGGAGCCTGGGGACCAGTTGAGAGAGAGCAGAGGATCCCCAGGCAGCCCCCAGAGGCAGAGCTGCCTCGTGACCTTCACCTGATGACCTGCATTCAAGGAAGTTCTACCAGGGAGTGAACTAAAACACAGACTCATGGACTATTGTCACTTGTGACCATGATAAGTTATGAAACATAGAAGACTTTGTTATGCATCAACAAATAACCAGCCGAGAATCTGGACAACTATTTCAAAACATTGTCCAAATCACCATCCTCATTTGACCACTAAGATCCTGGTTCTGAATATCTAGAGCTGTGACTTCTGAGTTGGTAGCTATTCAGCCCCTCTGAGAGCAAAACAAGTAAACTCTGGTGTGTCCGCACAGCTCCACTCAACTGACTTTGTTTTAAAATTCAGTATGCCCAGGGTTTTCCTACTCAAAAACCTCCTTAATCAGATATCTCTGAGGCCTTTGCACATTAGACCAACAGTCTTCAATGATTCCTGTCCATTCCACAACCTGGAAGCTGTGACTAGCTTCTGACTATTACAGTACAGCATATATGACTGCCATAATAGCACTTGTTGGTTAAAATAATTACTGGATCTCTCTGCAACTTTTATCAAAGTTTCCCTCTCCTCCTGAGCTTCTTTCTTACTTCAATGTTAAGAAAGAAGCAGAAGGTGAAATATCGAATGGTCTCTCCGATATGAGAAATCAAGATCACAATTATTTCATGGAACTGAAAGTGAAAAATAAAGGGAACGGGGGCGGAGGGTGGTCCAAAGGAGAGCGGGGGAAGGTCTTGTTACCCTGCCAAGATATGTAGGTGCACAAAATGCTCAAGATCTACGTAAACCTTAAAATTTTCACTTATACATATCAATAAAATGGGGGGAGGAGCTTCTTGTCAGTCCTACTCATCTCCCTTCTTTCTTAGCAGACTCCTCAGCCTTACCTGCCTTGGTAGTAGTTGATGCTAAGGCCTTGTCTCCCTTGCTCTCAGTAGATTCTGCAGCCTGTCTCTCATGGCCAGTCTCACTGCTTCCTGTTTGCAACGCTGTGAGGAACAGCCTCTCCCTCTGCCATGTGCTTCTATGGTTGCCAGATACCTGGAAATGAGCTGCGACCTTCTGAAACTGTGAGCTAAAATAAACTTTTCCTCCTCTAAGGTTATGAATGTCAGATATTGAGTCACAGCAAAATAAAAAAAAGTATAGGAATAAGTAATCACAAGTAGAAGTGAGTAAATAAATGCATAAATGAATGAGAAATAGATGATGTAGATGATGAGGAACTTCACAGTGCCTTACTTGAGACAAGATTCACAAAGAACAGATTCATGGAGATTCGCAAAGAGAAGCTAGCTCTAATTCTAATAGGTGATCACACAAGGAAGATAAGAGTTTTTCTGGGTGTGGGCCTGGATAGAATTTATCACTGGCAAAAATTGTAGCGAGGTGAATTTTCTTCCAGCCTCAGATTGAACTCTCTGCTCAGACAAGACCAAGCGTTACCAGCTTTCCCCACGCCGAAGTCAACTTCTCTCTTCTGTTCCCTAGATACTAAAGATGCCCTTGACTCTTTATCCCTCTTGCTCTAGCTAAGGTCAAGGCAGAGAGAGACAACGCCGACACTCTGCCTGCAACATGCTCATGCAACATTCTCTATTATGTTGGGACTTGTTTCTGTCATAAGATTACAGGAAAAGAAGCATTTGCTGTGTTTCCCAAGCCCCGTCCTGGGAGAGAACTCTTGACTTCCACATGATAGTCCCAAGTCTTTACACAGAGATCTCAAAAGCACAAATGTGAAATGGCCACTGTTGCAATCTATTTGAACTACTATAACAAAATACCTTAGACTGGGTGTTTACTATAAACAATATATATATATTGCTCCTAGTTCTAGAAATAAGTGCTCCAAGACTAAGATGCCAGCATGTTCAATGATACAGTGACTAGAGAGGGCTCATTTCTCACGGATGGCACCTTCTACGTGAATTCATGTGATGAAGGATAAACCCCAAATTCTCCCTCATACCTACCCACCTCCAACTTGATATAAAGTTTCAACATACGAACACAGAGGTACTTAGAACTCTGGCCCATGTATCAGTCACTCTGTTGCCATGATCATCACTGTTAGTATAAATATTTAACAATGTTTCTTCTTCTTTCCTTTATTTAGTTTAAGCAGCCAGTTGAGATGCTCACACTGAGGGTGGATGTTTTTCTCTCATTTCCTGGCCCACAGGTCAATTACACACACCTAGAAGTTCTGCCATAGGCGCTTCCTAATCTCAACAAGTCAACACAATCCCTCCAGAACAAGCCCCACCATCTCCCCGATTCTGACAGCCTCCACCTCCCAACAGCACGCAGGTCTACAGGTATCCCATAACACCCAAATACATGAGGCTTTCGGGAGACATTTCAGATCTAAACCATAACAATCACTATCTTCCTTTGTGATTTGTGATTCCATTCCAATAAGTCCCATGTTCTCATAAAAGCTATGTTCTCTTCCTTCTCAAAGGCACTTATTCTTCCCACGAAATGTTCATGAAGTAGAGACGTCCCTTCTAAGTATTATGTACATTTAATATAATGTCTTCTATTTTAATAAGGTAGGAGTAAATTAACAGAGCCTCTCAAATTCCGGATGGAGGAGATCCAAGCTTGCTATTTTTTATCTATCCTTTCCACTTCACAGAACCTTCTTAAAAATAAAGACGGAAATATATTCATTCTGACATTTCCAGTTCCTAGCACATCACAGGCTCGAAAGATGTGAAATAAGCAAATAAATGAACAAAAGGACGCGCAAAGCAGAAAAGGAAAGTACACTTTACAGCGCCCTGACACCGGGGACGCAGCCCTCGTGACTGTCTCTCTGCGTTCCGTTTTACCCTTCCCAAACTTCCGAGTGGTCAGGGGCTTGGTCTCTGGGGAGATGTTTCTCCCTGAAGGAAGCGTTTCGCGAATACTCTGTCCTATTTCTTACACTGTGTAAATGTCACAGAGGAAATTAAGTTGGCATGTCAGTGCATCTAGCAGGCTTTGGGTGGTATATAGGGCAGGCCCTGCCACTGGTCCCATCTGGGTGAACCGAGAGAATCAAGTCCTGACCCTGCAAAGATGCAGCCAGTGCACACAGCTGTAGCATCCTTTCCCGTGTCTTTCCCTGTCAGGAAGTGGGTACAAAGCTGTCGCATAAACATAACCGCCTGAATACTGATGGCTTTGAACTCCATAACGCAGCTGTGTAACTCGGTAAGCCTGCTGTTTTGCAACATACAATTAGAGATCAGAGGGCCTCCTCAGCTTCTCTAACAGAGATCTGTGCACTTGAGGGAAGCTTGGGGAAAAAAAATGATGCTCCAAGATGATTAAAAACAATAAATCTCTGGATTTCCCTCCCATCTGCAAAATGAAGGCATCAGCTTCATGCGTTCTGATTATTAATTGATCAAACATTTCCAAGCTCTACTGTGCAGGTGCTGTGACAGAAAGAGCTGACTCCAAAACACCAGGATCTATTAGTTATGCAACTGCAGAGAGTTCAAAGCTATCAAGATTTGGGTAGGTATGTTTATGTGATATTTTTGTGCCTGCTGCCTGACAATAACAGTAATTAGTAGAGAACTGTTTCTTTTACAGTATCTGTGGTTCAAAAATCAAAACAATTCACCAAAGCTCATGTTGAGAGTTCTGACTGCAAGACTGTCTGCATTGGCTTCCTGAACCTGGACACAATATTGGACACCAACCATATAAAGGAGAAGTGGTTTAATTTGGCTCACAAGGGAATTCAGTCCACGACCACCTGGCTCCATGGCAAAAACCTCATGGCAGAAGGGGAAGGTGGAGCAAAATTGAAAGGTCATGGTGGCCAGGATGCGGAACAGGGGAACTGTGCCAGAGTGAGGGACCAGAGAGAGACCCCAAGGCCTCACATCCTTTGACCACCTGGGCATCCCACAAGTGTGTTCCACCAACCTCCTGGGCAGATTCCCAAAGCCAATCCAGTAATACTCCATCCAAACCACCATGTTGGCTGCACCTGCTCTAATCCTTCCCACTCTTCCAGGTAACTACTGCTGTGGTTTCTTGTGTGAATCTTCACAGTAACTTTTCAGGCCATGCAGGGGATTGATAATTAGAATATTGCTTACTAATATGTAAAGGAAGGAGAGGAGGTCTAGGGGTGAAAGCCTTGCTCAATGTTACCATGGATCAGCAGTAGAGCCTAGAATCAAATTCAAATCCTGAGCCTGAAAACGCCTTTGTCTTAGTCATTCAGGCTGCTATTACAGCACACTACTGATTGACGGTTTTAATAAACACCAGAAATTTATTTCTCTCACTCCTGATGGTTGGAGGTCTGAGATCATGGTGCCAGCATAGCCAGGTTCTAGTGAAGGTCTGTGTTTTAGCAGCACACCACCAAATTTCTCTTTGTATCCTCTCGTGATAGAAGAGCTAGCTAACTCTCTGTCCTCTGCCTACAGGAGCAGTGGTACTATTCATGGGGGACCCACACTCATGACCTAACCACCTCCAAAAGACACACCTCCTAAAACCATCATGCTGGGATTAGGAATCAGTATATGAATTAGGGAAATACGTACATTTAGTCTAGGTACCAACCGTTCACAGAATCTGTGCCACTTCCCAACTGGTGCCCAGCCACTAGCAGAACAGAATTGAAGAGCCTTATGTAAAAAGTCTCTTTTTCCAGGGAATTTTTTCTTCTAAAGGTTGCTCAGGGTTAGCCCAGTTTCATCTCCAAGCCCAAATATGCCTTGAGCCTGGGTTTCACATGGATTTCAGAAAGCTTGAAGATTGCTAGAAAAAAAGGAACACAATCCCCGAGAGGGAAGCAGTAGAGAAACGTCCAGAAATCCATAGAATCTCCCAGGTTTGCAAACTCAGTCAGGATTCAGGCCTGGCGCTCAACAGCCACGGCCGGTCCCACGATCCTACCCTCAGGTGCCAGCGCTGCAGACCAGTTTGAGGACATTTGACAGCCTACTTTTTAAAATTAATAGCCAGAGAAGTTACTTAATTTGTCCACTTAGGTCCAGCAATGTCTCGTTGTCTTTGGGTTGCTACAGCAAAGATTTCAGATTGGGTAATT
Organism: Ctenodactylus gundi; assembly: GCA_004027205.1. Taxonomy (NCBI): domain Eukaryota; kingdom Metazoa; phylum Chordata; class Mammalia; order Rodentia; family Ctenodactylidae; genus Ctenodactylus; species Ctenodactylus gundi. The sequence continues at coordinate 120,554 of PVKB01000815.1, forward strand.
AGTAAATAATAGAAATTTATTTCTCACAGTTCTGAGGGCTGGAAGTCTAAGTTCAAAGCACCAACAGGGTCTGGCAAGAACTTTCCGCTCCATAGACAGTGCCTACGCATCGGTGATGAGTGGTTTCCTCACATTTCTTCTTTAAGGTCATTAATCTCACACCTTGTGACCATCGGCTCAGAAAAATGAATCAGACACAGGAGGTTTAATACGGCCTGGTTTCTCTACTATGAGAAAACCAAAGTATAAAAAAGTTTAAAAAGCAAAATAAAAATGATGGAATAAAATGGGAAGATAGGTTTGTGGAGAGGAAGATGAAAGGATGCGAAGGGGAAAAGGAAGTAAAAATAATCAAGATATGATATGTATATGTAACAGTTCCTTAAATTGAATGTAATTATCAGGTACCACAAATGCATATTAATAAAAAGAGCACACTTTGGGGAAAAATAACATCACTAACGCCATCCGTGAGGGCTCCACCCTCATGACCTAATCATGTAATAAAGACTCCACCTCCTTGCATTGATGATTAGCCCTCAGTGTGTGGGTTTTGGAGGACTCAATCAGACTACAGCAGGCAGGTAAGCAAAAATCTAGGATTAGGCTGAGTTTGGGGAATCCTAGCGTGTTTCTACTGTATCAGAGAAAATACACAGGCACTGACCTTTTGGGTTTCCAGGAAAAATATCCCCAAGCGGTAGGCATATTACAGAAGTAAAAGAAATGATTTTAAAGATACATGGATGAATTGCAAAATGTATTTATTTTTGAAATGTTTTCTCTGTAAAAGAAAACTTCACTAGTGTATTAAGTCACTTCATGAATACTCTTTCTTTGGAAAGACTAACATGGGTAATTCGTATATGCAAAGAGGAAGAATTCTGCTTTTCCCTCTAACTAGCTCCTCCCCCCCCCCCAAAAAAAAAAACAGCTGTAAAATCATGATAAATACAAAAGCCGAAAGCTGTGAAAGTATTAGGAAACTAGAGCTAGCTGACATTGGTAGCCCAACCCCCACCGCGCGTGATACTCCCACACACACTCCTCGCCAAGGGAAAAGACTGCAGCTGCATCCTGCACCTGATGCTGTTTTCTTTCCTTAGGGTATGTGCCAGTTGACAGCACAAAGCAGAGAAATAACAAATAAAGGAGCTGCTTAGAATTTGTGAAAGTATCCCTGAGTAGATTGATGGAAATATCAGCTTTGGGCTAATAGAGCACTCCAGGAATGAGGGACAGATACCCTAGAAGAAAAGCAATCCCAGGGAAACGAATCCAAACATCTGCATGAAATTTTGCTTTGGGAGATCAGCTGACCAGCCGGTCTGTACACATACACCAAGACAGCTAATAAGCAGCTTAAAATATCAAAGAATATTCAGCTAAGGGGGCAAAAAGTGTAGCCAAGTCTCACCAAAGACACGCAGCCTATCTACTTGGAATACACTAAGAATAAACCGGAACTTGAGCAGCCCCAGCCACCTGCAGCCCCGCCTCACCTGTACGAGGTGAAGTTTCCGTCTCCACCTGAGTCATTGCCACATCCTCTGGGGAAAGCCTGCTTCATCCAGTGCTGACACACTTTTTAATCCACAATATCTAGAATTGGATCACAATCTTATAGGCATGGAAATAAAAAGAAATATGTAAATGAAAGCCAAGGACTGGGTGGATGGGGGAGTGACGCATAGGAACATCAGGTTATCCACACACAGAGCTTATTGGGCATAGACGTCACCACCAAGATTAGTCCACTTGAGGAATAGACAGAAAAGTTGAAAATATTATCAGAAAAATAGTATCCATTTTAAAGGTAGCAAATAAGAATGTAGGAGCAAAATGAATCAAGCAGAATTGCGACGACGGTAAATAGCTTTAGAAACATTAGAAACAGGTCTTAGAACACAGAGATCAGTGCCCTGGAATCCTGGAAAACAGTCAGATTGAAGCACATTGACATAATTTTAAGGTTAAAAAAGTCAGAAAAGAGCATGAGACGTATGGGACGTATTGAAAATACGTACTGGGCGCGGAATAGAAATCTCAAAACAGGAAGAGAAAGACTAGGCAAAATACATATTTGACTGAGAAGTTCCCAAAAGTATTAGAAGATAGGAAGTCCCAGACTGAAGGCAGTGGCCCACAGGCGGGATAAGGCCACCGGCGCCTTCCCCATCCCTTGGTTCTTCCTTCTAACAGCAGTCTCCCTTCCACTCTCCCGTCATCTCGTCTGTGTCCCACACATGAGGGAGGACATGCTACACTTGCCTTTCTGAGACTGCCTTATTTTACTCAACACGTTAATATCAAAATCCACCCATTTTTCTGTACATGACAATATTTTGTCCTTTTATGGCTAAATAATATTCCATTGTGTGCATATACAATGTTCTAGCTATCCATTCATCTGTTGATGGGCACATAGGCTCCATAGATGTGGCCATTGGTGGTGTGCTGTGGTAAGCACAGGTGTGCACGTATCTCTAAGGCACGCTGACTTTAGGTCCTTTGGGTATATACCACAGAGCTGTACAGCTGGATCCAGTAGTTGCTCTCTTGTAGTTTTATGAAGAAACTCCATATTTAGTCAGGATGGCTATCATCAAGAAATTGAAAAAGAAAAAAAAATAATCCTGGCCAAAATGCAGGGAGAAAGAAACACTTCTACAACGCAGGTGGAAATACCTTCTTAATAGCATCTCTCTTAACGGGAAGCAGCCCACGCTGTTTCACTAGGTACAAGAACAAGGAAATTATGTTTGATTAGCCAAAGAATAATAAGACAAAGCAAATAAATAATGTCATGAGGTTCACTTTTTTAAAATAAGTAAAGCAATCTATTTTCAGAGATATCAAGCAAGGATAAAACTAACCCAAACAAATAAAAGAATAAAGTCATGTAGCAGACTATTTTAAAGCAACCCACAGAAACGAATAATCTTCATGATTGTAACAACAATCAATTGCAATGTGGAGTGCTTGAGGAAACCCCACGGTTTGTCACAGCAGCAACAAAGGGTGACAACTACTTGAAAATAACCTTAGTGAAAAATATACAACTACATGAGAAAAAATATTAAAACAGGCCTGAATCTAGCTTTCTTTACAAGTTAAACATTTAACTGCTTCGTGATTACCTAGGTGCTTAATACACAATAAACACAGAGATTCCAATGTTGATATTGGCCTTATTTGTAATAACCCAAAGAATACTAATAATGGAAAGATGAACCCAAATATTACATCAAAAGCACAAGCAATAAAAGCAAAATTAGTTAAGTAGGAATATATTAAAGGTTTTTGCACAGCAAAGAAAATAACATAATAAAAAGGCAACCTAGGAAATGTGAGGAAATATATACTATATATTTGTGCCAGTTAATCTTCATTGCCAATCTGACTGGATTAATAGACTCCTGGAAAGGTGATTGGATAATGAAGGTGCTGTTATTAGTCTGCTGATGCTCCTGGTCGAACGTGCTGTCATAAGTTGGGACTCAATTGAAGAACATGGCTTGCTGGGTGTGTGCCTGTGGTGGTTACGTCTCACACTGGCTCTCTTCCCCTGTGCTGTGATTCCCAACCATGAAAGAGAAACTTTGCTCCACCACAGTCTCTGCTAATGATGTTTCTATCTTGGATCAAGTCAACCATGGACTGAAATCTCTGAAATCGTGAGCCTTTCCTCTTTTAAATTGTGGTGCCCAGTTCTTTACACCAGCAAAGGAAAAGCTGGCCAACATGATACTTATATCCAACTTCTATATGAAATGCCTAAAACTCAGGAGAAATATAAATAAACCAATTTTAAATGGTCAAAGAACTTGAATAGATATGTTTCCAGAGAAAGCATAGAAATGGCCAGGAGTGATATGAAAAGATTACCAGCATCATTAATCATCATGGAAAAGGAAGCCAGGACCCCCATGAGATATTACTTCACACATGTGAGAGTAGCTTCTGTCAAAAAGGAAACAGGTGAGTACTGAAAAGGATGTGGAGAAATTGAAACCCTTGTGTCATGTTGGTAGAAAGGCAAAATAATACCCTCACCATGGAAAAAGGGATGGCAGTTTCTTCCAAAATTAGTAAATAATTACCACATAATCTAGCAATGTCACTTCTGGGTACATATCCAAAAAATTAAAATTGGATCTCAAATAAATATTTGTACTCCCTCCTTTATTACAGCATGCTTTGTAATAAGCAAGGCACAAAACAATCTAAATGTTCACTCATGGACAACTGAATAGAAAAAGTTACATATATATGTATAGATGTATATATTTGTACATATGAATATTATTTAACATTTAAAAGAAAATAAATAGTACTACTTGCAGCGACATAGATCAACCTGGAGTACTTTGAGTCAAGTGAAATGCACAAGTAATACAGCGTAACACCACTAACATGAGAATCTAGAATGGTCAACTTCACAGGAGCAGTAAGGAGAGGGGTGGTTGCCAGGGCTGTTGGGAAGTGGGAATGACAAGTTGGTCAATGGGTAGAAAGTCTCAGATGCTTAAGAAGGTCGACTCTAGTTTTCTGCTGTTCAACAAGGCACCTGCAGTTACCAATGTGGTATTACCCACGTACGATTTTTGTTCAGAGGGTAGAACTCATGTCGTGTTCTGAAACCACTAAAGAAGAGGAAGAAGCAAATAAATTTTTGGAGGAAATGAACATGCTTAGCACCTGTTCCATAGTATGCAACGATGTTCGAACTCATCAAGTAGTAACATATGTGCAATTTTGTACATGAATTTTACATTAATAAGGCTTTTTATAAGGAACTGAGATAGCTTCTTGCAAGGTAACACTGATTAGCCACATAGAGAAATCAGCTATCAACTGGGTGACAATATGAGTGAACCTTAAAACCACTGAAAATAAAATCTTGATTAAAAATGAACACTTATTCTATTATTCCATGTCTATATGATCCTAGAAAATAAAAACAAATTTATAATGATATTTTGTCCATGGTTACCTGAGGATATGAAGAAGCGATTGTAGAAGGGGACAGGGAAATCTGGGTGAGACAATGATATGCTCATAATCTTGATTGTGACAAGAATTTCACAAACATGAAATCAAAATCCTTGAGTACAGCGACTTTCCTGGGGACTCGAGCAGCATATTGGAATTAACACTGAGCTCCATGCACAGGGGTCCCCTTGTCAATCTGGGGAGGACAAAGTAGGCAAAAGGCAAGGAGCTCTTTGCCTCCTTTCTGGAAACCACCAGATGCAGGTTTTCACTGCCTCGTCAGTACATCCCATCCCATACTCCAGGCAGTCCACCTTTCCACTGCCTAACCTTCTGGTCTACACAAAGTGGCAGTACTATAGATTGAACATCTACTCTGTAATAGGGGCTCTATTTGTCTCAAATTCCTACATCTATCTTGCAAGAAAATGTAAGCTATATGTTACTGAAGAGAAAGTTGTAATCCAGTCATCTTTGGTTCCACAAAGAAAAAAGAAAGGAAAGCCTGAATTTGAACTTGAGTCTGCTCATCTTGCAACCTGGGGCTCCCAGTAATGGCTAAGAGCATGCACTGTAGTGTTAGACAGTGTGGATGGGAAGTCTACTCACCACTCGATTATTAATCTCCCCAAGTGTCTGCATCCTTCTCTACGAGATGGAAGTAACAATATTACTCAGCACGTATTTATCCCAAGGATTAGAAGAGACAACACATCACAAGCAATTCTAGGAACATAATATTATCCATGGAATTCTAGGTGTCACCATATAATAGCAGCCCCCATTCCAACACACAAGACAGTCTATAACCAGTCAGAGCACCCACTAAGCTAAAACTAGAAGAGACGTTAGAGGATCGGTTGGGCATCCTTTTGGGGGAAGATCTAGAGAGAGATCACACAGCTCTCAGCCAACGACTGCAGCAGGGCCATCTCAATCTCCGGATGAAGAATATGGGTAGGATGTGTTTGGGAAAGAGACCGATTCCCCAGGATGGTAGGCACATTTGTGCTACATGGCACATTTCCTATTCCCACCTCAGGCCTCTACCATGACCTCTCTCTGATTCTACTTCAGAGTTTCCTTCAGAATCATGGAAAGCTGTCCAGTCTGTAGAGATGGAGTCTAACGTGTAAACCAACCCTCAACCTAGAATCAAAAGTCATAGACGAATGTCCCAGCCTCTCGTCCTGGGAGGGACATACATGTTGTGCACTCACTTGGTTCCTAGGGTGGTCCTTAGAGGAAAGGAACCCCAGCAGCCCATGGTGGTCATTTATCCACTCGCGCACAAGTCGCTCCACGTCCCCTCTTCCCTATAGCAGTTCCCCAGTCCCTCATCCTGGCTCCCTCTCTCCACATAACTAGCCAACCAGGACAGTCAGCATCTCAGGCTCTGCCTCTGAGGAAGTCAACGTAAAGCAAGACGCTAAGAAATAAAGGCAGACATAGTAGTTTCCTTCTCAGTCCAGTACCATTTAACAGTGTTTTTCTAGGATTCAGATACCCAGCCTAGGGTTGGCCTCTCCAACACTGACAATTCTTTGAGCAGTAGCTCCCTGAACCAAATCCTTTTCTCATCAACATCATCAGTGTTTGAACTCCAACTTGTCACCTTGTGTCACCATGTTTTGAATACAGAGTTTCTGATCTGATTTTCCTCTGACACCAAGGCGATGGGGCCCCTTCTTCCCAGCAGATCCTGAAAACTGCAGCTGTGAATTTATTCTCCTTCGGATCTAATGTACTAATATATCCCCCATCATCCTATTTGGAATATTTTTACTAAATACCACAAATCTACTTAATAGAAGCATTTTCTTAACCTCTTTGGTCAGGAAAGGCTTTAGAAAACTTGCCAACAGCAAGTCTTTAAGGCATGAGTATGCAATTGTTTGTTAACATTTCATGAGCAAACCTAGGTCAGGCTTTTCTCTAAGAAAACACAGGATTTTTTCTAAAAGATAAGATAAATTTAGTTCTACAATCAAATAATACTAACAGTGAAGCATATGGAAAATGAGGATGAAGTGAGGATATCTTTCTTCAAGTTAAAATGTTGAAAGTAGATGAAAGTATATAATAAACACCCAGAAATTTTAATAACATGCTTGCTGCTAGCTTCAGTTACTTTTGTAAAAAAAATTTAAAGATGTAAAAATACACAAAGTTGGAACATCGTATGTCACGCTTCCCCTTCTCTCTCCCCGTCTCCTCCACAGACGCACTCACTGCCATCCATTTCATCTGGATCTTCTGGCTCGTATGTGCATGGTTTCTTTATAAAGAAGAATCCATACATAGATATGTAGGTAGTTTATTTTTCCAGTTGACTTAAGTTGCATATTATATTAATCCTTTGTGACTTCTTTATTTTATTCAATATTTTTAAAATCGATTTATATGATGCATATAAATCTACTTTATTCAGTTTAAAACTGCTATCAAGAGCTATATTCACTTCTCATTCACCCACGGACGGATTTGTGAATTGTTTCTGGATGGATGCTCGCGCTAACTCCAATGGATACCTTTGTGAACACATGAGTGTCGTCAGGACTGTCCTTAGCCACGCAAATGCCAAGTGTGTTCTCCAGAGTGTGCAAATGTTCAATTTTAATACAGGCTGCCAGGCTGTTTTTTTCCAACGTGGATGTAACAGTTTATAATCCCATAAGCAATGTATAAAAGTTTTTGGTTCTTAAATCTTAGTCAAACTCTTGGTATATTCAGAATTCTTTTTTTTTTAACTTTGCCAAGCTATGGGTTTGAAATGGTATCTTACTTTGTTGTTTAAGTTGCATTTCAACAATTTCTGCTATGGTTATACATTTTGTATCGTATTTAAATGGCAATCAATTTTCTTCTTTGTTGAATTCCTGTGGATAATTTATATGCTACCTATTTTATGCAACCCATAAGATGTATGTTGTGTATCACACATACTAAGCCCATGCATTTTAAAGGTTATTGCATCATCTTTCAAGTATTACCTTATATTTTCATTTTTTTCTGATACCTTTCTCATTAAAAATGTTAACTTTTAATATGGTCAAGTTTATTAAAGTTTAATTTGTAATTCCATATTTTTAAAAATCTTATTTATGAAACTACTTTCTCCCTGGGGAGAGAATCTGGCTTTTTACCAAAAAGTCGTTTCCTTTTCTCCAACATGCTGCTAGCCCACAGCATGCCCAGTGCGCCATTCCTGCAGGTCACCAGAGGACTGCTAAAGGTGTCATGGGTCTGTCTCACCCCAGTCTAGTCCATGAAACCTCTTGTGTGATTCCCCGTGTTCTCTCCTTCCTTCTTTAATAAGGCAGATTCAGAAAATCCAGAGTCACCTTTTTTCCTCTCTGCACATTGGGTGAGCAGAGTACAAATACTATATACAAGGTGTGCCAAAGGTCACCATGCATACAAACCATGTTAAAATATTAAATATAAAGTCAATAGATCATGAAATTTATATACTTAGGACTAATTTGTCATGATACAATGTTTGAAGTGAAACTATAGGGAAAAAGTATGCCAGAACTAAATTTAACATACAGGGTGTCCCAAAAGTCACCATATATAACAAAAATTAATAATCTTTTGAAACCCCTTGTGTGTGTGTGTGTGTGTGTGTGTGTGTGTGAGTATACATGTGTACACACATATACATCCAGAAGTCCAAATACATTCTTTTGTTTTTCTTTTCTTTTCTTTTCTTTTCTTTTCTTTTCTTTTTGGTACTAGAGACTGAGCCCAATGCCTTCACACTGAGCTGAGTCCCGAGTCATTACTTATTTTGAGACAGTGTCTTGCTAAGTTGCCCAGGCTAGGCTCAAACTTACATCCTTCTATTTCAGCATCCTACCGTGGTTGAACTACAGGTGAATACCGGCACCCCTCAGCTCTAAATCCATCACTCTGATGAAAAAGGTTTAAGTGTGGATTGATGCAAAAGCAGCCAGTTTGGGAAGACGACTAACTTAGAGAACGTGGAGATAGGGAAGGATTATGTAGCTGTTGTAAGAAAAGCTGTGTGTGAGAAATCCCTTACCCCATGCTGGTCCCCGCTCCCACACCATGAATCCAGTTTCCCTGCAAGGCCTGGGTAAGCACACTGAGCTCTTACTGACAAAGCTAGGAAAAGTGAAAGGTGAGAACTCCTCTTCCTGCAGCCTTTCCCAGAAAGCCCATCAGAGGTGCTGCCCACACCACTCTCAGCTGAGGGGCGTGTTACATGCCGCATCCAGCTGGAAGAGCTAGAAATAGTCTTTGAGAGATAAACATCTGTGACTTCTTCAAGTACTGCAAGAGGAGTCACATTTCAGGGACAGTTTAACCTTTGTTCCATTGGCTATGAATTTGAGAAGCCTAGTACACTCCTTTCCCTGCCATCTGTCCTTCCAGGGAGTCTCCTGCTGGGAGCCAGCTCACCCGTCCCTTCTCTATGTAAAGCAGCCCCTGAGAACTAACACCACTGCTCCCCTGACACAGCCTCACCGTAAACTTGTCCATGCCAATGTCCAGATGCTCCATTACCTACCGGACTTCTCTGGTTTATGACAGTCTACCTCTTGACCAGAAAATGGCTCTGAGCTGGTGCTCTGTAGGTAACTGGGCTGCCAAGTGGGTAGGTAGTGGCTGCCCTAGTTTTCCATCCATAATCAGGAGAACAATTTTTTTTTACTGATATGCTAGGACTCAGGAAACCAGAAAAACGATGACTTACTTCCCCTTAAGCCCTCATCAACAAAGAACAGGATATTGGCAAACATTTTTAGAAACAGGAACATCCATTCTTAGCCAGATAGAAGCAAATGGACATATTCATGCATTGCTGAAGGAAGTGTAAATTCCTCTTCCAGAAAACAGTCTGGTGGAAGCTATTTTAAATAGACATGCTCTCTCTCCCGAGGTTTGCGCTATTTTGTAAGAACACGGTATGTGAGGACAATTCTACTGAAGGGTATTTATTGCATAATTGCACTACAAACACCTCCAATATTTTTCAATAAGGAATTAGATGCAGGACCACAACACCACTATTACGAGCCACTAGGCAGCTCGCAAAAACAAAGACAAGTGTGGATATTTTTCTGGAAAAATGTCCATAGTTCATTGAGTGAAAAGCTTTAAGTGGGAAAAGCAGGCTAAAGCACAATGTGTAAAAATAGCATTTCATTTTTCATTTTAAAAACCCATGTATAATGTATAAGTGCATACACATGAAAGAACATACATATATGTATACGTAAATATCTGGGAGAAAAACTGCACAAACAAATTCTATTAGCATTGATTAGTATGGCAAGGAGGAATTTTAAAAACAGGGCAGAGGAAATTATTAACTTTTTTCAGTCTTTCTTGTTTTGTTTGACTAATCGTGATCCTGCATTTTTATAACATAGAAAATGTAATGAAGATTTTAGTTGAACACAGAGTATTTGGACCTAGTAATATCACTATTGATTTTGGTATCTAAATAACCCTATCAATGTCATCAGCTTTAAAATGAGCTACGTCGTTTGGTCATCGGCTAACTCACGAGACAGGTGCTTCTTCCACTCAAACTCTATTTTGCAATGCCAGGCTTAGACCAGGAACCATGCTACTATCAGAGGAACAAGCCAGAAACAGAGGCTGTGTTCAAGGAGCCTCCTAGAGTCTACAGGGAAAAGAGGCAACCAGTAAAACACAAATGGTGACTACAGCTGGGAATGAAAAATATGGGAGAGCGTGAACAAGCACAAGTGTGCTTGTGGGTGGGAATTGTCTGTGTTGCTTGACCAAGGAAGCCACTCTGAAAAGAACACAAGCTGAAGCTCAGCAACTGAAAGGTGTGACCCAGCGAAGGGCTGGGATAGCGGGCAGCCCACCCGCTCCAGGGGAGGCAGGTGGAAAGAAAAGCACCCGTCCACAGGAGCTTGATGGCTGCAAGGGACTAATGGAGGGCCAACGCGCTCATAGCCCCCAGACCAGGGCAGGTAAAATGAGGTCAGAAAGCAGGGCTGGAGGCTACAGAGCTGTGTCTTCCCTGGAAAGCAGTTTGGTTTTATTGTGGAATACACAGAAAAAAAAAAAAAAAAAAAAGATTCACAGGTCCTCCATGAAGAGATTTAGGTGATGAATAAAACACTGTGGAGACAGTGGTGGGGACATTGGAACTGGGTCCTATGATGTGGTAGGGCCTGGGAGAACCTGGAAGGAGGCGGGACATGAACACAGGTGTGAAAGAACGACTAAGGGTTCACCGGGCCAAGTCCAGCACAGGTGATGCCTGGATCGGGGAGCAAAAGGACATGGGTGCCGAAGAAGAACTTCAGGGAAAATGATCTGAATCTCCACTTAGCTCCAGAAGAAGAGCACAGACTTTTGACAACCTTTGTATACCATCTGACATTCTGGAATTCATCCGGCAGGAGCCATGATTTTTACAAACAGAAACACGTAAGGATCAATTATAGTAACGATTAACTGCATTCCCACTCATCACTCTATGAACCTTCAGCTGGGCCATAAAAGAGAAAAACAGATGTTGTCATAAAGGTTCAGATGGATTTGTAGCCATGAGAAATAGGTATTTAACTCCATGAAAAACTGTCAGGTGTTTTTCAAACTATTTGTGCCACTTTTTTTTTTAATTCTCACCAGAAAAGTGTGAGAATCCTATTGATTCCACTCCCTTCACAATCCTGGTATTGTCACCTTTCATAATTTTTCCTGCCTTCTTGGCGTGTGGTGGCACACCATGGCTGTCTACTTTGAGCACCCTTTCTGTTCACTGCCTATTTGGACAAGGTGTTTTGTACAGTGCCTGTTTGAGACTTTCGCTCATGTTTAATTGGAATGCTTATATCTTTACTGTCGATGTACAAATATCCCGGACTCTTTTGTTCCGTATGTCGTTTGATTCTGGGTACAAAATTGAAAGGAAAATCGAATTCGACAGAAAATAAACAAGCAGAAAAGAAAGAGAAGGAAGAGACCATCTCGTGTATTTCAGCCAACCTGTGCCTAGAATTTCTTAATTAATGTCTTTCCCGCTGCCCTTAGAAATTATGTGTCAATGATCCCATTGAATAAATGGGAAAACCCCATCTCAGAGGGACGGAGAGATAAGGCTAAGATTACCCAGCCAGGATGTGAGAGAACTTGAGCCAGCTGTAATCCATACCCTGGCCTGTCCAAATTTAAGAAGCGGCCTGTCCAGATGGGTCTCCACTCCCTTAAGATCATGGGATCGATAGGGTTAATGGGACTTTCTTGGGCCACTCCCTAAAGAAAGACATTTATTCTCTAGTCCTGGCTTTCACTAGAGGATATTAATCTGCTAATGGCCCTTTCAACCGAGGCATGTGTCCAGTAGCCTTCACCCGGGGACCACTTCTCTGTGAACACTGGCTTTTAAGGAGCTGCAGATCAATGCCTGTTACTCCATCTGCAAATTCTCTGCACTGCGAAGCTTGCCTCCAGCAGATAAGCCGGCCTCTCCTTGCCATTAGCGGTAATAGGCGTCTGGCACTCTCATACTGGCAGGGAGGCAGCAGGTCTTGCCACAGGCATGAGCCGCTAAGCGCCACATGAGACCTGGAAGAGAGTGATTCTAACAAGATAGGCCCAGTGCTGGGATGTCACAAACACAGAGTCTCTTAGAGGAGATGTCACAGGCAGGGGACTGATGACAAAGCTGTTTTCTAGGCACACAATTCTGATAATGTCATCCCTGTGTTCAATGAGCCCCGCTGTAGGATACCAGCAGCAACAGTAACAACAATGTTGTGTTTCATCTGATGCAACCTGCCATCAGTTATAAGTTGTGCCAATATTTTGTTTACCACAAGGAAAAAATATCTGTCAATCAAAATATGACACACAGCCTTATGGGACACAAAAATTGTTCAGATCAACATCTTCATACTTTAAGATTATTTCAACTAATTTGAGGAATTTGACAATTTCTCCTGCCGTCAGTCGCAATGTTCGTTGTTTAACAGACAATCCTTTTGCATATATCATATTAATGACATATAATGCAGCATCATGTCTTAGAGCTAACACCCCTGGTAGAGCCCACAAGCACTTGGTTTTCTAGCCAAAAAGATATAGAATTTCTGTTCCATCGCTGAGTATTTACTTCATTAACTTGAAATCTAACTCCTACTGCTAGGTTCTCATTCCTTCGGTAGCCTTGTGATCCAATGTCATGTCATGGAGTGTTCTTTTTAACATATTTTAGATAGAAACTAAATACAGCATCCATAGTACCAACAATGCATATCATTTAATTGAAGTCAGGACAGCATAGACAGCTGTGCCCAAGTTCAAGCATACCTCCTCAGTCTCATCTCCATCGTCTGCGTGGCAGAGACTGAAGTGTACCACCTGCCACATGCCACGTGCAAGACTGACAGCTGTGATGCTTCAGAGAAAAAAAAAGGGTGCATCTTAGAATCAATGAAATACAAAAATAAAAACCGGCATTTAATTCACATTTACTACATATGAGACATTTTCCTAAGTCTTTTTGAAGTCAAATAAATTTAATTTTCACCAACTCTAGAAAGAAATTGCTTGTATCTATCTTATAGACCAGAAACTAAATCCCACGGACACTGAAAAATTTTACCAATGCCATGTGGCTGGTGAACAGCAGAACTGGCCATCTAACCCAGGCAGTATCTCCTTTGAGACCTCCTAATCCCATGCTAGTTAATTCTGCAAACTAACTACCCTATTATTTTAATCCTGTATGTTTTGTATTCTATACTTAAACTTTGTGTGTAAGTGGTGCCTTGGCCTCCACCTTATGGCTTTCCTTTTCCTCTGTCTCCAGATTCCTGCCCTTCTATTAACTCCCTGGCCAACCACTCCTATCATTTAAGACTCAATTCAGATGTCAGCTCCCCCAGAACTCTGTCATGATAGCCCTTCCCAAACCAGGGTTTAGATGCCTCTTCTGTATTTTTGGGATTCTTGAACTTTTTCTCATAGTAGCAATTATTGCATCACATATTCATTGTCTCTTCCCAGGGCTGGTAGCCAATGAACATTCCCTGGTCCACAATCCTGGCCAGTAATGGTACTAGTCAGACATTGGTACTAGAGCCTGTGGCTGCCAATCATTCAATGGTGCTGGTAGCAAAACCACATTTGCTTCTTTGTCTTATCTAGTTCATGAACACTCTTCTCATCCTGATCACAGAGCTCCATCCCTACATGTGTTAGGTATACAATCACTGCAGAATTCAACAGATATGTGCATCTGAGCACACAGTAGACACCACAGGATGGGTCTGCTCACCCAACCTTGGGTGTTAGGGAGCAATCTTCTGAGGATCCATCCTTCCAAGTTAGAGGGATCAGTATATAGATAGCTGGAAAAAAATGTCTGGGAAACAGTAGACTTAACTGATGTCAGCCACAAAAGAGGAGCCCACGGAAGTGCTGTAGCCTTTTGCTTATCCTATAAATGTCGGGACTGAGAAAGCACTTTAGAGGCTTGAATCTACCAGATACGAAAGGGAGAAAATCAAGATGCAGGAGAGGCAGTTCCTGGCCTAAGGCTATTGGCCAATTAAGGCAGAACTGGGACTAAAACAGAAGCTACCAGGTCCACTGCTTGCTTCCTGGGCTGCATCCCACAGGCCAGCAGGCCTAGTTGCTGAGCTCTTTCAAATTCAAGGCAAGCATCACAGCAGGTGGGTTCTTGCTATAAGTAGACTAGAATTATAAAAAGACCACTTTCCTCTTGGAAGACTTTTTCTTTGGCCAGGAATTTACTTGCTACATTTAGGAACAAGACAAATGAATCAGACGGTGTTAAAAATGATTTTCAGCAGTATGCATAAAGAAAAGTGCTGATAGGCTATCTCAGGACAACTTCACTGGCTAATAATAATAAAAATCCTTACCATGAAAGACAGGCAATAAGTATGAACCAAAGCCTAGAGCTCTGAAACCAGGGCCAGACCATGTCTAATTAAAACTGGCAGGCAGCCTGTATTAGTTACTTTTCTGTTGCTGGTACTCAATACTTGACATGCACAACTTTAAGGCAGGAAGATTTATTTTAGTTCACAGTTTTGGAAGGTCACACTCCACTCAAGGGCAGCTGGCAACAGTGGAAGTACGTGGCAAAGGCAGAAGTGGAGGTAGCTTCTCACAACATTGCTAACAGGAAGTCAAGTCAAGGCAAGTTGAGTCTCATCATCATAAGGAAGGTGGAAAGCTGCTTACATATCCTTCCTGGCCTATTCCAGTGCTCTGACCGTAGTCCTGCCTCAGTGTCCCACCCCTTCCAGGTGTGGAAAGTGTGGTAAGCCCCCAAACACACGCTTATAATGCAATCCACGGGCTTAGAATCCCTCCGTATCGGGTCTCAATCTCTCGATAGCACATAGCTCCATAGACAATCCATAACATTTAAATACATGAGGGACACTCCAGGTCCAAACCACAATACAGCCAGGGTTGACCCCAAAGCATTAAGAAGTTTCCCAACAACTACATTTCTAATAAGATCTAGGAGGGAGAAAAAAAAAGAAGAAGAAGGAAAAACCCTGGATCTAAAAGAAAACCTTCATGAAGGGCAGGAGAAATGGGAAAGGCTGAAAGCAAAGCCTTAACCTTACTGCATCTCTATTTTTTTGTTGAGTGTTTGTGTATTTCATTCTTACAGGAGTCTTTGTGGTTGTTTCACAGATGAGAAGACCAAGGCTCAAAGAATTAGTGTCTTGCCCAATGTCTCAGAGCTTGTCAGCAGGGATTATTCAGGCAAACGGAAATGGTCTAGGTGTTTAAATGGGGGGAGGGCGGAGATGTTGGTCTTAATTAGGCATTCCGAGCTTACAAAACCATTGGAAGAATCCAAGTGAACATTGTAGTATTAAGGGAAGGAATTATCTATCACTAGCTTTCAGACTAATCATTGCCACCAGGATATAAGGATTGCCACCCAGAAAAGGGTAATTTAGAAGATTTGTCAATGCCATGGTTCCTCCAAAGTCCCCAAATAAGAAATGATTACCTGAGTCTGGTCGCTCAGACCTATACTCCAGGAGGCTGTGGCAGAAGAACGCAAGTTTGAGCCCAGCTAGGATCACTTGGCAATTTACAAAACCCCATTTCAATAAAAATAAAAAATAAAAAGTGGATTGGGAATGTAGCTCAGTACAAAGGCTCAATCCCCAGCACCCCCTCCCAAAAATCCTACAGAAATCCAGAAGCCACAGCAAAGAAGGTTATTTCATTTCTACCTAAATCACGCATACACCACTGCTGTCAACATAAAAGGAGTTCTGTTTCCCCTCTTCCTTTGGTCTGGTGAAAATGCATTTCCTTGAGAAAACCTAAACCACGTCTGGAGCCAGGCAGGCAGGCAAGTAGGAGAGGGTCTCCCAGCCCCTGGGATGCAAGGATTGGCAGGAAACAGAAGGTAGATTTGTAGAGATAGGGAAGAGGACAAGTGGGAAAGGGAAGAAAAAGCGACAGAGGAGTGATGAGATTAAAATTGATTACAATATTTAATTGCTTGTTCTAGCTTCCCAAAATAAACCTCATAATCATGCAATATTAACACGCACTAGTAAAATATTTTAAATATTAAATAGTTCAATACTTTAAAGTCTTTAATAATTTTTGTCTTAGCAAAGGCCCAGTCTTATGCATCTCTGTCTCCCACATCATCTACTCTCATTCCAGACAGAATTTGAGTAGATGCTTGACACTCAAAAAAAATACCCTCAAATGAATGCTCTGCTTACAGCTAAATGTATAGATCTTATGAAACTATATAAATATGATTTCTTCCCTCAGTATGGACCACCATGTAACTGTGATGGAGGTGGTACAAAATTCACAGAGGAAATTAGAGGTTATCAGAGAGAGTGGGGTGGGTTGAGGGGGAGAAGTTACTGCTTGTTGATTAGAGTTACTACTAGAATTAAAGAAAAAGTTTTGGAATTACGAGTAACAATTAATGCTACTGACTTCTGCGTTTCAAAATGGTTTAAATTGAAATTTTATATTGAATATATATATATATATATATATATATATATATATATATAAAACCACAATTAAAAATTTAATTTAAAAAGTAGAGCGAATCACTCTGGCTCAGGGACATTGGGTTGATGGTGGCGCCAGGCTGAGATCCAAAGGCCAGTGCTACATCCAATAAAGCTCAAACCCCACCATCTACCCACTCTTCCAAGGCCCTGAAGGACAAGGGGTGCAAACATTTATCTGACTCAATATTCATAGAAGATATTAAAATGTCATGTTTTCTAAGGGAAGTGAAAGGTGACAACTTGGAAAGGAATCTGGTGACTGGAGACTTGCGGAGGCTGTGCCAGCCACTAGGGAAGAGAAAAAGCCAGAACCTGACAAAGGCTCCAGAGAGGTGCCAGATGCAGGTGGCGGAATGAGATCAAGGCAGAGCAAAATGTTCCTGGGCACGGTAAACACTGACAGAGATCCACCGTGGTGCAATTTTATGACAGGGCTTAGGGCTTGTGACTTAGAGTGTTTAAGCAGGGTAAATCCCTATGCATTAACGATAGTCTAAAGACTATTTATTCACTCTGTGGCAGATGAGGAACTTTTGTTACGGCATCACAACCTGAATAGGGTATCTGGGCTCGGATCCCAACCCCCTTCCTTCTACCATTTTTAGATGAGCACTTTGGCAAGAATCTCCTTCTATTACAAATTATTCATAAGAACCTCTCTCCTCTTTCATACTGCCATTTCCTACAAGATACAGGGATTTGCAGCTTGAAACCATCTATACAAGGCTTTAATGGATTTAAGAGAAGATCCTTCTTTCTTGTACTGTTGAACCACAACCAGCCTCTTCCCGAGTCCTTTGAAGTCCAGCAGTGATCATGGTCAAAGACAAAACGCCAGAACAAGCAATCAGCAAATGCATGAATCAGGCTCTGTTGGTTCTTCTTTGTGAGGTATAGTCATGTGTTAGTTGAAGTGAGATCTCCTGAGTCAATTACTGTTATAAAAGTGTTATAAAATTCGGAAGTTATAGTCAAACACATGTAGAAATTCAAACACATGATCATTTACTCCAGGGATTAATGGTTTCTCAGAGGTGATAATTTCATATCCCGCCAGTCACCATCTTCCTCAACAATAAAAATGGACGATAGGCTCAGAAATAAGCAACTGTCTTGGTTCCCTGCTTTAAGGAGTTCTTTGGATATGAGACCTTTGTGCTAAAACTAAGCAAGTTCAAGGCTAAGTGAGACAAGTTACATGTGACCCCAGCTGCACCCTCCTATTGGACACCATGAAGAAGGACAGAGAGAAACGAAATATGCCCTTTGTTATGGTCCCCAAAGCCTCATTTTTGGAAGGTGATTCAACGACGGAAGCGACTCCATTGATTCCCTGTGCCGTAAAGAGGCGGGGCTTGATCAGAAGGGGCGAATCACTGGGGATTGAGCCAGCAGGGCAGATCGCTGGGTTGTGATCTGGAAGCGTATACACTGCTCTGCCTTGGTCGCCCACACTGCTTCCTGTCTCCCATGCGATGAACAGCCTTTCTCTAGCTTGGCCCTCTGCCAATCCTTTCATCATTGCCAGCCACTGGAGAGTGGACTAGATCTCCTGAGGCTGTGAGCTAAAAGAAACCTTTTCTCTCATAAGTTGTCAGTCTCAAGCGTTGTGCCCCAGCAATTAAAAAGCAACGATGACACCTCCATTTTCAAAGTCATTATTCCAACAACAGAGAGAGTTCTGATGTTAATATGTCTTTAGGTATGCAATCCATGTGAACAATCTTCCATCTCTTCAACCAAAGACATCCATCTGTCTCAGCAGAAAGGAGTGTGTGTGCTTGGGACACGTAAGCAAGAGGTGTAAAGACAAGGAAAGCTATTTGCTATTCACTTTCAGATCCTGAAATAGAACTTTGAAGATAATATTTTGAAAGTCTCACTTTCTCAAGATGTATAGTATATGTATTTTTAAGCTCCAATGAACATAGTAAGAATCAAATGGAAGAAACTTGAGAACATCATGTTTAGTGAAGTGAGTCAGAAGCAGAAGATGAAACAGCGAATGGTCTCTCTGATATGAGAGACCCAGATCACAACTCTTATGGAACTTAAGACGAAAAACAAAATGAAACAGGGGAGTAGGGCGGGGAGGGAGGGAGGGAGGAGAGGGTAAGGGGAGGGACAAAAGGAGAGAGGGAAAGCCCTTGTCACCTTGACAAGATACATATGCACATAAAAGGCTCCACTTCATTGTAAACCTTAAATTTTGCACTTGTACATATCAATAAAATGGGGGGAAAAGAATCAGACTCGATAACAGGAACATGGAGCTTTTCTAAGCAAGACACAGAGAATGCTTAAAATATAAATGACATGGTGGCCATCCTTTAAAAGAGACAAGAACGTGAGCAGCCTTTCTGACCCAGAGCAGAAAGTAAAGCCCAGGAGGGAAGCAAGTAATCAGACTTGTGGGCAGCGGTTTCTATCTCAAAGATTTCAGAATAGAAAATTAAATAGTTCGAGGCTTTTCCAGATATCTCTAGTATCCTGATCACGCACCAACAAGGGCCACCCACACAGATTAGATAAGTAGATTAAGGACTTAATATAATCACAGATGCATTGCAAATTGGCATTCCTGAGTTTCCCTCAGCCCTGTCCCACCACCAGCATAGTATGGACCCAGAAGTCCACATTTGTGGTTGAAAGTAAGCACTCTAAGAGCCTGGGCCACCTCACAAGGTCATTGCTGTAGTCTTGTCTCCTTGCCATAACAAAATACCACAGGCTGAATACTTAAACAACAGAAATTTACTTCTCGCTTTTCTGGAATGTGGGAAGTCTAACATTAAGGTGTGGGTGATTTGGTTTTGACTTAAGTCTCTCTTCCAAGTTTGCAGGCGTGTTTTTTCTATGTCCTTATATAGTCTTTCCTCTGAGTGTGAAAGGAGAGGGAAGGTTCTTTCGCCTCTCTTTCTCTCTGTTTTTCTCTCCCTCGCTCTCTCCTCTCTTCTATGGTACCAGAGACGCAGCCCAGGGCCTTCATTTGGAGCTACACCCACAGCCCACTTTCTCTTTATGGTTTTGAGATGTGACCTTTCTAAGTCTTGAAATTGCTGAAACTAGGCTTGAACCTGTGCCATCCTCCTCCTCATCCTCCAGAATGCTAGGCTTACAGATCTACAACACTTTGATTTTTCTCTTTTTATAAGGCCACCAATTCTACTGGACTATCCTTATATTTTTTTTATTGAGACAGAGTCTTATTAAGTAAATACACGGCCCAATCTGGGCTCAAACTTGTGGTCCTCATGCCACAGCCCCCAAGCGTGCTGGGAATACCGGTATGCATCACCATGTCCAGTGGAACTCCACCCTTATGACCTCATCTAACCTTAATTATCCCCCCAACCCCCGTCCCCAAAGGCCTTATCTCCCCACACAGCCACGTTGATAGCCAGGGCTTCAATACACTGTTTTATTTATTTTTTTTTTTCAAGAAACACAATTCAGTCCACTGGGTCCCTCATTTTTTTTCCATCTTATCTTGCTTCATCTCTTTTCCTCTCCCTCTCTAGTGAGGAACTAGAGGAAGTAGACATCCTTCATGCTCTGCAGTAGGGAGGATTTCTCCCAGCCTACAGCTTCAGCTCCCAAACTTCCATGTTCCAATCCAACTGGATGCTCAATAAAACTTAGGGCTTCCCGCACTGCCTCAATAGATATTAGAAACACTCCTAATATTGACTGGAGAATTTGAACAGTATGTTAAGCACAACTCAGTCTGCGTTTCTACAGTTTCTACTAAATCTTCCTCCTGGAATAGTAGTCAGCGTTGATGCAATGTTATGTTTTTTCAAAATGCCAAAATTAGATGCTTACTGCAATAAACGTTTTCACTCGTAGATCTATACATCAGCTCCAGGGCCTGGAGCAGCTACCTGGGACTGTCATCAGGTTCAGGTCTGACCCCCATGTCCCTGGGGCCAGCTGCCACTTGGGATTTGCTCTTGTACTTCAAAGTGTGAGAAACCAAACCAAACTGCAAAGGCCTTTCTCTACATCATGTTCACACATACGCCACCAGCCTAGGCCAGTTGCTTGGCCAAGTTCATCAGAAGAGCAAAGACATGCATTTGCTCCCCTTGGGAAAGTGCGAGAGGGTCACAAGAGGGAGGAGCATGAGAAGAATTTGTGGTATACAAGACAGCTGCCCACATGGAATCGCGTGTAAAAAGCAATTCCCCGTCCTCCTGTGCAGACTGCTGTTCACAGTGATTTTAAGGCAAACTCAGAGTCTTCCCAATTCAGTGATACAGAAATGCGCCTCTGCTTTATAGTTTATCATCTGAGCAGCCTGGAGAGGAGCTTCCAGAACAGTGGGTAGACTCAGCTGAGATGGGAAAAGGAATGAGAAATAATAAGAGTGTATGAAACACCAGCTTGCTACATCTGCAAGGTCTCAGGTCACAGGCACACTGGAGAAAACAGACAAAGCTGCCTGTGGCTAAAGGCACCGTGCCCTGCTAATGCCGCCACCCTGGTGGGGTTTTTTTGTTGTTTGTTTGTTTTGTTTTGTTTTTTTTTTTTGTCTGCCTTCAGAATTCAGAGATCAATTTCTCAGCATGTTGTGCCTCAGCACAGCTCACAGGTAGGGAAGCTCTGCTCACACCCCACCCCCCAGATTCTCAGAGCACCCCTGCCAGCTGGCCCACCAGCTTCCACGTCCCCCCTCTCCAAGATGGATGCTCACCTCTCCCAAGGAAGCCCAGCTCAGCTCTGAACATCTTTAACTGCTCTCACTGGTTCTTACACTCTCCAAATATTTCATTTTATAGACATCATACATCGGCTTCTGTTCTAGCTTGTGGGAGGAGTCAGCCCTGGTTTTCCCCTCCAGCGGACTCAGTGGAGCAGTAGACACACAGTGAGCCTCAGTGGTTACAGGATGTTGAAGAAGAGCTACGCCACATGAGCTAAGGAAGTGACCCAAAGAAAGCACAATCTTAGCCATCAGAAGTTCTTCATGTTGAGCTGAGCTTTTCCTTTACATAGCTTCTACCCAGTTGTCCTACAGACTCCATTCCCGAGGATAACAACCCGATTTCTCTTCCAGATAGCCTGCTACCGATACTAGTTTCTTGTTCATTGCTGTGGCAGCACAGCTAACATCCACAATTTAGGAGAGGGAAGATTTATTTAGCTCACAGTTTCAGAAGGCCTCACACAGTCTGTCCATAGGCAGCGGGCAATGGTGGAATCACATAGCGGAAGCTGAGAGCTGCTCACCCCGTTGCAGACAGAAGCCAAGTGAAGCAGGCTCCAAGCCCTTGTCTGAAGACGGGCAAGGCTAGAGTTTTCCCCAAGAAGAAGCTGTATCAATGTTTCCTCTTCTTTAATTACTTGAAACTGCCAGTTGGGGCTCCTTTCCCTCAGGGTGGGTGCCCGTGTCTCACCTCCTGGCCCACAAGTCACCGACAAACTCCAGAAACCTCTGCCCTGGGCAATACCCAATTTCAACGAGTTGACATAGATTTTTCAGATCAAATCCAGACCATCTGCCCCTTACGGCCAGGTCCTACCTCCCAACAACACACAATTCCAAGTACATGAGGCTTTTTAGGGGGCAGTCAAGATCTGAACTGCAGCACTACCGAATACCAGAATTTATTAATCACTTGACCCTGAGTACACAGAGTAGAGAATTAGGGGTAAGTCTTAACTGTGCAGAGTTAGCTCTTTCTATAGGAGACAATTAGAGGTAGTGGAAAGAACACTGAATCTGGAGCCAGCTGCTTCTGGGAGCAGAATCCCTGAGCTTCTGCCCTCTTCTAAGTTGATTTCTCAGGGGTTCTATTTCCCCAGCAGTAAAAGGAGAACAGGGCACCTCCCCTGCAGTGGTGTGCTGGGAATTATATGAACTCTCACAATTACTGCCATGGGGAAAGCCTGCCAATATTTGCATGGCTTCCCTTTACCCGTGTTTCTGGTCCCCACTAAGCACGTTTGATCTTCAGTAACCGCCCCCTTTTTCTGAAGAGCCGGCTGTCATACCATTTCACCACCAGGTGGCAGCATCTGAGACCACTGGGAGTTCTTCCAGCGGCTGAAGCAATAATGAGAAAACAACGTAATATTAAAACACAGCTAGTAAATGGTAACTGGCTTCCAAATCAGAGCGCAAACATAATAAATATTTTCTCATAAAGCAGAAGCTGCCAGGAGTGTTTGATTTGCTTTAGAGCTGGGTATTGCATGATAAAGTGATTCTGTAGCCTGCTAATTTCTGAGCAAAGCTCTCAGGGAGGAGGGAAGAAATGATTTATAAGGAAATAAAAAGCAGCGGGAGAGGTAAGGAAGAAACTGCAAGGAGGTTAAAATTAAAATACATTTTATTGAAAACTTCATCACCCATAAAGAAAAAATGAGGCCAAAAAACTAAATTCTACAGGCTCAAGAATCGACAAAAGCCCAACATAAAACACCTCTTTAATTTACGGAGTCCGATGTGGGGTACAGTCGATCCTCTGTTTACTGTGCATTGAGTACACAAGCACTTGCCAAGGGACTCTGATGGTTCAGGCGCCAGTTTAATAATGTTCTCGTACAATAAGAAAAGAACTACAATAAAAGATGAAGGCTTCTACAAGGAGGTGACATTTTTGTTAATCTTAAAGGGAACTGACTTGCCCCTGGGGAGCAGACGGTGAGGGGCCACAGGAAAGGGGTCCACAGAGAGGTGCTGAGAGAGGAGGAAAAGGATCTACATGGAGTCAGCAGCTTCCCACGGGTGTGAATAGTCCTATTTGAATAACAGCACCGATGCAAAGGACAGAGAAGGAAGTAACAGGGAAAGCCTCCGGAAAGCTCAGCAGATCTTTGTGTGCCAAGACACCGTAATATTACGGGTAACAGGAACTGCAAAGATGCAGTTCAAAGATGAGACCTGGATGCTACTGCCTGGAGGGCAGTGTGACAGCAGGTTGGAGCAAGGAGGAGTCCAGCCGGAGAAGCCACTGGTGGAGTGTTTGTCCTGGCTCAAATGAGGCACCAGACTAATTCCAACAGTGGCCTTGACATTGAGGCTACGAAGGAAGTGTAGACGCAAGAGACATTCAAGGGGCCAGTGGACAGCCTGTAGGGATGGGGTGGGGGTGGAAGAGAGAAGATTCAAGAGCAAGATGATTGTCTAACTTGGGAAGGAAAGAGGGATAAGGCAAGAAGATTCCAAGGAAGAGAGATATGTACAAACTGAATAAAGTGAATTGGTGGAACACTGTGGACTTAGCCAGGATGAAGAGATCAGTCACCGTAAAGAATTAGTCTTGCTGTCCCTCCCACCAGCAAAACGTGCGTCCTTTGCCTCCAGCTTTAAGCTCTGCGGTGTCTTGTCTGATACCACTTTTTTTTTTTTCACCTGAAGGATACGGTCCACACCAGAGAGTCTGTGCTAACAGTAGGATGTACAATGAAGGGCCTTGGGCCAGGTGGTATCCATTCCTTCTCTGAAGGTCAGCCATTGGCAGTTAACAGTATCTACAGAACCAACTCCCATAAACACCCAAGACCAAAGCTCAGGTGAGCGTCCTTGTACCCAGTACTCCACAGATGATGCCTCCTGTCGTTACCAGAAAGTCAAGTGCTGCTGCCTGAGTCCACCAGAGACGCACCACAGAAGATTGTGCGTGGTTCTCTCCTGGCTTGTGTCCCTCTTCTCTTTGTTGATTTCGGCTTGTGTCCTTTCTCTGTGTGCCCTACTGCATTCGGGCTGCTAGAACAAACACCATCACCTGGCTTATCAATAACAAAAATACATATCTCGCTGTTCTTAAGGCTAAGAAGTTCAAAGTCAACACCTTGTCAGGTTGGGTGCCTAGTGGTTTACTTCTTGGTTCACAGACAGCTGTTTTCTTTTTTTTTTTGTGTCCTCTCATGGCAGAAAAGCAAGGAAATTCTCCAGAGTGTCTTTCATAAGACCACTAAGCACGTCCTTAAGGGATCCACTCTCATGACCTCATTTCTCCCAAAAGACCTCTCCTAAGGTCGTCACCATGGAGCTAGGATTTCAGCAAATGAATTTGGGCAGAAACAAACATTTTGTCTGTAGCACTGTGATAAGTAATAACCACAAGTAAACCAGATTTTTTGAGTTCTGTGGGTCCTTCTGGAAAATTGTTGAATTTAAGATGGTCTTGGGGAACACCCAAAATGCACAGAAACACCATGATGAACACACCACAGGTTTCAGAAGGAGGTAAGAATAACAGCAACCCAGTCCTGTACCAGTCGCTTAGCTGATTTGGTCTTTTATAATACTGAAGATAACATATCATAGAAATAGTTATTTCTGATTTATAGATGAGAGACAGGGCCACACATGTGCCCCAATTGATAAATCAAGCACCTTTAATAAACCAAGCCCCAAGTGATAAATCAATTATCTGCTCCTCATCTGGCCTCAAAACTGATGTTTCTAATATCAGGCATATCACAGAGTAGAAGTGTAAATATTTTTGAAATATTGCAAGATTTTTGTCATGTAATTCTTCCATTTCCTTGTACCCTAGGATCTTTTTCCTCCATCTTGGCCACAGGTGATATAGTCAGTGTTCATTGGCTCAGGGAAGAGACGACCTCCTGGAAAGCAGACAGAACAAAAGATGCAATTCTAGTCCTTCTGTGGCTGCAGCCTAACCCTCTAGCACAGGATAAAAGAATCAGAAAAATGTGTAGCGGGGGCAGGCTGTGCTTTGGGTTTCCTGAGACTCTGAGACAGTTGCCTGGGCTGAGCTAAAGACAGAGAAGAAATAAAATGGCTTTGGGTCCTGCCTCCACCTCCAGATGTTAGGGCTCAATACTGCAAAGCTCCCCAAAAGCCGTATGTATTTGGAAGGTGATGAAACATGGGGCCTCTGTGGACCAGGTGAATTAATTCGCTGATGATGGGATGGGTGGCTGTCCTCCACCAGCCCCCTCTGCCAAGCCTTGCAGCCACTGCCAGCTGAGCATGCAAGACTGAGACCTTTGAACTGTGAGGAAAAATGAACTTTTCCTTCTTTAATTGTGGTGTCAAGTATTTTGTCCAGCAATAGGAAAATGACTGAGACAGCAGACACGTCCTTATAGGTCTGCAAAACCCAAGGGCAGGCAGAGCAAGCCTGTACCAAATCAAAGGTCCAAACAGCGCGGGAGCAGAAGAAATGGCAGTGTGGTGGATCTAGACAGGTCTGGGACAGACTCAGATTCACTCAGGCTTCAGCCTGTCGTCAGGCAGCAAAATCATCCCGGAAATGGTGTTTCCTGTACAGCATAGTGGAACTGCAACCAGTATAACGTTTTCTTTCCAGAGAGCAAAAGGGAGGCTGACTCATAGTCGGAGATGAGAGAGGGCGCAGTACGAATGCAGAGCTGAGCTCAGATGATGCTGGCTGGGAACAGCGACAACACAGAGCTCTGGATGGCTCTGCTGCTCAGCAGTGTGGAGGTCAGGATCCCTCACAGAGCTGAGCAGCAGCCACAGGCAGAGAGAGATGGAGAGATGCCCACAGGGACTGCAACAGCATCTCCACCTACACACAGCAGCAGTTTGAGATCCAACCCAGATTTCTTACAGAAAAACAAAGGAAGTCAACTTTCTGGCAAGCTCAAGACATGAATTGAGATTCATACCTGCTGCTTAGTGTCTGTGTGGGAGAGGAGTGCAGGGGTCTCCCCAGGGCCTCAGGCGCAATCCTGCCGCAGGCACCACACATTGCAAAAGCCTTTCTCTCTGCTCTGTGAAGCAGATGGCTCTGCTGTGGGTGATACCCTGTGGGCAACAGTCCTTATTTAGTCTGCCAGGTCCCTGGGAGTGTGCAACTCTGCCGCCTCTGAAGTAACTCTCCGGGACTCTGCTGGTAGAGCATCCAGGAAGATGCTGCCGACCCCGCTACCCAGAGTAGGGGCAGGAACACAGACATTTCAGAAAGCTCTGGCCAGAGGACAGGAGGCCTGGAACCCAACTGAGCTCTGCCATGGCCAGTACCAGGACCTCAGCCAAATGAGTCAATTTCCCTTAGCTTTGGCTTCCTGTCTTAAAATAGAGATGAACATTTCCTCGCCACTTCATCATGGAAACGAAATGAGAAAGAAATGAGGTCGGGAACTGTACAGCTAGAATAGGGACGAGAAAGCAGCGTGAGAGCCCATCAGCTTGGTCCTTCCTGCTCCTCCGCTCCCCGTAAAACATTCCAAGGCTGTATCTTGCTTTCTGAACCATGCATTCTTGCCTCAAGAGATCTCTGCCAGTTGCAGCTCCCTGCACAGCACTGCCCCAAGGACTTCCTTTTATTATGCTCGAGAACATTTCAAACTCCTTTGAAGGTCATAGAACTTGATCCTGTGTCCCTTTCTACAAATGTTTCACTTGGGACAGGGGTCCCAACCCCTGGGGTCAGAGAGCCACATGAATCCATGGCCCGTTAGGAACCAGGTGACACACAGCGGGTGAGTGACAGGCCAGCCCATGAAGATTCACCTGCATTGACAGCTGTTCCTCATCGCTCACGCTAGCACCCGATTTCTGCCTCCTGTCAGATCAGGAGCAGTTCCTGGTCCACACAGGTCCCATGTTTCATTACCTTCCACTGTGAGAAGAGTGAGAACATTGGAGTTTGTAGCATTTGTCTGCCTTGGCTAGGAGATTGCTACCTAACCTAAAGCAACATAGGCCCTGAAGTTTTAACTTCAGAGCAGATCAATTCTATCCTCAGTAGCCGTTCCTAGATTCTCATAGGAACACGTTCCCTACTGTGACCACACATGCAGTGATCCGGTTTGTGTGCTCCTTACAACAATCTAATGCCTGATATTCTGAAGTAGCGATTAGGAGCTGGTGCTAGCACTGTCCACCCGCCACATCTTGTCAGTGCAAAAATTGTCTCCCTTGAAATTTGTTCCCTGTGCAGAAAAGGTTGGGAACTAATGACTTGGGACACAGTGCTGAGTCAGCAGCCTCACATAGAGCACTATCTGCTCACATATGCCATAAGTGTGTTCCCACTACCCAAATACTTCCCCCCACCCCCGGTCTTTCACACTTATTTCTTTGCCCTCTTCTGGTCTCTAGGGAATGCCACATCACCTGAGAGAGGCCCCGGCCAAAATGCACAAGCCGTCCACTGCTCGGTTGTCATTACACTGATCCATTACTTTTCATGCTGCTTTAACATGCAGAATAATTTTACCACCTTGTCATTTTGTCTACTGAAAACTCAGTAAGTTCAGGTGCTTTGTATCTCCAGCATCTACAATAATGCTGAATGGTACACGGGGGATAGTAAATGACTTCATAATAATGATGTAGTTGAATGATAGAAAGTCATGTGAGTCAGATGTGGTGACACACAGCTGTCTGAGGACTCTGGAAGGCTGAGGCAGGAGGATTGCAAAGCCCAGCCTGGGCAAATTGGTGACTTAGTGAGACTGTGTCTCAAAATAAAAAAAAAAAAAAATAGAAATAGAGCTCAGGGCCAAGGTCCTGGGCTCAATCTCCAGTACCATACAAAATTAGCTGCCTATGGTTTCAGATTCCCAGAAACTTGGAGGAAAAAAGTGGTATCCTGGAGAGATTCAAGTATTGCAGGCACTAGAAACGGCTATTCTCATCTGCAAACTCACATGGAGTTTATACACATTCTCAGCTGAAGATTCCATTGCAAGGCCCTGACAAAGGGAACTGATGAACAGTTAAGGCTGAATCCTAGGTCCTTTCACAGTGAGGAAGTCAACTGTCCTCAAAAATCAGTCCCATCCCCCAGCTCTGTGTTTCACATTCACATCATAATTCAAACTCCCGACTCTGGGCCAGACAATGTACATGTCACAAACGTTTCCCTAATTAATACCCTGCTCTCATCTCCTCCTGAGAAATCTTCCAAAAGAGACGATAATATTCTCAATTTATATGTGAGGAAGCAGGCTGTGAGGGAGCAACGACTTCCCCCAGGTGGAGGGCAGAACCTTCGTGAGAAGAGTGAGAACATTGGAGTTTGTAGCATTTGTCTGCCTTGGCTAGGAGATTGCTACCTAACCTAAAGCGACATAGGCCTTGAAGTTTAAACTTCAGAGCAGAGCAATTCTATCCTCTGAGAAACTGACATTTAAACGGCCGCAGAGAGTAAAATTCAGAACTCAGCCATCAGTATTTACTTGTGATAGAAGGAAATGATCGAGATGAAGCCTGGACCAGCAGAGAGCAGCCAGGGCGAAGATAAGAAGGAAGGATGCTGTGGTGTTGCTATGGCTACTGAGGAGGGTTCAGGCAGTGATCAGGTGAGATGCACTCTTCTCCTGTCTCCAGGACAGATCAAAATGAGAATACCCATGTCCAGCTCTTATCCCATTTTCTTGCCAAAACATCTATTCACATTCCATGTATTAAAATAGTGTTATAAAAAAGTCTATCTCAAAATCAAAAACAAAAATGGGCTGAGGGTATAGCTCAGTATGAAGGCTTGACAAAAAAAAAATTGCATTATAGTGGTCATTGATCATATACTTTGTTTGGTCCCTAACACACTGAGTGACAAAGAAAAAAGAAAGACTTCATTGAAAGAGGGGGTAAAATCCAAAGATATAAATGATACTAAGAATAACATTGAATGGAAAAATGAACCTAATGTACGATTTCAGAGTTGAAGACTTACTTGACCTGACCTCCCTCTGTCACTCCTATCAGGTCATCTGCATTCTTCCGCAGCACCCTGAGCGATCGGGAACCCGGGTCCTGGCAGGAGCCCTGCCTGATCTTCTACATAAATGTTTTTCTCTCTAGCACATCCCCATGATTCTCACAAAAGAGTAAATGGGAGCAAGTCTTTCCTCTGCTTACCTCCCTTGAGCACCCCCCGGGACCCTGCACAAGTACAAACTCCTCACACAGCTTACCCGGCCTTTGAGACCTACTCCACACTCAGTTTTCTCAGGGAGATGTCTACTACCCACTCCACTCTAGTGAGTCACAAACAGTTGCCAGTGACCAAGGACCCTCCGTATCACCCAGGTTGGCACACAAAGGCTCATCTGAGCTTCTCTGCATGAACGTAAATCCTGTCCGTACCCACCCATCCTATTTACCTCCCAACATGCACTGCACTCCACGCCTCCTGTAGTAGACACCCAGACATTGCAATTCAGCTCCTACCGGCTGCAGAATGCTCATTCTTGCACATCAGAATCGTATTGCATTGATGGAGTACAGTGTGATGCTTTGATTCCTATAAATGCTCCAAAATGATCAAGACAGTGAATCACCCATGTATGTCAGGATATGCAGGATATGGACACACAGGAAAACCTGCAATTTTAGAAAACATTGTGCAAATCTCTCTACTCTTTAACTCAAAACATATATAGTAAAATTGTGTTACGAGCACCTTGTTGCACCCACATTTTGCCTACCTGGAAGCTAGGTGCTCTGTTGTGACAACATCAGAAGCCACAGCAGAGGTGTTATCTGACATGTTCTCAACAAACAGACCAGAGGACATGCCGTGGCCACTGCTTCTCTCTACTATGTCACCCCTCCTCTGTCTTCCTTCCAGCATTATTGAGACAAAGTTCACAAATATGTAAGTTTAGATGTTCAACGTGACTTCATACGCATGAGTGCATTCATACATACAACTGATGATCAGAAAATACACTGAATGTTTAAATTTTTTAAAGTTACAATAGAAGACATATTACTAGGAGCAAGAGTGTAAGTGCGTTCAAGATGCAGGGTTTGGTTTTGAGTAATCGAGCAGGAAATAATGGTCACGTATCTTTTACTGTCACACATTTTTAAATTTAAGCGCTGACCATAATTTTTGGTCATTCCTCACTGATCAACCATGGATGGCAATATCTGTCAAATAAAAACATGACAGTGCGTCCTCACCCACTGCATTCATCAGTTCTGGCCTTGTGTAACTTCTGGCTCTTCCTCGAAGTCAAAATGACCACGAAATGAAAGCATTTTGGGTTGATTCGGGACATCAAGGAAGCCATGAGAATGCAACTGAAGACCCTCACGAAAGAGGACTGTCAGAGCTGCTCCCCAGAGCGCAGCAAGAGAACGACACACGTGTTCAAAGCCAGAGGTGGGATGTGTCTCCCACCACAATGTGGTTTTAATTTAAACATTTACTGTATTTTTACCATACCACATATAGAAGGTGATTCAAAGGTTATCATACATATGAAAATGTTAAATATATATATATATATATATATATATATATATATTAGAATTAAAAGATTGCTTAGGATTAATCTGTCTTAATATTTGAAGTAAAACTAAAGCTATGAGAAAATTACACAAGGGCTGAATTCAGTGTATAAAGTACCCCGAAAGTGGCCACACATAAGAAAAAGTAACATACTTTTGGAGCACCTATGAGTGTGTGTGTAATGAAATGTTTAACACAACCAAGTTAGTTAACATTTCTATCACCTCCCATTGTCAACATTTTTGTTTGTTTTTGTTTTGTTGTGTGGTGAGAACTGGAAGATCTGCTCAGGGCTTTACTCTGGAATTTAAATACTTCAGAATGAGTAATGACAGTCTGCAGCCAGTTGGGTGTTCCCGAAAAACACAGTCCTCAATTTCTGTCTCAGCTCTGTCGCTAGCTATGTACTGGCTTCCCACCTCTCACCTATAGAAGCAAAGGACTTACACTAAAGGTCCCCAAAAATTGTCTACCTCTAACAAGCTAAGCTGGACTAAACATTAGCTTCTTTGCTCATAATGTCTCCCCTCCTTCCATGCTGTTCACTATTCATCAACCTTGAAGTGTACATGTTATATACTCAAGACCTAGATGGGAAGACAGGTTAGTTATTAAGGGGAGGGAGGAGGAGAGAAATGACTCCTGTTTACTCAACGAACCAATGCCTGGTATTCCTTTTCAAAGAACATGACAAAAGCTTATTTCTCTAGCTCAGCAATTTCCTTTGCCTCCAGGTTCAATGAAACAAAAGAATTTTCCCGAAGCTAAGTTAGGGAAGGATTTGGATTCTAGACAGAACTTCCACACACACACATGGCCCCGTTTGAAAGACTTTCCTATTGTTTTTGGAAGCCTTAAGAAAATGAAGCAGATGCTCAACTTTTTTTTTAAGAGCCTCGTGAAAATGAGTCAGTTTATAGTGTGTTTTGAACAGAGTTTTACATTCCTGTGGGTTTGTAGCTCTGGAAATTGGTTGAAATCTACCTCCTGAGTTTGAGTCACTTGAAAAACTCTGATTCTGATTTATAAAACCCAGAAGGCTGAGTCTTCAAGTGCTGGGGCTGCTGCCACCCTGACTCCCGAGGTGATCTGAGGTCAACATGACTTCCCAACTGCTGAGCACTTCAAGCACTTTGAGGCGATTACCGTCCTCTTGCCAGGCACCAGTGGACACATAATCAACTACCCAAAACTTGGTAGCTTCAAAAAACAATTCACAGTAGAACATGAAGTACAGAGCAAGATTCTACAGCAATATTCATTCTTCATCTGTGCTTCACTTGACATCAGCTGCAGGAGCTTGAAGGCTGGAGTTGCCTGAAAGTTCCTGCCTTTGTTTGTCCCCTGGGCTGGGAAGATATAGATAGGTGATAATGGAGCTGCTGGGCCTGCTCACACACCCTCCCTTTCTATGTGACTTTTTCATGTGATTTCTCTGTTAGGAAGTGTTCTGTCTTCATACACTTTGGGTCAGGCCCAGGTATGGCTTACGCTTAAAATATTCTCATGGTTTTTGAAGGTGATTGGATCATGGGGCCCTAGATTAATCAGTGGATTCATCCAATGGTAATCATAAGCTGCTTGAAGGTGCTGCCTCTCATCATTTGGGGATGTGACCTGGAGAGGGGTATTGTACTCCTCAGCTCCTTTCATACCTCTGCTTCCTGGCTTCCAAGGGTTGAGCAATTTTCCCTGACACCATGCCCTTCCATCACTGCCATTTCTGCTGCGAGCGGCCAATCAAACACGAGCTGAGACTTCTGAAAGAGCGAGCTAAAATAAATCTCTCCTTGAAGTTGTGGTTGTTGGGTATTATTGCTAGGTACAGCAATTGGGAAGTGGCCAAGACAATCCCAAGGCCTACATTCCACAAAAGAGTTCCAGGGAGAATTAGTATTTCCTTTAATGATTAGGCCTTGAAAGGCATGTGTGGTCACTTCTGTCATAGTCTACTGGTCAAAGAAAATAGGCCAGACAAATTACTGAGCCTGACATGGTGAAGCAACTACACTGTGAACATGTAATCAGTACGTAACAAGACTGGGATCTAGGAGGGAAGGAGTCTTGGAGGACGGAAAGTCTGGGGAGTCGAGGTGAGAAGCTCCCTCTCCCTTGTAACAAGGAAGGCAGTGGAGGGACAGTAGGAGACAGTAGAGGTCCCACCTCACACTCAAGCCAGGAAAGCAGAACCACAAGGCAGGTACTGCCTTGCTTCTCTTTTTATCCCATCAGAAGCTACAAAGAAGTAAGGGTGACAAAGTGGGAAAAGCACAGGTGTGGGGATTTGCTCTAGGTTGAAGCTTTGTGATCTTGGCCAAGACTCCTAACTTCTCTGAACTTCAGTCTTCTCACCTGCTACGTGGTAAGACCAGTACTCTCTTCATGATAATTTAGGGATGTGTAGAAAAATCATTTAGTGGCCATTATTGTTACCTGGTTACGTACAAAACTGAAATAAATCAGAGAGCTCCGAGAGTTAAGGTTCTTATTAGTATCATGAAGGCTCAGGTATGAAGTACAACAAGAAATCTAATATTTGGATTATTTGGAGAAGAAGGAAGCAGGGTTTATGAAGAAACGGCAGAAAGGAGAATGTGCAAGCTCAGGACAGTGGAAGCAAGAACCACTCGTGACACCGGTGTTAGTCACACCTTTTTGCAAACTTAGTCACAGTGCCTGATCTCTCAAAGCATTAATTTTCTTGTCTAGAGGAGATCCTGGTACTGACCCGCCAATATTAGTGTATATTTGACATAGACAATATGGAATGGAACTGAGCTGAAGCCAAGGTGACCTTGGAGTCAGACAACCATGAGTCCAAATCCAGCTACCCAACTCATGGCATAACTTCTGAGACACCCAGTCCCTCTGAATCTCGTGTAAAGAGGAGGCAATGTGATCACACAAAGCTGTATGTCAATCGGAGAATAGTGAGCACATTTCTCGTGGAGACAGAAAGTAGAAGTGAAAACACAAATGTATTTGTCCACAAGGTCCATAAGGTCCATAAGGTGACACAGAGAGGACTGCAGAGGACATCAAGAGGAGGAGAGGAAGGAGGCAGGATCTGCCACAGGTCTCTCAGTGCCTCCAGATGTTTTGGCAAGGCCAAGGGTCAGGGAGGCAGAGAGCAAAAGGACGCTGAGCTTCGGGACGCAAATTGCAAGGATCCTGAGCTTGGACACAGTGAGAAATTCCTTCCAGGTACTTGGCCTCACAGATAGGAGCCTGCATTCATGGAGCTCCTACAGTTAACCTGGAATCTTCAGGCCTCAGTAGCAAAGGTAAGGAGTAAACAAGAGGCTTGTTGCTCCCCTATAACTCAAAAGTCCTCTTAGACAGTCCCTGTCACAATTCTGACTCCATATTGTTGGTCAGCCAGTCCCAGACCTGCACAAAATTAGGCCTGAATAATCGCACTTTGAAAGCAGAAAGAAAGAATAGATATAGAATAAGCCACCAGAAGACTGCATGGCACAGGGTGTCTCTCTCTGTGTACTTACAATGGCTGTCCAAGTAGGGGGAATGAGCATAAGCCACAGCGGGATGGAAGTAGGAAGCAGGATATGCCGGTTAATCTTAATTGTTACCATGACTGGATTAACAGACTCCTGGAGAGGTGACTGCATTGTGAGAGAGCATTTTACCCTTCAATGCGTTAACCCACTGCGAGTTTGTGGATGAATGATGTACTACTAGGATATGATGCCCAACTGAGGAAGAAGATGAGGGGCATGGCCTGGGGAGCTGCAGCGAGCCCCTGGCCCTGTCCTCCTGGGACCTTCTCCCCTGTTCTCTGCTTCCCAAATATCATAAGCAGCTTTCCTCTACCACGCCATCCTGCATGTTGCTTCAGCCTTTGAGCCATCAGATCATGGATTGAGAACATCGAAACCGTGAGCCGAAACAAGTAACTCGCCCCTTCAAGTTGCAAGTGTCAGGAGGTTTTGTTCCAACAACACAAAGCTGTCCAACATACAGGCTTCAACTTAATCTTCATTTTTAGAAACCGTGGAACGTGGCTGCCTCCTGCCACAGAGAGAATCCACTCTGCCAGCATATCCATTGTGAGCCTAGATGAAGGTGTGCAGGAATGCTAAGGTAAGGACTGGGGCATGAAGAGCACAGGGCTAGAGAGAGGACTGGGCTTGAGGAACGCTAAGGCTCTCTTTTCAAGTAGGAATGGGAAGGTTGGTCCCTTCCAAAGAGGATTTTGAACATTGTCCTGGAAGGAGAAGTGCAGTAAGGCCCTTTCAAAGGACCAAAAGTTCCCTATAATCAGGTGCACTGCAAGCTTAGGTACTTAGACACCTCAGGAATGTTGTGGTGAATCTTTAAATTACATTTATAAAATTAGAAGTTTCCAATAAGGGGAAATTTAAAACCTGCCAAAATCCTTTGAGTGAGGATTTGACAGCTCTGATAGAATGGGGAAAAAAAGATCTCTTTGGAATCAATATTCCTGAGGGCAAATGCAGCTTCCCCCTCCTACCAGCTTTGTTGAGCACGGAGAAGCTATTCAACTTCTTGGAGCCTCATCTGCCTTATCTATAAAGTGATAATAATAGTAACTACCCCAAGAAGTCACATGACAAATTCTTCAGATACTTAAAGACATATTACTTAATATATGATACATCTTCAAAAAGGTTAATTTCCTTTCTCTTTTCTTACTATCTGTCCAATCCACTATAACTATGAGAGTACCACATCCAGATCTTTCTTTTATTACGTGGCATCTTAGTTACTTTCCCATTACTGGGACACAGCACCAAACACCTAAAATTTAATTAATTTAATTTTAAGGCGGAGAAGTTTAATTTAGCTTATGGTTTCTGTCCTTGCTGGCTGCAAGGTAGAAGTGGCCTGGAGGAAGGGCACGGCAGAAGAAGATTGTTCATCCGTTGGCGGGCGGAAAACAAAAGAGAAGGAAGAAGCACCCTTCCGAGTCCCGTCCTCAGGGCCCCACTTCGACCGAGCGCCCCCTCCAAAGGGCACATTCAACTACAGAGCTCATTAATGGATGAATCAAGCGCCCCCACCATCTAGTAGTCACTGTCCAAGCACATGAGACTTTAAGGAGACATTTCAGACCTAAACTATGACAAGTGGTGTCAATACTACCGCAAATGTATTTTTGTATTTTGTATTTTGTTGAGCATATATCGCAATCATTTTGCTGTCATAGACTCTCTGTAAACAATCTGTGGGTATGTAATTCTCTACTTCGTAGATGCATCATAACTAATTCGATGTTGGGAATTAATACATTTCTCCTATGTTTGTAGAAAGAGAGAAGAACATTTTATGAACAAGACCTTTTTGTTTTCATTTTGGATCGCTTCTGTAGCATACACTTTCAGGAGAGAAATCATTGTACCAGAGAGTAAAACTAATTTTAAAACTTTGATCCATATTGCCAAATTTCTTTCCAATACTTCATTTTTATGTATGAGCTGATTTCACAATTAAGTCTTTGTCTGTTATTTCTTACACATTACGGGCTGCTTGAGGACAGAAGCTATATGTTTTCATCTAATAATTCTACTTCCTGTCACAGAAACTGACCACAGGGTATATCTTATCAAGTATTTATTAATGAATAAAATGACCATGCTTACTCACTTCCCCTTTTTCACGAGAATGTTGGTTTCATCATATCCTCATTATTGCTGAGTATTCCCAGATGGAGAGGGGAAGAACTTCTCCAGAAGACAAATTCCTCAGTAGATAGCTCTCACAACCTTCCTCAAAACTTCTGGGCTATCCCAGGACCCGTAGAGGTTGGCAGAACCAATATTTTTGACTTCTTTTCCAGAAATGCACATCTGGAAAAGACACATATTTAAAAGAATGCTTTGGTTATTAACAAAAATAACTGGGCTTCTGGGGTGTGATTTTATGTCTCTATTGCTCTGCAATAACAAACTGCCCTCAAATCTAGTCATTTTTTTAAATGTATTCATTTTCTGATTCTGTACGTCAGTAATGTTTTCCCTGGCGGTTCAGCTGGGCGTGGCCGATTTCTGCAGATAGTGACCAGATAGAGCTTAGCTTAGCAGGGGGCTGGCTGGTGAGGAGGATTTGTGTCACCCTCCAGCTGAGGACCCTATACTTCTAGATACAGCTTCTGTAAGGGTTCCAAAAATGGAGAGCATAAATGTGTGCGGCCTCGTGTGGCCTAGGCTGGGAACTGCCTCACCATCCCTCTGCTTCTTCCCTTTGGTCAAAGCATGTTCACCAGGGCAGCCCAGGTTCAAGGATTAGGGGATGATCCACTCTTACACAGAGGCAGCGGCAGCCACATCGCACTGAATGTGGATGCAGGTAGGGGAGGAATGGAGAACTCTGCCAGTTTTTCAATTGACCACAGTGTTTTCCTGCTTCGTAGAATGAGTTAGCCCACAGGGTGGAATTACCTAACCTTACCCATTGGGAATTTGGCAATTCTTTCTCTTCACAATATATACAGTGCCCCAGAGACTAAAATGATTATGGTTTTACCTCAGCTGCTGTTGTGTGTGCACACATGGAAGCATGCTGGACGAGGGCTCCCATTGGCCATGTTTATAGGAAGATGAGCCTCAGGAAGGTGTAGCTGGCTCAAGAGCAGATTGGCCCAGCCCATCCCTCATCCTATTCTGCAGTCTGCAAAAGAAGTTGCTTCCAGGAATAAAAGTCACAATTCCATCCACTTCTAAACTTTGCCATGGTCTTCAGGAGCAATGTGAAGGGTTGATGGGAAACTACCTTTAGAACAGATGCTTCCGTGAGTCCATTTCCACCTCACTTTGCTACAGACTGTGGTGTTTTGAGTCAGGCTCTGAGGTGCCGTTAATCTCTTGGAATTGCGCGCAGAGCTCAGAAAATCCTCCAACGTGCTCAGCCTTGCTTGCTGCATGCCACCATTCATGAGAGGTGATTTTAGGAGGCAGCAGGAAGATGGCTAGGCTCCCCAAACCCTGCAGGCTGGAAAGTCCTTTAATGCAAGATCAAGTCACCATTTGTACAGTATAACATCTGTTTGAAAGTATCAACCATCAGGAGACTGACTACTATTATTAAAATGTCATGATATTTTATAGAATCATATGTTTAAATGAATGTGCATACACTCTTTTAATGACAATCCAAACCTTTCTTTTCACAGTGAGGAATCTCAATCTATTTGATTGAAGATATTAGTAAATAATACAGAATTGTGTATGTATGTATGTATGTATGTATCTAATACATAATGGCATCTTAAATTATTATATACATCATTATAACTGTTATGTAATTATAAAAATAATGCTTCTGTAATACAGGATGATAAATAATGATAATTTTTAAAAGACAAAATACATGAAACTCTGGCTATCCGGCAAGGAAATACAGAAATGAACTCTACGCTTGATTATTGATGCCTGCGGCACAGCAAGAATCAACACTAGCGTCCAACTACATATTCTCATTCCAGTCTTACTTTTAATATCTTTGGCCTTTCTGTAATCTGTTCTCCTCCCCTCTTCCTGCAATCAAATATGTCAGGTAAAGGAAGCCTCACCACAGCAAAAACAGAGATCTTGATTCGCAGGCCACTTCTCTTTATATTAAAATCATTTTATCTTGGAGACATGTTACATGTACTGCTTCAGTGGCCCCTTGTGATTACCCCACACATTAGTTAGCACACTTTTAACTCCAGATAATTGAATCTTCAATTCAAAAAGCTTAAACAATATCGGGACTTATTTTCTCAAATGCCAGAGCATCTAATAGGAAGGCAGCTTCACAATCAATTATTCAGTTCCTCAACAACATCAATAAGACCACAGGACCCTCCCATTTTCCTCTGTTGTCACCTTCTGCTGCTCAACCTTGTACATCACAGTCCAAGTTATCGGCCACGGGTGCCAATACAAAATGTGAACACTATGTGTCCCCAGAACAGAAATAATTCCTCTGACCTTGCCACGATCACCACAATGAGGAAGTAACAAAGCATACGGGCAGTCCACAGCTCCTGACTCAGACACACTGTTTTCACCACTCTAAGCAGACTTTCAGATAATCCTGCCTCGCTTAGGTTAACAACCAGGGTGATTTATTAACTCATTTTCAGCAGGGAATTTCAACAAGTAATTATCAGGTGTGGTTTCTCCCAAAGAGGAAGTTTAAATTTAGCTACTACCTGCAATTCTCCACTGTGACTTTGGAGCACATCCATTCAGCATCACTTAGAAAACACTAATCGTGTCACATAGTTTGGGGATAAACCTAATTACCTGCTACTGCTACTGCAAATGCCCCAGCATACCTAATGATAGGTCTTGAGGAATTCATACTTTGGTTATGACTGTGACAGGGCCCAGACTGGCTGAACAGGTCTTCAAGCTCACTGCCCCTGGCAAGGGAAATAGCCTTGCTCAGGCCGACAATTTATTCTGAGGACAAAGTTGTGCAATTGTGTTTCACTACTTTGTAAAACTAAATAAGAAGGAAACAAGGAATTAAGGGCCTATAAGGCCTTACGTGCTATAGCCAGGGACTGAGAAAGAATATAGCAAGGCGGTCAAGGATGCACACCCTGGCACCTAACTGGATGGGCTTGGCATGAACTCTGTCCCTCATTAGTTTTGTGATCTTGGTAAATGGATCAACTTCCCCCTCCCAGGAAGTCCAGAGGCCTCACTTTCCTCATTTATGAAATGGAGATTTTGAATGTAGCACTTCCTGGCTGTACATGCAAACTACTCAGAACCATTCAGGACCATCATGGGGATCATTATGTTTTACGTTTCCTCATTAATGTTAAAGATCCTAACAAAGCTGTATATTGGATGAAGCCAGGACACAGGAGCTATTTTAAGAATGACTGGAGATGACCATAAAGCACTCAATTAAGATTCCAAACACCCATTCCCTACGATGGCACAGAAGCCAAGTGAGCAATGACTTGGAATGTGACCCAGAGTCCACCCAAAATTCCTGCCACCTCTTGTCCAAGCTCAACACCCCTCTCTCACTGTCCAGTAATGGCCACATTTTACTCTGAAACTCAAGGCCTGGATTTGAACAATTTACATAGAACTTGGCCCTCCCACCTTTCCAGTCTTATCTCTTCCCGCCCTGCCCCCTTACTCACTCTTGCCTTGGCTCTGGGGCTTTTTTTTTTTTCTGATCACCAAAATCAAATTCATTTCTATCCAAGAACCTCTGCCTTGATCCATACCTTATTCCTTCTTAGTCAGAATTTGGCTTGTGTGCCTCACTCTTTAAACTTGCCCTGTCACTAGGTCACTTTAACTTCCTGTAGAACTTATTATCTGATTATTCCCTGACCATGTTTCCTCGTGCATATGTAAGACTCGTGTAGACAGGGTCATTGTCTCACTATGTCCCCAGATTCTGAAATGTGCCCTGGCATATGATGGGGACTCAACAAATATTACTTAAATAGATGAAGGAAGGAGACATCCATCTATTTACCTTCTGCTTCCAGATCTTGCTTTTTTCTCCCACCTTTTTTTCCAGAGTTGCTAGTAGTATGGTGATATTTTTAAGAAAATGGTCCCTTATAGTTAATGAATTGCTTAGGTTACAATCTGAGTATACCACCAACAAAAAAATGGTACCATACTATAAAGATTATGCAAAAACAAGGTTCTCTTCTTGACCTGGAACAGCCTGATTCAAAGCCAAATGGCCTGATTAATGTTACCTGGCAAGATAGCATTAGAATGCAGATGAGTATCCCATGCTTGTCTGGGTGCACATGTGCGTAGGGTATGTATGTTCAGAGTCATCTAACCTGTGCCCCCATGGGGAGAATTGAAAGTCGCAGTGTCAGATGTGATCATGTGCTCTCTCTCTCTCTCTCTCTCTCTCTCTCTCTCTCTCTCTCTCTCTCCATATATATGTAGTGCTTCAGATACATTTGGAATGTTTGGACTGCTCTGAACACTCCAAACAAATTGGAACACTTGCTAGTAAGGGCTCCCTAAACTGGATAACACTTCAAACTATGCCAGGCCAGGAAATGGAGAGGCCTGGGGATCTGGGGCTTTTACGAGATTCCCAGATAGCTCTATTATGGACAGTCTTAAGTACTTTTACTTATATTCATTAATTTATTCACTTATTTCTTCATTCATTCATGAAATCTCTATCAGGTGTCTGTGATGAGTTCTTCATGTTGAAGGTATATCCGAGAAGAAAATAAAATGGCAAAGTCTCTGCCATCATGGCATTTACATTCCAGTTGTGGGTGGTACATGGCAAACAAGCAAATATAATTAGTTGGATATGGGCAATTGCTATGAACAAAACAGGTGACTGAGGAGAGGGCTCACAGGAGACAGGTATTTTGGTTGGATGGTCAGAGAAGAATATTCAAAGAGGTGACAATGCTTCTGAGACCAACATGAAGAGAAAGAGCTGAGTTTTGTTCTGGAGAAAGGGCATTCCAGGCAAACAGAACAGCATATGCAAAGACCCTAAGGACAGAATGAACCTGGCATGTTAAAGGAACAAAATAAAAGTTCAATGTGGCTGAGACTGAGGAGGAAGGAAGGCAGGAGAGGTAGCCACTAAGTAGGCAGATGCCAGATCCCGCAAGTCCCAGAGGATCATGCTACAGAGCCTGGCCTTTTGTCTAATTATTTTCAAGCAAAAGAGAAATTTATGATCTAATTTACATCTTTAAACATGACTTTGGGGGAGAATGAATTATAGAAAAGCAAGGTTTTCTTTATTTTCTAAGTAGAAGGACAGCAAGAAAGACAGCTCCAGGAGACAGAGTCTACCCCAAGTCAGGGGCTTCCAGATGGAAAGAGGAGTGAGCTCATTGAAAGGTGGTGAGTGCTCTCTACCAGAGGCACCTGAAGGAGGGGTCTGGGTTCCCTTCAAGGAGGAAGGTGAGATAGTTGATTTCATACTACCAACTTGAGTGGGACACATGTTGCCAGATATTTGGTTAAATGTTATTCTAGGGAATCTGCGAGGGTGTTTCAGGGTGAGCTTAACATTTGAGT
Organism: Ctenodactylus gundi; assembly: GCA_004027205.1. Taxonomy (NCBI): domain Eukaryota; kingdom Metazoa; phylum Chordata; class Mammalia; order Rodentia; family Ctenodactylidae; genus Ctenodactylus; species Ctenodactylus gundi. The sequence continues at coordinate 162,827 of PVKB01000815.1, forward strand.
CAGACTGAGAAAAGAACCTGGTTCTCCCCAGTGTGGGTGAGTCTCATCCAATCCACTGAAAGACAAAATAAAACTGACGAGATCATTGAGAGACAGAAAATTCACTCTCATCTGGACTGTCTTCAAAGTGGAGCGTCTATCTCCTCCTGCCTTCAGGCTGACACAGAGACTCCCATGGGCCTCCTGGCCCCGGGGCCTTTGCACTCAACTGGAATCTCACCTCCCGCTCTCCTGGGTTTCGGCCTGCTGACTACAGATCCTAGGGTTTCTCAACCTTCATATTTATATGAACCAACCCCTTAGAATAAATTTCATGATTTTTTACACATACACTCTTCTACACTAACTGTACCACACTAACATGATAATACATAAAGGGTTGATATTATCGTGAGGGTATTTGGCATCAAAGGATTTCTTAAAATTCTACAGAACTCATTCCAGTTCTTGAGGGTTGGTGTAACTCAACAGTTTGGACTTCAAAGATGTTATTTCCCCCCCCCCTTTGTTTTTTGTTTGTTTTGTTTTGTTTTTTGAGACAAGGTCTCACTCTGTAGTCCATGCTGGCCTTAAACTCACAGCAATCCTCTTGTCTAAGCCTCCCAATTGCTGGGTTTACAGGTGTGAACCACCATGCCCTACTTATGTGGTGCTGAGGAATCCAACCCAGAGCCTTGCACTTGCTAGGTAAGTGCTCTAATTACTGTGCTATTCCTCTAGCCCCCAAAGATGATCTTACAGCAACTTTATTTTCCTATAGGTTTGAAATGTTTGCTTACTTACTTCCCCTCTCTCTCTCCTATTTTTCTCTTAAAGAATAGCAGCACATGAATATGGTAAGATACTCAACCACACAGTTTTAAACATTTAAAAGCATACATTTTTCACTATGTATCTTTCTAGAAACTTTCATACTGTGCACATGTCAGCATAAATACATGTGTAGATCTTCTTAGTTACACAAATGGGATCATTTACATAAATCATCTATGTGCTAATTGTACCATGAACCTTTTGTTTTGTAAAAACATGCTAATTGTATGTAAGATGCTTCTTTACATCAATTTTAAAGTAGGCCTTTGGAATCATGGGTTTTGGTTCTCTTCTAGGAAAAGCTTGAAGGTAATAAAATCATCTTTCTACTGATAAGAGTATTTTTTAACTTTTATCACTCTGGGAAACTGAAAAATGAGAGATAGCTCATGTATACTGAGGCCTCTTTGGCACCAAGTGCTGTGTCTTTGACATTTCTACATTGTACCTGCTTGTCAGTCATATGGGCTATAAAGCCCAGGAAAGCTCCTTCTTTCTGTCTTATCCTTATCTCTCACTATCCTCTTTCTTTCTCCCTTTTCTTTTGACAGAGTCTTGCTGAACCTAATGGGGCAAAGAGAATTTCGACTTGTGTGAGAAGCTCTTCAAAGAGCATGAACTTGAACGTGGATGTGAGTCTTGTCCTCGTCATGTACTAGTTATGTGACCTTAGGCACATAGGTCACTTCCCTAACTGCATCAAGCAGCTTCTCAAATGTCTCCTGTTGATCACTGCTTCCTGGTACCTTCGCCCATGCGCCATCTGCTCCTCTTAAGGGGAGAGTAGACTGTGACTTGCTCCTATTGAATAGCATATGGCAAAATAATTTGACTTTTCTGTTACTGGAACATAATGTATGGCACCCATAACTCAGGGGAGGGAAGGTTTATTTTAGCTCACAATTTCAGAGGTCTGAGTCCATTCATGGTAAGATGGCCGTGACAGCATGGTGGAAGAGTCTGGCAGAGAACAGCTGCTCACAGCCTCACAAGAGGAAGGAGCAGGAACTGGGAGGAAACCAGAGCAAGAACACATCCTTCTAAGCCTTGTCCCAGTGATCCACTGCACCTGAGTGATCCAGCGACCCACCCCTCCCAACCAGGCTCCACCACCTAACGGACATGAAATCCATGGAAAACCCCATGATTGAATCACCTTCCAGACACATGAGGGTTTTGAGGCACATTCCAGATCCAAACCACAGAAACGCATATCATTTCTGAGAGTAGATTAAGGAAGACGGGTGAGTTCTGTCTCTCTTGGCCCCTCTCTCCTGTCCTTTCCTTTCATGCTGTGATGAAGCCGGCTACAATGTTGTAAGCTGCCCACAGAGAAGTCCACATGATAGGAATCTGAGGACCACAACTCAAATGCCTGAGAAATAGATCTTGCTAATCCCGTGAGCGGGCTTGGAGGTGAGCCCACCTTCATTTGAGTGACATCTTGACTACAGCCGGGGAGAGACCCAGCAAAGCCACACCCAGACTCCTGGACATAGAAACTTTAAGAAAACAGTCGCTGGTTTCCTTGACTACTAAATTTCAGGAGAACCTGTTTACATAGTAACAGGTAACAGACAAGCTAACTCTTGGTTACTTTGTGGGTAATAAAATGGAGGCAGAAACCCTAACCCAGGCAGAAGAACTCTCATTCCTGGTGCTGCTCTCTACCTCCTCCTGCCACACCCCTCAGCCATAGCCCTCCCAGGAGGGCAAAGAAGCCTTGGAGGACAAGGGAACATGTCATCCCTCTACTACAAGGGTGTACAGGGCTCCAGATGGCCCGGATCTGGTGCCAGGGTCTAGGAGACTCTCCCAGGCTGACTCTTTCGGGTGAGATATTCCATTCGTGTATACTGCTGCCATAATCAGGATGTGGTTTATCCCTACCCAATGGTTGCTGCTTCTGTGGCTTCTCCTCCTCCTCCTCCTTCTCCTCCTCCCCCATCACCTCCTGTCATGCAATGTTGTCTACCATGAGGTCCTTACCAAAAACCAAACCAATGCCAGGGATATGCTCCTGGACTTCTAGAACTGTAAGCTGAATAAACCTCTTTTCTTCATAAAGTGCCCAGCCTCCAGCATTTATAAAGCAGCACCAAGCAAGCCAATATAACACCCAAGACTCAAGTCAGGCCAAGACTCAAGTAGTAACCCGGGTTCAGCTATTGCAAATGGAGTGATAGACTGAGTTTGAGAATATGGGTTGGAGTTTCCAGTTTATTAGCTCAACTGTCATATTTACATGTTTAAACATGATCTGGTGCCTCCATTAGTACACTTATCCCAAACCCACAAATCTTAGAGGTAGTCTTGAGCAGAGATGGCAATATCTGAGCAGTGAGTGGGGTCACTATTTGAAAGCAGCTATTGTAGGCTGTGACACACAGAGGGTGATAAATAAGTCATCGCCTTCTTCTTGCTTCCCAGGTTTCTTGCAGGTTTGTTGTCACTAAGGCAGAAAAACCGAGACTCATTGGATTTGGCACTGATCAGCTCTCTTCCCACAGGCTCCCGGCCGCCAGTTCTGAGTCATCCAAGGTAAAAGGCATTCCTGGCCTACAGCAAGTTCACCGCTCTGCAAAGCTCTTATCAGCAACTATGAATATGTATTTCTTACAGTTCAGGCCACTGGGGCTGCTGTGGCCCTGCCTCTAAGCCTCTTTGGAATTTGAGCTATGGTATTAGGATTTCTTCCTACCAGGAAGTGAGAAAACAAAAGAGGAAATTCCTGAGTTTCTTAGAAAAGGAAAACTTGCTGACTTCTCATCAAGTTGTTATATATTCAGTAAATGTTTTAGAAAAAAATATATCAAGAAAGATAAGAGTTATCTCTCTCTTTTTCTCTACTTAACTAATGAGAGAAAGATTTAAACTTGAATATTGTTGGGTAAATTACATGATCTCTCTGAGCTCCATCGGTAAAGTGAGGGTTTCAGAAGTTTCTACCGCAAGGTTTGAGGTGAGGAGTGAAAGCGATGAGCAGGTGAAGTGATTAGGAGCACAGACTCCTCACCTGGAAAGGGAGGTGAAGTAATCCAAACTCTCATGGCTGCTGTGTGGGTGGAACTACATCATGCATGCTTATTCTAGCACATGCTATATAGGAAGGACTTGTCGCGAGCTGAATGGTGACACCGTAAAAGATACATCCATCCAGACTATATGAAAGTGGTACTACTTGGGAAAAGGTTTCGGCAGGTATAATTAAACTAAGGCTATCAAGATAAGACAATCCTGAATTCTAAGTCTTACCAGAGAGGGTTCAGGTAGGTTCCCAAAGCAGGGTTGGGGAACCTAGACTACCTTGACCCTTAACTTCAGCAGGTGCCTAGACTTTCTGCCCACGCAATAAGTTTATTAACTCCCATTGTAGAAGAGAATTTTCAAGACCAGTCAGTAACAGGCTTGGGAAAGATGTATCAGGCAGAAATTTACAATACTCAAATAGAATGTGGGCCTTCATGAGATAGAAGAAAAGGAGTGTTCTGTAGCCAGAACTGGGCACATTCCTAGGGTTTGGAGGAAGACATCTGTGGGATTTGTGTCCACAGAAACAGGGGATTCCTTTTGCAGATGAAAGGCCACAGTCTCTCCCAGAAGAAGAATGATGGTCCATTCATAGGTGACGGCCACCACAGATGACAAGAACAGAAGAATTGGCGGTATTCTTACAATAGTATATCTCTGTCTATGAAACACACCCATGTGGTGAGCTATGTTAAGGTACATGCCATTCATATGTGCTTGAACCTGAGATAAGCTGCCTTTTTCGCACAGCAGCTTCTTGAGGACAGGGTGAGAGAAATTAACAAGAACAAAACATAGACCCAAAGCCCAGGCTCATTGTCTTTAAGGCCTGTAGGATTTTATTTTATTTTTTTCAATTTGGGCCTGTGTCCATAAGCTTCAGCCTTTATCAAAAACACAATGTCGAAACTACGGTCTTTTCCGTCTCCCTGCTACCCATCGTATGTCTTCCATTCTGTCTAGCTACCTGCCTAACAGTTCCCTGCTCCTTGAATGTTGGGACCAGGGAATTATTTAGGGTGTTGGGACACTGCATCCTCTGCTACTTCCTGCTGAGAGAGGACGTCTTAGTTAATTTCTCCTTGCTGGGGCGGAATAGCCAAAATCCACAATGTAAGAAAGCAAAGGTTTATTTTAGTTCATAGTATCAAGAGGTCATAGTTCATTCATGAGTGGCTGGCAATGGAGGAAGCCCGTGGCAGAGACCTAACCAGACAGAAACCGTTCACAGCGTGACAAACAGGAAGCTGAGAGAACAAGGAAGGGCAGAGCTAGCATATACCCTTCCAGGTCATGTTCCAATGGCCCACGCCTTCCGGGTTAAGTCCCAGTGATCCGTTCCTTCTGACCAGGCACCACCTCTTAACAGCGCACGGAATTCATAGACATTCTACAACATCCAAATGCATGAGGCTTTTTGGAGGACATTCCAGATCCAAACCATGACAGAGGGTGTCAAGGGAGTTTTGGGTCCTCACTCTTGCTGAGTTTTCAGCCAGGAGGGTTGGCCTAGGGATCTGATGTAGACGGTTGGGCTAGAAGGAAGCAGTAAATATCCTTAGAGAAAAGAGAATGAGAGAGGACATGCAGAGGGGAAGGCCATGCGAAGACAGAAGCAAAGACAGACCCAAGGCACCCTCAGCCAAAAGAGAGCCTGGAGGAAGTGAGAAAGGAAAGTACCTGAGAATCTCTGGAAATACCAGTGCCCTGGGAATACCTTGATTTCAGAGTTCTGGCCTCCAGAACTTATGAGAGAATACGTTCTCCATTTTAAGCCGCGAATTTTTGAGCACACCTGGAAACTCACGGGGGTCTTAACACCTGGACTCTGATCCTGTACCTGTTGCTTTTCTTTCCCCAGCCAAGGCTGAAAAGTAATTCTAAATGAGAAAACTTCTGTGAGTTGTCAGGGCAGGGACATGACGGGAAAAGGTCCACCTGGCTTAGCCCAGGATCCTGTCCCTGCCCCGCCTTTGACCTGTCCCCCAAGGTGGGGCTTCCGCTCTGAGCTGCCCCGAGCTGGGGCTTCTGGGACGGACAACACACCCTGAGCCAAGAGATTCAGATTCAGAGCTGTAGCCTGAAGGGAAGAATTGTCCGTGAGATGCCAGAGTGTTTTGTCATAAATACTTTGCAGCATGACAAGTGGGCGTCCAAAATATGCTTCCGGAGGTGGGGCAAGAAGTCTTGTAAAAGCGCACTTGGCAACCTGCGGCCCCGCGCCGGACTGAGTGGCAGTGGGTTCTTGGCATCCCTCCTTAGGTCGAATCCCTCGCAGAAGGGAGTGCCCACCGGCGGAGCAACAGGAAAAGAAAAGCTTTCTCACCCATGAATATTAACCTGTTGCTAAGTTGTTGATTCAGCTAGCCTTGAAACATCAACTTGGCTCCATTGGCTGCTTTGGGATTATTCTGGATAACATCTTTTATTCTCATAATTTTAAAAATAACAATAATCAGTTGCTATCAGGTACTCTGCCCCTGCCTGAGGCTCTGTGATAAGGTATTTATGAGCTCTCCTTTCTCTGATCTTCTCAATAATTCTAGGAAGTGGGAATTGTTTATTATTATTATTATTATTATTATTATTATTATTATCTCCATTGCAAAGAAGCAAACTGAGGAAGAAGGGTTAAGTAATTAGTCCAATACTCCATTTTAAGAAGTGGTAGAAGTAAGATTTCTGCTCTCATTGGCCTGTCCAACCAGAGCTGGAGGTGTGGGCCTCTATTGCACCCCACTTTATACAATGTCTTGGGCTCTCACTCCCCCAGGAAGACAACGGTCAACATAGAGCAGATCCCTGAATCAAGCTATCCCAGGCAGGCGTTGAGTAAGTGAGACGGAAGACCACCTGCAGCATATCTAGACTCCTTCATTGAAGCAGAACACACTGAGAGTCCCCCGCTCTTGACTCTTCCTAGAGCATGGCACATACAAAGAGAAAGTCTTTGGTCATGGGACTCAGGGTTCAAAAGGAGACCAGCATTCACTTACTAAAATATGGTGCAAAAGTAATGCTAGCAACAGGTTAATATTCACGGCTGAGATTTAGTTGAGGCTGAACTGTTTTGAGGGTTTCTTCCCTTCACCTTTCTACTCGTAAGACCATATTCCTAGGCACCCATCTAGCATTTATTCCTCCATCCTCCTTTGTAACAAAACTGGATTTTGATTTTGATCTGTCTCCACCGTATTAGACTCCGTGGTGACCAACTTCACCCTCAGCCCCAAGATGGACCTGATTAGTTTAATTATCCATTATTCTGGCCAATAATAGATTGAAGAGTGGGTTATTCGCCAATTCTAGCCAAAGAAACATAAGAAGTCTTTCATGGTGGATGGTGGCTGAGTTTCTTTTGGGGGGAAAACATGGCTTTACTTCTAGGAAAATCACAGAAGGACGTAGATCCTTACTTCCGGTGCATCTTCTCATGCCTGGATACAATGCTAGAACTCAATACCAGGCTGAGACAGATGCCAATTGATTATGGTAGAACAGAAAGATAAAATCAGGTCCTGAAGGCCATTGTTGAATGGCTGATTCAACTAGCCTTGAATGTGCCCTGCCCCCTGGAATTCCTGACGTGTTAGATGATAAATACCCTATTGTTTAAGCCAGCTTGAGTCAGGGCTTTATTTCTGCCACCAAAATATCCTGACTAATACAGAATTCAAAGCAGACTCTCCTCCTCTCCCTGCCTCCCCAGCAGTTAAGCTGAATATCCGCTGTGACTGACCAACAGCCCATTGCAAAGGCTGCACACAAAAGGACAGGGTCAAGGAATAGAAGGCATGCATACAATCGCTTGAAAGACTGAGGAGCTATGGGAAATGGGCATAAGGAAAGTTAGCAGAAATAGACTGTGTCTAAGGTTAGGTTCCAGGTCTGTGGGTCAGTTATCACGATAGCTTACATCTGCCCCTGCTGATGCTTACCATCCTTTTTGCTCTTAATATGTTGGAACATGATGTTTGAAACTTAAGGTTGCTGCCTGAGTAGTCTCCACAGTTCCATACGGAGCTTTCCTGACCTATAGCTAAGCATCCTTCCTTGTACTGCATTACCCTTTCTTCCCTTAAATATGGTGTACTGTTGGGATTACAGATTGCTGATGTCATAGAGTCTTAGAAGTTCAACTAATTCACTTCTCACATTGTGACGTGGCACTGAAGGGAAGCAATTTCTCCAAGTTTGTGGAAGAGCCCAAACTATACATAGACCTTCATTCCCACTGTCAGAGCTCTTCCCTCGACATCAGCCTTTCCTCTGACTAAGAAATTGTCAATAGATCTAGACAACCAGAACAGTTTCTGGTAGTAAAACACACTTGGGAAGTCCTACAATAAACAAATCACACAGCCTGAAGATGTAACTCAGTGCGAGCATTCCCTGGGGCATGCAAGATCCTGGGTTCAATCCCTAGTTCAGAGAGAAAGAAAGGAAGAAAGAAAGAAAGAAAGAATGAAAGAAAGAAAGAAAGAAGAGAAAGGAAGGAAGAAAGAAAGAAGGAGGAAAGAGAGAAAGAAAGCAGGAAAGAGAGGAAAGAAGAAAGAACTAGATATTATTTCTCTAAATTTTAAAAATCACTTATAAATCAAGTTCGAGGGCTTTCTACTAGAAAAATTTCTCATATTTTCTTGATTTTGGCTTGTTTGTTTGACAAAAATTCAATATGAATCTCTAAAATTAAAATATATTATATATTCTTTTCCAGGTTTGTTAGACCATAGGATCTTCCTTTCTTCCAGACAACTTCTTAGGACATTATTCTATGAGTTACATTTTAGCAAATGAACAACATGGATTTACCTTCATAAAAAGAAGATGAGGTCAAAATACAAAGAAAAACATTCAAGATTGACTGAAAAATTGATAGATCAATGGGTCCATGAGTGTAGAAATAGAAGGAAGTAAGCCAGTAGGGAAGAGTAGACACTTGAAGAAAGGCGTCACAACTTGGGTCCTTATCCTAAGGCAGTCTTGTTATACACGAGCCAATACTTGAACCTTCTCAGCTAACTGAAGTTGCTAATTTGTTCGATTTTATTTTCTTTTTGTGACAATACTGCATAATAAATGATTTCCAATGTCAGTGATGAGCCATGCTTGGCCCCAAATTTACTTTCATTCCTAGACCCAGACTGAAGGAACAGACGCCACGTGGTGTGTGTCCTCACAGTGGCTCTGAAGAGCTGGTGAGACTCTTCTTCTTAAGACCTGAACCTGCCACCTGGCCACTTCCAGTCACGGGCCATTTGCCAAAACTAGTTTTATTGATAAAGCCTAATCTCAACGTGGGAAGAAAACTATTCTCGTAGGGAAGCTGACACAAAAGAAGGAGGAAAAAAACTGAAAATTTGTGAAGACACATGTGTGTATATATATATATATATATATATATATATATATATATATATATATTAAATTTACCAAAAATTCAGTCTTCTATGACTTACAACTCAGAGTCCTAAAAAACTCAACAAGGTACTCAATTTGGAACTTTGTATTGGGTAAGTTGTTCTTCCCTCGCAGCATAATTCACCGCTGTCCAAAACAAGGTTCTTTATTCCCTTGACTCTTCCTTGCTCCTGAGATCTTCATTTCTCTGCCATTCACTCTTATCTCTATCTTCTCATCAGATTTGACACAACTGGTGTTTCTTTTTCATAATTTAACCTAGGCATTTATAATTGTGCTATGGATCGAGTTATCCATGATGGAATGGCAAGAGCTCAGCGTTGGCAGAGGGGCCATATTTGCAAAGCACTGGTTGGTTGTTTAACTATTTGAATGGTTCTGTTGCAGGCATTGTTTTCTGAAAATGAATTGTACTGAAAAAAATGCACTGACATTAGCAGTGACAAGAATAGATTTTATAAACAAGACATTTGTGACAGAAGTGCAAGTCATCAGGAATGCCTTTACTTTGGAGATCTTGAGCCTCAACAGATCAACTGCATATTTAATTATGACAAAAATGGACAAAATCAAAGAACGTGTTCTTGGCTCTAAAACTGTGTTGCTTAAGACTATTGTAAAGCAAGGTATAATTGGGAATTCAATTGTATTTTGTAGTCCTCTGAGGGTGGAGATCTCCTGAGGTTACGTCAGGACAGGATATGACTTTTGAAAATTGATGTTAAGATATAGTTTCTGGGAAATACACTAAAGAAAAAAAAGGAATTCGTCTGAGTATCTTTCCAAAAGAGTTAAAAGTAACGTGTAATGGAGATAAATGTACATCGATGTGTATGGCAGCGCAACTAGCAATAGCTAAACTATGAAAAATGTTGAAATATTTATCAACAGACCAAACGATACAAAACCGTAGTAAATGTACACAGTGGAGTACAACTCTTCTATAAAGACAGATAAATTTGAGGATTTTGTAGGTAAATGGATGCAACTTGAGACCATCACGTTTAGCGAAGTGAGTCAAACTCAGAAGGTAAAGCAACATGGTTTCTTGAAAATGAGAAACCCACAATACAGGATTTTGTAGAATCAAATAGGTGTGACAGTGGGGTTCACGGGGGAGGGGCCACAAGGGAAGCTGTTGGAGGGACAATAAGGGGGTAAAGAGATAGGAATGTCGTGATATATATGTGCACAAAATCCTCAAGCTCAATGTAACCACTGCATATATATACATTAGTAAATATGAGGGGAAGTCAGTCATCACAATTTTCCTTTTGAGTCTTTCTATGTAGTTTAGGCCAGACTTGAACTCAAGATCCTCCCACCTCAGCTTCCCAAGTACTAAGATTCTAGGCAAACAAAATTTGAGGACGCACATTAATCAGGAGAGTGTATACTGTTGCGTACAGAGACCTCATACCAATATTTATATTCCAATGCAATACAAACATTTTGTGGTAAGTCATTAGTTCCAAGTCTTGGTTCTGGGTCCTTGGGCAAATTATTTAACCTTAATTTCCTCATTGGTAATATACAAGATAACCCCACAGACATCTCACAATTTTGAAAAATTCAAATGAAATGATGATTACTTCTAACTTCCTGCTATTGACTAAGTATAGAGTTCATCTATGTTAATGTATTATTCAGAACATTCTATGAATGACTGTCCATCCTCTACAGAGAAAGAAAGGCATGAAGGAGGCAAGTGGCATGCCCAAAGTCACACAGCTAGCTAGTTGTAGAGCTGGGATGCACACCCAGAAATCTAGAATATTTCACTATCATGCCTCTTGGAAAAAGTGACTGTGTGAGTTGTAACCTAGAATAGACTCTCAGGAAACGTGCACGCTCCCACCTCTTCACCGCAGTGGTGGCCACTAGAGGCTGAACACTAGGTGACCCTTCCCCTCCCTATCTCTGTCACCGTTGGCCTATCATCAAGTGCCCTTCCCCTCCTCACCTGTCGAAGAGGGCTGATAGTATTTGTTCCTATCGTTTTAAAAATTGCTATGAATTTCGAAGAGAGAACAAGAGCCAAATTCCTTTGAAACTTTAAGTTCTCTGCAAATTCTAGGTTTGTTTTATAACATCTGGAGACTTATCTTTCAAAGCAACATGGTGGTCTCAGGCTTCCAATGAGAGCTGGTCCTTCCATAGTGTTCCCTTCCTTTCCTACAAAACTGCAAGCTTATCCTAATGACGTCATCTCCACTCAATACATGTTTGGAATGTTCCTGGGAAATTACCTGTGTAGCTTCTTTATAAGCCAAGTGAGAAACACCAGTTGAATGGCCTCTTGGTCAGCCCTTCGTTTTATGTGCCAAAAAGGGTGTTCCAGAGACTTCTCTGCCATCTTATTCATAAGAAGCATTTCAGAATGAGTTATGTCTATTTTTAAAAAATCAAATCCATCCTAGAACAGAAACGTTTACCTCATAGGTACTAGCAGAGGAGTCTGACATGGGAATCTAAAAACAGTCGTATCATTCCCCATTCACACTTTACACACATCAATCTCAAACAATGGCCATACCACACGGTACCAGCTGAGTCTATGCATGAGGGCTTGACCTGTGAATAATATCATGAAATCCATACTCAGAATATTAGTAAAGTCTTAGTGGTTATGTTTTCTAAAAGATCTGATTCATTCATTCAATTCACTCAATTCTTCAAAAAAATATTCCCTGAGTCTAAGAAGACATAAAAGAAAAGAACACCTGGCCCCCAGAAGCCTCACACTCGAGTTAGCGAAGCAGACAGTGAACTCAAGAAAAGTGTGCTGCAAGCTCTGGTCAGGGGTGGAACTGTTGGGAGCCTGAGAAGACAGGTGTGGCTGTTAATCCTGACTTAACACTTCAACCAATTAAGGAATTCCTGGTAGATTCATAAGACACACTTCTGGGTGTGCCTGGGTGGTTGTGGAGCTGTGACGTTAGGGACTACCTACTGCTCCTAGCCACTCCTCTCCGACCCTTTCTCCTGATTTGCTTCCCAGTTGACACAAACTGAGCAGTTTTTCTCTGCCATGTGCTTCTGCCATGATTAGTTCTTCCTTGCAGCCAACCAACCATGGACTGAATCTCCTGAACTGTGGGCCAAATTAAACCTCTCTCCACTTAAGTTGTTCGTGGTGGGTATCATGTCTCAGCAATCGAAATGCTGACTCGTACACCAGACCAGGGAACCCCAGGGGCTTTCTGGACGAGGACACTGGAGTTAGATCTGCAATGTCCAGTTGGAGTCTGGAAGGTACAGGAGAGCCAGGCATCAAGGCAAACATTACGCATACCCAGGCCTATGATGAGGAAGGACAAGGCCTTTGAGCAACAGCAAAATTAAGGAAATATGTGAGTTAAAGACCATTAAGGACAAGTTAGTTTGGCTTCCATGGTATAGACTTGCACACCAAATGGCAAATCACTTTATTTTATAATACTTCAAACTCAGAGCGAGAACAAAGAGTCTCACTAAAATATTTTAAGTTTCCAGCTTCCCTGGAGAAGGCTGGCAAAATATACCTACTTTTTTTTTTTAAACAATGATCTGCCGCCGAGTAGCATCTGCTCCATTGTATCAAGATTGCTCAGACTCGTAAAGTTGAATTTTTCTTTCAATTCCCATCACCCTCATTCATACAACTTCCCCTCCTATGGGCACAGCATTAGTCACTTGCTTTTCAGCTAAAGCCATTTCCTATCCCCTAGTCCAGGTAGGACATGAGATGCACAAAGTTCCTTGAGAAATTGTAGAATTTAAGAGGGATTGCAGCACTTGAGGAAAAAAAAGCAGAAGTTATTTATTATCTTTTGTTGTGTTTTGTTTTGTTATGCTCTAACTGAAATGTTGTAGGCAATGACTCATAGTCATGTTAGCAGTGCTTCTACCTATGGGTTTATCACCAATGGAAGCAACAAATATTTGCACACAACACATATTTCCATTTCTTACAAAGATTTTTGCAGATTTTCAGAATAGTGCTTGCATTGGTATCTATTTTTGAAATTTTCCTACATATTTGACCTGTTGATGGATCTTCTTAATACCTCAACAAAGTACATATATATCCTGTATCATAACTAAGATATGGATTTCTTTAACACATTGATCATTTTTCAATAGTATTCGTTTCATTTTATATTTCATGGTATGTATTTAATTGATTATTCTAAGAAAGGACTATGCCACACCAAAAAAACCTTGATGACCCCCTACCTAGTTACTGTCTTGTATGTTTTAAAAAGAAATTATCACATTTAATTCTTATTGTCACGGACATAATTAATGATGTCACTTTTACAGATGAAGAAACTGAGTCACGAGGTAAAGTGAAGTACTTGATGCCACACAGCCAGTAAGCAGCGGGACATAGCGACAACACAGCCTGGTTCCCAGAACTGCTCTTCCAGCCACTAGGCTGCTACAGAAGAGCCTGGGAAGGGGAGAAGGGAAGAGGGTCCCATTGCACTGGGGAAAGACAGTGTGTCCACTAAGAGAAGGGTCTGATTGTCTGGGGGAGTCTAGAGTTGGAAGGCGTTAGATGCTCAGAAGGCAGGGAGAAGACCCCAGCCAGGACAGTGGCCAGGGGCAGGACAACAGTATTCATTTTCCACAGTATTTAATCTATAGAAAGGACATACTTTGGTGCCCAGAGAAAGAAGCAGCCCCAGCCAGGTAACCCTGAAACCTAAGGTGGCTTCTTTCTCATCAACTCTGCTGTTTCAAATCAAGAGAACAACAATAAAAGATACTTCTGAAGCTAAATATAACCCAAAAGGAGGCAAAACTGGCCATTTTTAGACCATTTTTCTTCACTTGTATGGTTGGAAGAGAATCTCTGGCTTCCTGGCAATTGCAAATTCAATTCTACACACCTTGGAGGGCCTGGAGATGCATGCAAACAAAAACGAACAAACAAACAAAAAATGGTTCCACAGCATAACCCAAAGGCAATGCCCTAGTGTTGCCAGCAGCCAAATCCTTCATACACGGGACTACATGTATGCTGTGCATAAATTTAACAACATCCATGAGCCCTGAGCATCAAATGCCGTTAGTACTGTATCTGTCATGGTAACATCAAAAACACATACTCTGCACATTCGCAAATGTTCTCCTCAGAAACTCTACCACTCTGCTTGTGTCACTCAGCTTCCCTGGTAATGGACACAATATCCGGCACACACAATTCACTAGAGGGAAAGTTGATTTGGTTCATGTTTTAAGGAGATTTGCTCCACGTTCAGTTGGCTGCAAGGCTGAACCATCTTGAGAAAGGACATGGCAGAGCAAAGCTGCTTAGTGCTAGGCAGCCAGAGAGCAGGGGTGGGCAGCAGCACCAGAGACTGAGAGGCAGGGACCAGACAGAGACCGCAAGGCCATGCCTGCAGGACCCACCAGCACACGCAGAAGTGTGCCCTGCCAGCCCTCTGGGCACATCCCAGAGTCAATCAAGCTGACACTCCGCCATAACCACCGCTCTGCTTAGGAGCCTTGAAGCGACAGATAAAAGCAGAGTGAGAGGCAAGCTGGGACATGGGCACGCGTTAATCCCACCGTCCTGCAGCAGGCTGTTATTAATAACCAAAGGCAGATTCTTCCTGGCGCACCCACTTTAATTCCTCTGCGCTGTTATCCATGCTGCTCCTTCCTCCAACTAAACGCCGTCCCCCCCGACCCCCGCCCCGCTCCCGGGCTTCCCATGTCTCTTAGTGTCTGGCCTGTGGTCAGAACTCTACAGACAGCTTCTCCGGGGAAATAAAGGCACACTTTCTGTGCCCACCAGCTCTATGTTTACCTCCATCAAATGGTGGCCTCGCTGCACCGCAATCTTTCCTTTCCACGTGGAATATACATTTTTAGTTGATACTCAAAAGCCTGTGTTGGATGAATGAATAAATAATCATTTGCCCAAGATCTACACTCTCAACAACTCCGCAAGGACGCAAGTCAGGTAATATTTCAATTTTGCTGAGAAGAAAACTACAAGTGCTCCCCCTCCCCCGCAAAAAACCCCACACTACCATAGTGCTTAATCAGTACTTGGCAGTGTATTCCGGCTTTAAATGCAGTGAGTCGTTTAATAGTAAAGGTAAGAGGGTAGGTGGCCATCTCAAGGTTGGCCAAGCAGCCAGTAAGGAAAGGACTGAGCTGCACACAGGTCTCCTGTCTCCTACGAGGCTTAGTGGGGCCCAGCAACTAAACGCAATACAAAGCAAATCCAAAATGCACACAAATCCAAAATGCACACAGAGGGCTTTAAGGCAGCAAACGCGGTAGGATGGGAACTTTCTTTACAGAAGGATTTCAGAGTCCTCAATCCCAGGGCCACAGACCAGTACTGCCCTGTGGCCTCTTAGGACCCAGGCTGTGTGGCAAGAGTGAGAGGTCTTAGGCGGACCGGCACATGCCGCTGCATTTACAGCCACTCCCGATAGCTGGCATGACAACCTGAGTTCTGTGACAACTAGTATTGTAGCATGCTAAGATTCTCACAGGAGCACCAACTCTACTGTAAATTGTGCATGCAAGAAATCGAGATTGATTGCACGCTCGTTGTGAGAATCTAATGCCTGATGATCTGGGGTGGAGCTGCGGCAGTGCAGCCAGCACCATCGTGTCTCTCCCACCATCTGCAGAAAACTTGTCTTCCACAAAACCAGACCGTGGCGCCCAAAAAGGTTGAGGAGCACTATCTTAAAAACCAAAAGATCTCCTAATAAGTTAAAAAGTTTTCTGCCTGACCAGAATTCTTTTTCCCACCCAGGTTTAATGACAAGCACTGGTTGTGCACAGCATGGCCACCTGCACTCCCAGGATCACAGACGTCCCAGTCAGTGCCAGAAAGGTGAAGGGTGCCTCAGCCTGTCAGAGTCGCCATCTGGACCCCTGCCTCCCACCTCTGCAATTCCTTCTGCTTTAATTGCGGAGAGCTCACGTGGGAGAGACCTCAGTGCTGAGGGAGACCACAAGGCGTGCTTAGCTCCAGGAGGCAACACTCTGGGTTGAGGTCAGGGTCTGTGTTTTGCATTTGCCTCAATACCTGGGTGGTCTTCAGGGCTGATGCCAAACACCACATATGGCAGCAATTTAGCTGGGAGACCACAGAAGTGGGTAAGGGCAGCAGAGCCCAAAGCGGGTTTGGAGACCAGCTCCATACCCCACACTGCCAACAGCTTCTTGCCACCTACAGGATGGAAACTGTCCTCAGTCCAGGGCTTCTCCCAAGACTATTCCCTATGCTGGACAGCAAGTCACCAGCCACTGATGCCCTCTCTGACCTGTGTAACTGTGATAAACATCAGAGGTGAACATGTCCAGGGCCTCAATTCCACAGGAAGACAAAATGGTGCCTTGTTTTGTACTCTTAGTGACTAAGTTAGTAGTAGAAAGAGGGGGGCGGGGGAGAGAAAATTCTGTGAGACTGAAGGGCACCCAGTTCTGCCTAGCAACTATTTATACTTCCAGAGCCTTCCGGAGACACAGAGATATAAAGAATAGATGTAAAAATCCCAGCTGCTGTAATTCTGACGTGAGACCTGGTTCTCATTTTTCTCCAGCAGGGAAGAACCGAGAACAAGGTGATGGGGATGCAGGAGCTGAACCCAAGCGCCTGGGCCTGGTTCGGATTAAACTCGAAGCCACCTTTTAGGAAGAGCAGCACTAATGCAGGCCTTCCAGAGCCAGGCCCTGGCCAAGCACAGCAACAGAGTTGTTAGATTATCTTCAAAGAGATCTCTGATTAAAGGATGATCTTCGGCTCCGTGAAGGAGGCACCACCCCTGACCCACACTGGAAGCAAGTAGGTGGTTCTGTGTGCAGGCAAACGTGAGAGCTTTGTGGTCAAGCAGCCTGGGTGCTTTCTACCAAGCCGTTTGGCATCAGCCTCAGTGTTCTCATCTGTAAAGCTCCCTCCCACATTTACTTAGGAAAGTTCAATGCAAACTGCTTAGACCAGCGTCTAGAAAATCAAGTGTGGTTATCATGAAATAGTAGATTCAAGATAATATGTATTTTGTATGCAAGACACTGTGACTGTGGCAAATGTTAGCTTTTGGCCACTGCTCTCTCCTCACTCCCAGCCACATCTGAGCTCTGTTTTTCCAGTTCTTGGCACAAAGTAAGCACTCCAAGCTCACTGGAAGACTGCATGAACCGGGAGACCATGGGGCTACTTCCTCTAGATCTCTGATTCTATTAGTATTTTGTGCTGTAGTGTCCTTTTGCAAGTGCACTCATAGCCCTCCCTCTGAGAGACACACCCCAGTCACTCGCATTAACCATTCAGCAATCTACAGCTTCCAGAACAGAGAAGATCAATTTGGAGAGGCACTCTAGCCCAATACCCCTTGGCGACAGTGCAATTACTTGTGAAGCAGAGAATCAAGCTGACAGCTGGAACTGACACTCTCCAGGCCACTGCGGTGGGCCTCATACTTTTGTCTCCGTCACCTGATGGTGACCCAGTGATTCAGGCCCTGCTGTCCCTGGCCAGACACTGCTGCAGCTCCAAGAGTCAAAAGGATAACAGGAAGAACTCTAACCTGAGCAAGAAGTTTTTAATTGCCTTATGCTTTCATGTGCTGGACACACAAAGAAAGGCACAGGCAGAAATAGCTACTGCAGACTCTTCCCCTGCAGAGCTCCCCTTCTGAGGAGATGCCTATCTTTATGGAACCTGTGCATGTCTGGGAAAACCAGACCATCAACTCAGGGTCAAGTGAGGCAGGAAGATGTATGTTCCTGGGGAGCTTTTGGAGCTAGGAATGTGGTGATACCTTAGAAGTAACGCCCACATACACACAAGCCTACACATAACGAAGGGACCAGTGTTACTGCTGGTCAAGGAGGTGCTTTTCCCACCCTGACTGAAATTAGGGCCTTGTTTCAATCCAGCACACTTTCAATTTCAGTGAAATTCAACAAGTTCGTGTTGCAGGCTAGCCACAGATCTTTGCTGGGTGCCAGGCATTGCTGACTACCTTCGCCTGCCGTAGTGGTCACAGTAGCTCACGTGAAGGGGGAGCTTCCATTCACCCAAATCACAAATAAAAAAGCCTTGGAGAAGCGCCCTTACCTGGTGCAACACCCCTTACCACAGAATCATGAGCAAGAAAGAAACCTTGGGTTATTTAAGTCCCTAAAATTGGGAGATCGGTTGTTTCTTCAACAAGATCTAGATTAATCCTGGCGGACGCCGCAGTGGTTCTTACATCTATGATGGAAAACCGAAGCAGAGTAGCAAGGATTGTGAAATGCGTAATTGCGATTTGAACCAGGTTTTACCCTTGGCTCTGTTCTCAGGTGTGAGAACCTAGTTCAACTGTATTTCATGGGAGCAAGTGTTGGGAAACAGGAGCTGTTGGGCTCTGCTGAGATTCAAGGAAGACACAGGGCTATATTTTATCACTGATATTGTTTAGAATTTTCTGCATGAATATAATAAAACACAGCAACTTCTTAGTTTAATATTTTAAATTGTCTATAACCTATACGCTCCTTACCACCGGCACTAGGCTGTCATGTCAACCACCCCCCACATTAGTACATCACTGGTCTGGTTCCTCTTCTGGGTACAAGCGGGTGAACTCAGGGAGTGCTGGACAGCTGGAGAGCTGGAGCCCAGGATGCAAAGCAACTCACTGATGGGTCCTGAAATACCACCTGCTACGCAAACATCCGTGATGCTCCCAGCAGAATTGCTATCTCAGCTGTGATTCCAGGAACAATTACACCATCATCACAAAGTGGCAATTGTTGGTTTACCTGTCTTTCTTTCCCATTGCACAATGGGGTCCTCAAGGGCCAAGTGTCTGTGTCTCTGAGAGCCTCTGACAACCCAAAACCTGCCACAAATGCTCAATGCACATTTGTGTTGATTTGCAAGAATTTCTCCACTTCCTACTCGTACCAGGCTAGTGGCCAGGTAGAAGCAAAGGCACACAGGCCACTGAGTGTGGGAGGCGCTTTGTGACCTCCTTCTGTCCACAGCTTAGGAAGCGTTGTTCTCTTTGTTTTCCTTCTTCTCTGGGTGGCAAAAAGGAAAGCCACTCTTTCTTCCGGAAACTATACCATGCGCCAGAATGCAGTGTGCTCTGTGGCCTAAATCATTTATTTTCCTCAAGGCTAGTACGGGGTGACCGCAGAATGCCTACTAGCCAAAAATCTATTTTTAGCGAAGAGGAGAATGTCATTTAATCTTCACAATAATTTTGTCTTTCCAGCTGTTGGGGTCCCGGAAGGCTGAGCCTCCCTGCTTCATCAGCAGCTGCTTTTGTTCCCAACTTTGGCTGTCAGAAGAAATGACTTGGACATATCAGAGGGCTAGGAATTATCATTTTCACTGCTAGTTTGTTTCAATATTTTGCAAGCAGGGGAAGGGTATTATATCATGTGATCTTAATTTATAAAAACTAACATTAACCACCTTGCATAGAATGCTCAGATGTATCAGGCAAGCCTTCTGCACGCATCTTCCTCAAAGTCCTCCATGACTTGCATTACAACTGTTACCCCCATTTCTCAGGGAAAGAAACTATGACACATAAAGACTAGGCTATTCGCTGGGTAGTAAATGCTGGACTCTGGTCCCATATCAGCATCCCGTGACTTCTAAACGCAGGTCATAGCTCATGCTGACCTGAGATAAATAACCGAACACGTTTTGTTCCAGTTCCACATTCAGTGACATCCCTCCAGTAGCCTGAAATCAGCCATAGTGGGACTCTTACAGCACAGAATGCAGAAAGGACTACAAACTTGAGCTTCTTTTCTTTTAGGGATACAGTTATTGCACATTTCTGTGCACATTGCCAGGTAGGCATGGCTTCCTGGTTGGAAAAAAAGGGGGGTGAAAAGAGAGATGAAAAGGAACGAGAATTTCCTAAGCCCTGAATCTTATGAATTCAGGACATTGAGATGCCTTCCTAGAGCAGCAGTGAGCTCAGGCAGACAGCTCAGAAACGGTCCCAGGAGGAATGGCTGAACTGCTGTCATCCATACACCTAAACAAGGGCCTAGTAAGTAGCAGGCCCTGTTTTCAGGAGCTCTGGGCTGGAGTCTTTAGGCCAAAATCCCACTCTTGCAACTGGAGGGTCTATGACTGGGCCCAGGCAGAGAGAAAAATAACTCAGGAGCAGATCTGACTTGGTCAGGTCTGGGGACACCCCCACCCCACAGGTTGTCCTCAGTGGCCCACAGGATAACCTCAGGAGCACCTGTCAGATAAAGCAAACCTAGTTTTCTGAAACCTAGTTTCTTCCTCACAGTCAGGAAGAAGTAGGTAGGTCCCAAGTGTGGGAAGGGAGCCAGCTTGAATCTGAGGTCTTCGTCACTGTATGACGGCTAGCTAATCTGTGACAGTAACAGCTCAGGAATGGGAAACTAGAGTAGTGGCTATGATTGGCCAGTCTGCTGCTGTCCAACTCCTCATCCTACCCTTTTGCTGTCGATTGGGCTAAATGACTTCACCTCTCTTGTTTAGATAGTACAAAGACCTAAGAACTGTTGTGTCAAGAAATCCATATGTTGAAGGACTTCCTAACCTTCTGAATGGCTAGATGTAAGGTGGGTCCTCTAGGGAGTAATTAAGGCTGAAGGAGGTCAAGAGGGAGAGATCCAACATACTCAGAAACCATAACACTCATCTACTTGGTGTTCTTCTTTCTCCTCTCCTCCCCTTTCTTTCCCCTCCTCTTCTCTTCTCTCCTCCCCTTTCTTTATCCCTCCCTCCCTCCATCCTTGAATCACAGAGCAAAGGTCATGTAAAGAACTCAGAAAGAGACTCCTCAAAAACTGAATGGAACAGAACCTTGACTTTGGACTCCTAGTCTCCAAAACTCTGAGAAAATTGACTTCTGCTGCTTAAGCCACCAACCTACAAAATTCTGTAAGGACAGCCCAAGTAGAGTGCAGATGGTTTTTATTTTTAAGTCTTTTTTATGGTGAAATTTACATTGTTTGGTTTTCTAATGTGAAACTAACTTTGCACTTCTGGCAGAAACATCACTCACTCATGATGCATTTTTCCTTTATGCAAGTCGGTTTTATTTGCTAATTTATATTAAGGATTTTTGCATCTAGATTCATAGGGATAATTGGTCTGCAGTTTCCTTTTCTTACAGTGTTTTTTGTCATGTTTTGGCGTCAGGATGATATTGGCCTCATAAAATGACTGAAGAAAGATTTGTTCTTTGTCTATTTTCTGAACTATTTTATATAAAACTAGCTTTATTTCTTTCTTAAATGTTGACAGAATTTACTATGACATTCTCCAGACCTGGGGTTTTCTTTATGGTCAGGTTTTATTTCCTCCCATAATAAAAAGGCCTTTTTAATAGTTACAGCAATAGAATTTGTATGTCCTCAAGCCAGTTTTCTCTGCCCCACTTCTCACAGAGTAACACCAAGAGGACCAGATAACATTTGTGTGTGTTTTGTTGTATTAAAGGGGAGGAACTTCAAGCTTAAGGAACCCAGTTCTTCATAATGGTCACAAAGATCTCCTGTACTTTGTACCAGAAGAAGGCTTTCTCTCAATATTCCAAGCCTGTACACAAATTTTCCCTTTGCTCTTGAAGGGAATGAAAAATTTCCCAGGATCATTTGCTCTAAATACAGCCTTGAAAAGATAGCCCAGAGTAAACGTAATCACTGTCTCTGGTTACAAGGCTTGCAGAAACTTAAGAGAACCATGGAGAATTGTTCCCCAAAAAGCCACGAGGCACTGCCATCCTCGTGACATCAATACACATTTACTTTGCAATATTTTAGAAGAAAGAGGGGGCACATCACTTTTTCACTGCGTATGAAATTGGCATCCTCTGCGTTAGGTGCTTATCTGGTCAATTTGTTTCGGGTACTGACTGTATCCTCCAAGATTTGTCTGTCAATTCTTAAATGAATCAGCAGGGTTTGGCTTCAACTTCTTTGTTCTCACTCGTTTCGAGATGCTTTCTTTTTAAACACTTATTTACCAAAGCTTTACAGTGATTAATCCCAATAAAAGCAGCAGTAATTCAATAGCTTTACAATTGAGAGATCATTCTAAGTTTGAAAATTGCAGCAATCTCTTATAATACGTTTGGCTATAAAACTGAAGGCATGTCAATGTGATTCTTCACATCAGTAATTGCAAGCAATGTACTTTTGTTACTGTCTGTATAAGGTAAAAAGAAAATTATTTTTCTCAGAGTCATGTTCCAACACTAAATTCAAAAATGTCTATCACACTTGCTTCTGACCTACCTGGCTCCACATGAGAAAGCCTCCAGAATCTCAGTGCATTTTTTCCTATGAAAGTAATCTGATATTTCTTTCAGGCTGCTTTCAATTTTTGTCTTTGCTTTTAGATTCTGCATGATTACAACATTCTTGAACATCTTTGAGTTTTCCCTAACGGGAGTTTCCTCAGCTTCTTGAATCCAGAGTTAAGGCATTTCTAGGCATTATTTCCCAGAATATTTTTCAGTTCTACTCTCTTTCTTCTCCTTCCTAGACTCTGATAATCCAAATATTAATTCTTTTGCTATTGTCCTCTAAACTCTGTGCACCTTATTTTTTAATCTACCTTTTTCTGTTGAGCTGTCAAGTCACTTCTGTTGACAATTCGTGCTCCTTTCACCGACCGTACTCTACTGCTGAGTTCCTCCACTGAGCCCTTTTTTAAGTGATTATAATTTTTAGCCCTGTATTTCCCATTTGGCTCTTTTTGGCAACTTTTATTTCTTTGCTATTTCTTCAGTCATGTTGATATAATTTGTACTTGCTTGTTGATGGTTTCTTTAAGGTCCTTGCAAGACAATCTCAGGGTCTGAATCATCTCATTACCAGCGTGTATGGTCTATCTTTCCCACTCAAGTTGTAATTTACCTGATTCATGCTATGAGTGACTCTTTTGCTGTATCATTAGCTACCTTCTGGGCTGGGCCGCACTAACCAAGACACAGCCTAAGGGAGGAAAGGTTTATTCTAGCTCACAGTTTCAAAAGGTCTCGGTCCATTCGTGAGCAGCTGGTAATGGAGAAGCACATGGCAGTGTTCTGATTGGAGGGAAGCTGTTCACGGCTTGGCAAGACAGCCAGCCAAAG
Organism: Ctenodactylus gundi; assembly: GCA_004027205.1. Lineage (NCBI taxonomy): Eukaryota > Metazoa > Chordata > Mammalia > Rodentia > Ctenodactylidae > Ctenodactylus > Ctenodactylus gundi. Next base: position 186,181 of record PVKB01000815.1, read on the forward strand.
AATGAAAGAGCTAACATGTGTACTCCCGAATTATGTTCCAGTGATCCCACCCATTGGGTCAAACCCTTTCCAACTGGGACCCACCTCTTAGCAGCATAAGAAACCAATGGATTAGTGCCTACAATCAATTCACCTTCCAAACAATGAGGCTTTTGGGGGAACATTCAAGTATCCTAGACATTTTAGATAGCGGTTGTGAAAGTCTGGATCTTATTTAATCTTCCTTTTGCAGCAGCGGCGTTCCTGCTGAGCTGTAGACGAGAGGCCCTTGTTGTATATATGTTCAGCTTCCTATTGGACCCCACCCAGCTACTCACTCTGCTTCTTTGCAGAGAAGCAGAGCAGGGGTTCAGCCCCCTGGTCCCTCTACCAGCATCTTCCAAGTGAAAATAAGGCTCTAGCTCATACCACCTAGTTGCCTCGAAGCTGGGGGCTGGGGAGCAGTGGAGTTTGGGTCTCCATGGGGCCTTGCTATCTCCAGGAAAAAGAAAGTACTGGTTGAACCATAATGCTTTTCTTGCCATAGAGTGGAAGCAGAAGCCCAAAGACTTGCTGGTCCTTGCTGACATGGGGAGAGAGGAGAGAGGAAGCCAGCTAGCGTCACTTCCGGCCACCTCAATCTGTCTCATGGACTCATCTTCCCACTAGGTCTCACTTACATAGGGAGAAGAAGTGGGGTCCTGCCTCCTTTGTTCATTATCATGAAAATAATAATAATAGCTTTCTGTTTGTGAGGATTCAATAAGATAATATTTATAAAGTGCATATTTTAGGGCTTATTCAACAGTAAACATTTATGAGACCATCGTTGTTACGTTAACAGCTGGTCTGGAAAATTAGCCAATTAATTAATTCGGCACAAGTTCTGTGCTAGAAACGAGAGTAATGAATGAATGAATAAAATGCCTAGTGCCCTCTAAGAAGACAGCCGGCGTTAGCAAAACGTGTTAAATACAATGTTAACAGTAAATGTAGCATGCTAACAAAGCACAAGCAAGGATATTTTGGGAGGAAGTGATATTGGATGCAGGCCTTGACAGTAACTGGCTTTCCAGGTGGCAAAGAAAGTGTGGGAGAAAAGAAACATCACAGGCAGGAGACTTTCAGGAACAGTCCTGGAGCTGCTATAGCTATTTTTTAAAATGGCTCTAAAATTCTTTGTTACATGCAAAGGTGGAACTAATTTCAACTACCCTGGAGTCTGAGTTCTGTGATGGCTTGGGCAAGAGAATGCAGCAGAAGTGAAATTGAGTTGATCCAAGCCCAGACCTTAAGAAGCCCAGCACTCTCCCTTTGAATGTTCACCTATGGAACTCACTTTGTGTGTTGCGAGGGAACTGAGGAACCACGAGGAGAGGCCACCCATAGCTGCTATCAGTGATAGTCCCAGCTAGGACCTCAGTCACTGGCCAGCACTCCCCAAAAGCCATGTGAATGCACCATCATGGACGCAGAGCCTCCAGCTCCAGTTCAGCAGACGCTGCAGATGCTGCTGAAAACAAAGACGAGTCTTCTCAGCTACGCCCTGCCCAAGTACAGGCTTGTGATCTGGTTGGCGATTGTAGTGGCTTATGCCCTTAAATTTTGAGATGGCTTATCGTGAAGCAATGGTTGAAAGACTCGTCAGAATGTTCGCTGATCAGCAGATACTTTGTCTTTGTAATGAGCACCAGGTGTAAAGCAAAGGATGTGGACCAAATTCCCTGACTGGGCATTGGACATATAGAACACACAGCTGGAAACAGGGCAAATGAGGTACCTGATCTAACAGGAAGTCCCTGATCTAGTGGGACTTGTAGGAGTCACTGTAGGCAAACCCAAAGAAGACGTATATAATTACAAGTATGACAAGTGGCCTAAAGGAAGATACCAAGATGCCAAGGAGAGCATTGCAGCAACTGAGGTCCATTTTAGACATGGGTCAGGCAAGATGGATCTGAGGAAAATGACAAGGAGGAGGAAGAATATTCACCGAGGATGTGGCCTCACCTACACATTTATCATGTGAGCTGTATAATTTTGTAAGCTCTTACCAAAGGCCAATAGACTAATACTCTTGGTAGGAAATGAAAAACCTAGCTTTGGGAGAGCGTGTTTTCATCTCTGTTGCCAAAATTTTTGTAGGTTCAATACCCAAGAAGAAGATCCTGACACAAAAATTCAAATAAAACTGATTCATTAGAAAGAATTTCCAGGGGAAATAGATTTAAAGGATGTGGCAAGCAACGAGCAGGAAAAGACCAAGCAAAGCGTTGCAGACCGGACTCGGGCTCCACCTTACAGGAAAACTCTAGAGACACTGTGGATCACATCCAAATTGCCCCCAATCAAAGCACTTTGGAACAAGAGTATTTATCCTGCTTCTCCTTCAGCACTGGACAAAAGTTGCCTTGAAGGCAACATACATTCCCAGGCATCTCTAGTCTTTGCAGGGACTGGCCAAGCAGCCCAAAGACCTGTCACCAACAGAGACTCGGGAGCTAGCTGATGGGTGTGAGTTTGAAGAAGTCTTCAGAGCAGTCATAGGCATCTGTGGCTACAAGTCTATTGACCTATTGGTTTCAACTGAGATTCCTCATGTTCATTGCAGCCATTACTGTCTGTTAGGAGACAATCGATACCTGGTTGGACCTGCAGGTGTCTATTTCTAACCTCAGTCAATAATGTTTCAGAATTAAAGTCACTAAGAAAGCACTGAACGTTCTTAGCATAGGCTAAGAAATGATCATCCTCAATCAGAGTGGTAAACAGACCCTAAGCAAAAAGATTCTTTTATGCAGACAAAGATTGTTTGATTCCATGTACAAGAAGAATCCATGTAAAATAATGAGTCTATATAAAAGTTTTAAAGCATCATCCGTTTTCCAAATCTCACTGCCAGGATAACTGAAAATCAGTTTGCTATAGTACACGGCAGTGTGCTGCACATGATGGCTATAGCCCAGATGCTGACTCTAGCAACTGGGGAACATCAGGGAGGATGGAAATGCACAGGGTAGAACCCTGACCTCTTCTCTAGTAAAGTCCTTAGTGACAGTTCTTAGATCCTCATCTATCTTGACTTCTTCAGAGCTACCATTAAGCTTTGGAGAGCTATACCTACACTCCATAAATATTACTCGAAAGACAAATCAGGTAATTATCTTCAATTGTATTAGTGGGCTTTCCATCACTGTGACAAAATATCTGAGTTTATAAGGAGGGAAATATACGGAGCTTACAGTTTCAGAGCTTTCAGTCCACAGTCAGATGGCCTGTGGCATTGGGCAGGACATCATGCCGGCAGTGGTGCAAACCTGCTCATCTCACAGAGGCAGGGAAGCAAAGAGAGACAGCATGGGGCCAGCTCCAACACTCCCTTCACACGTGCTCCCAGTGACCCGACTTCTTTCCACGTTGTAGTTAGGATCTGGAGTGTCCCCCAAAAGTCTCACGTATTTTGATGGAACCATGAGATGTTGGTGGATTGGGGTCTGGTGTGGAGGGGTGGATTGCAGTTAAGTTAGGATTAACGATGTGTAGTGGCCACAACTGGATGCAGGAGGGACTGGTTACTGGGCGGAGACCTGAAAGGATACATAAGCTGCACCTGCCTTCCTGGAGGATGGGGACTAGTCTCAACTAGCCTCAGCCTTCCTGCTTGTGACGTCGGGGGAAGCTGCCTCCACCTCTCTCTCTGCCATGTACTTTGATTGTTGCTGGCCACCCCTGAATGCTCTGTGACCTTCGAGACTGCGAGCTTAAATAAACCTTTCCTGTCCTAAGTTTGTGGGTGTCAGGTACTGAGTCACAGCAACGAAAAAGTAACCAAGACATTCCACTAGGCCCCACCTTCTAAAGGTTTCACCACCTCCCAATACCACCACAGGCTGGCAACCAATCCTTTAGCGAGTGGCCTTTGGAGACCAGTCAAGAACCAAACTACAGCGTAATGAGAAATCTCCACCCAAGTATTGTTTTCATCCCAAATAAATAGAGAGTAAAGTCATTTCTGTAACAAAACACTCTAGAATTCCAGGAATACAAGATCCTGTTTGGAAATAAAGGAAGGACTAGAACCTCACAATAAATACGAAACAAGACATTGAGTTAGACAGTAGAGCTGGTGGAGAGAAAATTCAGTAAGCAGCCTACCCCACAAAGCTGAGCCAATACAGAGAGAGATGACCAAATAATAACAAAGAAGTACATTGTGGCTGAAACTGAAGACAACAGGTCACATGATGGTGACACGCTTCCTCTGCTACAGGGGTGGGTCAAGGGGGAAGTGCTAGCATAGAAACCACTGGCCAGCAGAGAAGACTAGGGTCAGGATTTGATTATTTCTTAATTTTTCTTTTACTTGTATATGTTTGTCATATGTATTCATTTACATATTGATTATAACATCTTAGGGAATTGGTATACAGACATATCACTTTCTAATCTTTTTTTTTCTTTCCCTCCCTCTCTGTTCTCCACCCCCCACCTCAGGTCCCCTTCCCATCTCTGAGAATATGCCACTCGATTTCTTATCTTCTCGCTTTTATTTTGCTTTTTCAATCATTTGTGTTCTGTAAGAAATAAATCCTGACTTTAGGTGGAAAAATAATAGTGAAAATAAATAAGGGGGGATCTGAGTATGAAGATGGGGCTGGAAAAAGGAAATTCAAGTGTCATCTATGTGGTCTGGATCTGGAATGTCTCCCAAAAGTCTCATATATTTGGATGTTATGGATTGTCTATGGAACCATGTGCTGTTGGGAGATGGGGCCGAGTCTGGAGGGGTGGATTACAGGTGTGTGAATTGAATTACAGGCGTGTAAACTGGATTATAGGCATGTGGTGGGGGCTTACCACACCTTCCCCACCTGGATCCAGGAGGGGCTGATCAGTGGGAGGAGACCTGGCAGGATATATAAGCTGCTTGCTGCCTTCCTTGGAGGACCAGTCTCAACTAGTCTCAACTTGGCTTCCTGTGTGTGATGTCATGAGAAGCTGCCTCCACCTCTCTCTCTGCCATGTACTTCCATTGCTGCTGGCCACCCCTGAATGGACCGTGACCTTCTGAAACTTTGAGTGAAAATAAGCCTTTCCTCCCCTAAATTTGTGGATGTCGGGTATCAAGTCACAGCAACGAAAAAGTAACGGAAACAAAATGCTTGTGGTTAAGGGGAGGACTGTTTGTCTGTACTCCCTGAACTACTCTGGGGGTGCTGAGGCAGAATGATTACAAATTCTAGCCCAACAACTTGGTGACTTAGCGAGACCCCCTTTCAAGGTTAAAAAAAAAACTGAAAAAGAGCTGAGGATGTAGCTCAATGTGAACGTCTTGGGTTCAATTCCTAGTTCGCAAAAAGGCCAGGAGTCCAATATGTACCTATAGCTGGAGACGACTGCCTGCCGTGGGGGTTGGAGCTAAGAGGGAGACCCCGAGTGAGGCAGAGACCGGCTTTGGCTTGCCCCTGGCAGAAGCTGAACTCTATTCTGAGAGTTAAAAAATGGCCATTGGAGGGTTAATTTTAGATGAATAATCTGAGAAGCTTCTTTACATTTAAACAACCAGAGACATGGTACAAAGTAGAAAGAAAATTTGCTTGCTTTTAAGGTTAAAAACTGGAGAGTTAGAAAAGTTGAGGTTTAATTTAGCCTATAATTCCCATCAAGTCTTAGGGCTATTTTGTGAGAAAGTTTGCAAAGCACAGCCTAAAAGACAATTAGTTCTTCTGCAGTGGAAGAGCCATCCAGTGGTGAATTGGGAATTTGGAACCCTGAAAGCCAGAGGCCAGATATTCATTGAGGCTCCACACTTTGATCTCAGATATTCAACAGGGAATCTGTTTTTCCACAGTCAAATACTATGAAATCCTTAGGCGTATTTGTGTAAGTCAAACACACTATTACTTTCTAATATCCACTAATATGGATGTAATAATGACCATGGACCCCATGTCTTAGAAAAAGAAATCTAAACTTTGCGTATCAAAAGAAAAATGAGGGCTACTTGTGTATTCAGTACAGATTTATTAAGCTTCTACTACATACCTTAGAACTGTTCTAGAAACCGGAATGCACCAGGGAGCAAAGCCAACTGAATCCTCTGGCTGTGTGTCAAGCTTCTTTCTCTTGAAGTTGATATTTTTTTCTTCCCAGATGCCATCATGGGAGCTCGAGATGGTGACACACATCTATGCCTACACTTTCATATACTTGTCTTTGGGATATTATCATCTCAGATAAAATGAGTTTTAGAGCCAGCTAACCCATGCAGGATCTCTAAAAATATGGACTAAGTGGATTTTATTCTCAGTCTCATGTTTAGCCTTTCTACTTGGTTTCTAAACTTGCACTTCGGTCTTATCATAAAGTGTGAATAAATCCAGTCACAGCATCTGAAAAGCAATTAACAATACACTCTCACAGTCTCACAGGAACACGCTGCTGCCACCCTGAGACCTTGCCCACTCCCCAGCCCACACAAGTCTCGGACCTCGGACCACAAGCAGGAGTAGACACTCTGGGCTGAGTCTAGCACTTGTTATCCGTTAAAGGGTGTGGACCTGTGAGGATACTATATTCTAAATTGCATTCAAGATCTTTTAGAAGAAGAATCTTCCCTAATGCTTCTCTTCTGGCATGCAAACAACTGAACAGGGACCTAGGATCTACTCCCTCAAAATGTAGAAGGCAAGGATCAGTAGAACTAAAATTGATGATGACAGTGATGATGATGGTAGAAACAATGGCCCACTTCACTTTGTTACAGCACCTTGCAAGTTACCATCTCTATCATTTTTTTTTAATTTTCTTGCCAATCCTGTCCCAAGAAGGGAGCTTGGCAGAAATTATTGGTAATTATTACTCAGTAGTGGAAATCAAGATGGTGATGATGTAAATTTAGTACAGGTTTAAGGGATCTATGCCAGTTTTTTAGGTAAAACCTTGAGTTTAGTGTCTCATGACTCTTTCTGTAAAACTGTGCAACACATTTTGACTATTGAATTTATAGTAAGAACGAATAAGATGAAATAGCACAACAACCTAAGACTCTACAACCTAGAGACAATCTTTGGGTGATGAATATCCCTGAGAAACTCCTCCATAAAAAGCTATGAATACATCCATATTGTAATTATGCATATATTTTTCATTTAATAACATATTTGACCTTTTCTAGGATAAAGCATAAATCTGCACTATGTTTATTTGATGCATTATATTGATGAGCCAAAATTTGTTGAACATTTTAGAGGTTTTTGCTGTTACGTGTAATACTGCAACACATATTGATGCACTTTTATTATTACATTTGCACAAGAATTTTAGGTTTATTTCTTAGAGATAAAATTTCTAGGTCAAAATAGTGTATGTGCATGTGCATGTGTGTACACTTGTGTGTGTGTGTACATGCACACATGCATGAGTGTATATTCAACTGTATTGAATATTTAGGAATGGAACATGATATTAAAGGCAGAACATTGTACAGATATATTCTGTAACCAGTCATTTATATGTATGCCTTATCTTCCCATATCACTCCTCAAACTGGATGTTAACAAAATACACATTTATGTCTTTTTGGATTCTTTTCTTCCTTCCTTCTTGAATAATTCATTCCAAAGTCCATTTGACAAGCCTGAATGAGGAGTGCGGCCCAGTGGGGATCCAGACCCCAGTGAGAAAAGCAGCCAAGTGGGATGTCAGCCCAACGAAGTCGGGAGAGTGGTGAGCCTCTGCAGAGAAGAGCAGAGACAGTGAGCACAGCCGTAACAACAGGGTTGGGCTTCTCACTGTCACAAACACAGAAACATACATAACATATTCAATTAGAGACAGAGAGTCTGGAAGCCATGAAGCCCAAATTACAACAAGGACAACTAGCACCCGTGACGTCATTCCTAGTACTACCTTCCATTAAGTGTAACCAAGGCGCCTTAGGGAAATGGCCGGTCCAAGGCTGGGTCAGGGAAAGTGTAAGACGAGCCTAGAATATCTCGTGACAGAAAATGGAGCAAAGTGGATTCACCTTGAGACCATAATATTAAGTGATATAAATCTACACAGAAGGTTTCTCTTATATGAGAAACCCAGACTATAAATAATAAAAAGAGAAAAATAAAAGATATGCGATTGGAAACAGAGAAGTAGACTCTGTGGAAATGGGAATGGAATCTGGGGATGGAGGTGAGACGAGAGAGCGGAGAGGGGAAGGGGAAGAAGCAAAAACGAGTAAGATGCAATGTGTACCCAAGATGAGTGTCGTCACTATGCAGGACACAGCACAACAACCGAAGTTCTACAGCCTAGAGACAGTCCCCTGGGAAAGGAGGCAAGGACACCCATCCTGGGTGTGGGTGACTCGACCACCTTGATCTAAATAAAAAGGAAGATTATTCCAGCTTCGTATCCTGGGAGAGCTCCAGCCTCCACTGTCATCTTCAGTCACTGACTTCCTCCTCCCTGTCTCCGCACTGCTGATCTCCATCACAGATTCGTTCCAGTGTTCAGACCTTCACCATCACCTTGCGACAGTGATCTGTGGCACAGACTCACACTGACCGTCCTACGGTCTCACACTGCTGGTCTTCTATTTCATGTCTGAGCAGCCACCAGATGCCCCAGCTCTTGCATATGCATGTGGCCATCCTGTGTTCTCTTTTTCTCCCCCCCTCTCTCTTTTTCCATCTCTCTCTCCCTCTCTCAGACTTGCAAGCCCTATAAATACTCTTTTACTTATAAACAATTTCTATTAATTCTACTTCTCTAATGCTAACCATGCTAATGAAAAGATAAAAAAGGAAACAGAAAAAAAGAAGATACTCAAAATACTTAAAAAATAACAGAGAAATGTGAAAAGAACACAGGACATAAATTGAAGGAGCTCCTATAGGCCAAATCTATGACAACACGTGTATCAAAATAAATAAAGATAACAAACAATATTATGTCATTGGATAAATTAAGCATCTATAGGCTAGAATTGATAAAACTGAGTAAGTAAATCATAAAAATCAAAAGTTTTTCTTTAATGGAATTCTAACTAATAAATGGCGTGACAGAAACTGAAACATGCCATCCAGTCTGAGGCTGGAGTTCAGTGGTAAAGAATGTGCCTGGCATGTATGAGGCCCCGAGTCCAATCCACAGTACCGCAGGCATTAAAGATGCAAATAGAAGAAATCAAGACGTAAGATAGCCAGAAAACACCATTTGGCAACTCTCATGAAAGAAATTAATTCAAGCCAAAAAATTAATGGATGCTGATAGAAGGGGACATACAGTCGAAGGAGGAAGAGAATGTTTACACAGTTTCAAATTATTTATTTGCAAAAATAGTTATTAATTTCAAAGTGGAAAAGAATGAGTGCAGGGTGGAGAAGGCTACTGTTCTGATGGGATGACCAGAGTCCCCCATCAGCCAAGCTGGAGAGCAGCAGCACGTGCCACCCATGAGGTCCAGGGAGAGGATCCCAGCATCCTTTCTGTGGCGTTCCTACAAAAAAGGCCTAACCTGAATCTCATCCTCAGCACATAGCAGATAAACTCAGGGTGAAGGACATTCTACAAGATAATGTCCTGGAATGCTTTAAAAATGTTTCTTTTTTTAATGGGCATTATCTAAAAGCAGTCAGTGAATCATACAAAAACATTAGATGTTCAATTCTTCAGTTAACATTTTACAATGGAACTGGAATTAGGCTAACGTCTACCCCCATTACTAATAGGCTTTACTACTTTTCGGCATAATTGCCACTATAAATTTAAATAAATGTCCTATTTAAAGGACAAAAAAAAGATCCATGCGGGAGTTGTGAATGTCAAGGCAGGCCGGAGGGACTGTTCCACCTGGAAGGAGACAGGATGAGACACAGAGGCTAATTTGTTACAGTTACATTGTAATGTTTAAATAATCCATCGTCAGAAGAAAAAACATCTTCCAAAGAGGAATTCTGTTTTCTATTCTGGGCAGGAATTTATGTTTCTGCTTATATGCAGTGTAGTTGTATTGCATTAAGTCTAATCAGGTGTTTGGCTGTTGTCTTTAGAAATTAAATATGGTTTAAGGAGACGTGTCTTGTTGTCAAGTAGAAAAGGGGGTAGATTGTGACTATTGGAGATATTATATCAACCTTGTAGAATTAGAAAATGCCCAGGGTAGAGCTTTCAGGTGTGTGCAATTGACTTGGAGGCTGGCAAAAACGGAAAGAACTCTCACACTGGGTGTGGGTGACCCAACCAACTTGAAATAAATAAATAAATAAATAAAGGAAAAGGAAAATTTTTCCAGTTTCTTCTACTTGCTCTCTCTCTCTCTCTCTCTCTCTCTCTCTCTCTCTCTGTGTGTGTGTGTGTGTGTGTGTGTGTGTGTGACTAGTAAACCCCACAAATAAATTCTCCTTTTTATTTATATATAATTTCTATTAATTCTACCTCTCTAAGAATTCTACTCAATACAGCAACTAAATATCACTGATTTTGAACTGTTACTGGGATGTTTAGATAAAGTTAGATGTGTCACTCATCTTTAAGTTTGAAATTATTTTAAATAACAAATGATTAGGAAATAAAATATTGAAAAGTACTGAGCCCATACACTATGAGGAAAAGATAATATTTTCTGCATGACTTCCCAAGTCCTTCCTATCAACGTCCTGTCTCGCTAACTTTCTGAGCTTATCTTTCAAAGTAAAACCTTTTGACTATTGTATATACCCTACAACAGTTCCTGGCAAGGAGCCCCACATGCCTTTCGTGTTAGGTTTGACCTGCATCGTAGTCTCATGATTTCTCGTGTAGTCAACAACTCCCATCAGAGAACTTTGCTTGCCTTTCCATTTAATCTGGACTAGTCTTGCCATCCAAGCGTTCATACTGCTACTCAGGAAAATTAGGCTGAAACAAAGGTCCAGGCTACGTGAACACATTTAAGTGATTATCTTGGGGAGGCAACCTGCCCGGTACTCTACTGTGATTGTCTTCTTTGATCCTTTATACTGGAAATCCATGATCATTTCCGCTATATAGATGGAGGATCATTATCTTAAAGACATTAAAAATAACATTAGGCTTGAAGGAACAGAAGAACCTAATAAAATCAGCATATTTATTCTCTTAAGATAGTCAATTAGGTTGACTTATATTTTAAGTCCAGCTCCGGAAATAGTCCAAGAATTAACTGCCATCATCATAACAGCCAACATCTTTGCACAGCCGGACAGGGCTGATCATGGTTCTGTAGTTGACCCTTGCTGCCACCAACTGAACACCTATATTATGTGTCAGGCACTGTAATAGAAACGTTAATAAATATCACTTCATTTGGACAATGTTGCCTTAAGCCTCTACCGGTGTGGTCAATCTTTTTCTCCTCTAATTTGTTGATGTAATGGAGTATTTTCTCTTTGCTCAGAACCACACTTGCGTTCCTGCGGTAAGTTCCTGCTTTGCCATGACATAATCTTTTTTGGACACGTGCTAGATTCTATTCGCTAACTTTTTTTTCCCAAATTCTTGCCTCTACACTCCTAATTGAGATTTCTTTTTCATATATGGCTCTATTGATGTTATTTTGACTTTTGCATGAGATAGTTTAACCTTCCCAATAAGCCTATGAGGTTCATGACCTTCTGTCACAGCTAGGGAAGCTGAGATCCAAGAAGTAACTGGTTCAGGGTCCACGGCCAGGGAGAGCTGGGACATGAGCCTAAGCATGAGCCCTTGTGCTCGGAACAAGCTCAGGTTCATGTCCATCCTCCTCTGTTGTCTAGACATGCAGTGAAACTCCCACATGGAGTCCCTGGACACAGTGCCCTGCATGGTGTGGGACCCCAGAGACTCAGCTAGCTCCACTTTCAGCCCTACTTCTTTGGTTTTTTCCTCTGCAAATTGGCAGGGTTTATCAACCCTGTCATGGGGTTTCTTTCTGGAGCTCTATGTCTTCTTTCCAGATTTGTCTTGTTAGTAAATTTTAGCCAAGTCCTCATACATTTTTTCACTCTAGGAGTAAAGATAGAAAGAGTATTAATGTGTGTGTGTGTGTGTGTGTGTGTGTGTGTGTGTGTGTGTGTGTGCGCACACTCTGAAGGAGAAAGAAGAAAGAAATGAAGGAGAGAAGAAAGAAGAGGTGTGTAAAAGAACATCATTTGTATAAAGGGCTTATTTCCTTTTTACAAAACGCTACCATATGTCGATTCTATTCCTACTCTTCTCTGTGCATCCAGCTCACCCCTGCAACATATTTCCAAGTACATATACAAGTCCACCCTCAGGCAGCAGTTTATGTTGCTTTCTGATAATAAGTGGCCTGCTGTTTGATTTCTTGTTGCTGAGACATGTTGATTTTTGGTTTCATCCTTCCTAGCTTCACTGGTCATCCCTCACTCCGAAATACACAGGTCACAGTGTCCTGCAAACTTGGGTTTTGCCCAGATATTTGCTCTGGAACCTATTCTAGTACTGGTGCCCTTAGGTTCCACACCACACTGCAGAACCATGGACTCTCCAGTTTTTTTCCCCAGAAACAATGAGCAGCCTCTTCACCTAAAAAAAAAAAAATTACACACCATAGTCCTCTCCCTGTTTTCTTCTCCTTGGGCTGTCATCTGAATGTTTGTAGCCCCCCCTCCCCCCACACACTCCTATGCTGCAACCTAGTCCCCAGTGCAATTGCATAAGAGGCAAAGCCGGTAAGAGGTGACTAAGCCATAAAAGCAGAGACTTCATGAATACGAGAAACTGAAAGAGGACCCAACAAGCTGCACTGCCCGTTGTGCCATGCAGAACACAGCAAAAAGGTGCCGTCTGTGAACCAGGGAGAGTACCCTCAGCAGTCACAAAATCTGCTATTCCTCTGGCCTTGGCCGTCCAGCCTCCAGCACTGTAAGCCTCTGTCAAGTTTTGTTTAGAAGCCACAGAGTTTAGGGTATTTTTGTTATAGACTGACACTGTCTGTATACCATGATGACAGAGTAAAGAACAGACACTATGGAGACTCCTCAAAAAACTGAAAATAAATATTCCATTCAATCCAGAAATACCTGAGTATCTTTCCAAAAGACATAAAAGCAACATATAACAGAGACACATGTACACTCATGTTCATAGCAGCACAGCTAACAATAGCTAAATTGTGGAAGATGTCAAAAAATCATTTTGATATCCATCAGCAAACCAGTGGATACAAAAGAATGTGGTGTGTGTTCACAATGGAGTACTACTCTTCCACAAAGACAGATAGAGTTGAGGCATTTGTAGGTAAGTGGACACAACTTGAGACCACCATGGGTCAGACACAGAAGGTTACATATCACATGGCTTCTCTATTATGAGAAACCCAGAATATGGACAATTTACAGAATCAAATGGGTGTGATATTCAAAGTCAGTGAGAATGAGAGAGGGAACAGGAGAGTCAAAAGGCGGAGGAGAAGGGATCATACAATTGACGCAAAATATGTGTGCACAAAATTCTCAAGTTCAATGTAACTATTGTGTATCACATATATATACTTGTAAAAATGGGGGGGGGGGGAGAATGACTATTATAGACTTCATGTATTCTTTCTTTAGAGCTTTAGGAGCAAAAATAAGACACAGCAGAACCTCCTAATGGTGGTAATATGTAGGTCAAAATTGGCACTCTTGGCTCATTCACAATAGGAGGGAGGCTGGAGTTAAAGCCCAGTGTTCCTCACTTTCTTCTGGAGTCAGCTTGGTCATTTTACCCCAAAACTCCATATGCTCTACAGCACTGGGAAATATGCAACAGTGATCTTAGGGTGAGCCAAAGAGTTAAGCAACTCAGTATTTCCATATTTCTGTAGGTCAGGGTCTCTTATCAAAACAGACATCTGTTTGTTTGATTTGATTTGATTGTTGTTGCAGGTGTTTTAGTCTCTTCCCAGTAATTTTTTCTGGTTTTCTGGTTGTGACATCAATTTCTCCCTTGAGGAAGTGTCCCCTCCTAGTTTCACTTGCTCTGCAGGAGCTCGCCACCACAGCATCACCTCTCTCGGGCCACTGAGATGGACTTCTGCTTGGGATTGAGCCAGTTTTAGAATTTCACTCATTGAGCAACAGTGATTGGTTTAAGTCAAATGCCTCAGGCAGAGACAGATTTCTCTTGGTATTTTTAACGAACTCTAAGAGAACAACGTTTTCTTTTTCAATGGAGATTTCAAGTTTAGAAAAATGCCAGACTAGAACTGTTGGTCACCGTCTTCCTCCACTGCATGGAAGGATCCTAGCTGTGGAGAAAAGAACAAGGCCCCTGCGGAGAGAAGAACAGAGCTGAGAGGGAGGACAGAGTCCCCGAGAAAGCAGAAATTTTGTCTGGTGTTGGCTCTTCCTAGATCCTCACTGCTAGAGGGATTTCTTTTCTACCATTCTTATGAGTCCATTAAAAAATACTCACCCTAGAAATATATCCAGTCTACTCCCCACCCTGTGCTGTTTGCTCAGTACTGGATTGGTGACACAGGAGAGGATTTAGGGTCCTTATCACAAGTAGCACACCATAAAGCAGAGACAATCTCATATGCCTGCCTTCATGAGTGTCCATGTGTGACTGTTGGAGAAATTATGTCAGCAGGAACCATGACTGGATTAGGGTTTGAGAATCACACCCAGATTGGAAATTGAGAACCAGCTTGGGTGTGAGTGATTTGTGGGCCAGCGAATGAGGGAAGAGCACCCAACTGGAAACTCAAACTGTATAGAAGAAGGGAAGAAGAGGGATTGTTACACTTTCTTCCTCTGGGAAAGCTCTCGCCTGCACAGTTGTCCATCACAGATTCACTCCATTCTCTACTCGTGCCTGTCTGCCTGTTGCCCGTCTTCAGTCTCTGGTCTTCACTGTTGTTCTTCAAACAACCGATATCCACAGCAGACACTCACCGGCTGTCCTGCAATCCCAGACGCAGCTGAGTAGCCATCGGACACCCCAGCTCTCACATGTGCAGGCCACCATCATGAACTATTTCTATCTTCAGATTTGTAAGCCTTCCAGATAGATGCTTTTTGTTACAATTTCTGTAAATGCTGCCTTTTGAAATAACCTAAGCACGATACACTATGAGTGTATAAAATATTTCCTTGCCTATCCTTTCTTCAAGGTCAGAGACCCCACCCACTTTATCTTTGCAACCTCAGCATTTACCACATTGGTACTTCCATATGTAGGTGCTCCATGTAATGCAATTTAATGAATAAAAGAACACATGAATTACCTCAGAGTGCCTTTCAACGCTCTAGTCATGCTCTCAGGAGAACATGAATATTTTTGTGGTAAATTTGCTCCCACTGTGTCCTTCACGGACCCATCTGAAGGGCAATTTGCTACATTTGGATAAGAATTAAGAATAAAGAAGTAAGCTTCACAGCAATACAAAATTTTAACCTGAGTTTTAATTTCATTTGGCAAATAATGTGTTTGCACGTCTCCTTTGTATGGATGCTGAGCCAGAAATACCCTGGGCTCCCAAATGCCCAAGAGAATTTAATTTTTTTCCCATAAAGTGAATGTCACCTTGAAATGGATGTACTTATCCTGATTAGCTAAGGCTTTTTGTGTCTGATCTGCCCTTCCTTTGATGTATGTGTTGACCAATATACATACTGATGATTAATTCACAGTGCATTAGGAGACTTTGGCCTGTTCATGCTTGGGCAAATTTCTAGCTATTTCGTATTTCTGAATATCACATTTTCAATCAACCACTGATTTATTGTTATTTTAAAACAGCATGCATTCGGTTTCCCTGATCAGCATTTCTGGACGTCTCCTCGGCAGTTTGTCTTGTCTTCGGGTAGATGCAGACATTCTCAGCAGCCTGGGTAGGTCAGAACATTTGTTTGTAAAGCAGATGAAAGAACAAAGACCCCAAATCTCACTGAATAATGGGGACATGAGCAGTGAAGCCTCTAATTTTGACCAGAGCTCAGTGATACACAGCTTATAGACTCCCAGAGAGCCTTTCATTTCATCTGCATAATAAAAAAGTCTAGAAAAGGAAAAAAGACTTCTGCAGTTAGTGCAGAAGTTCCCAACCCTTAGGCCATGGTCTGGTACTGGTCTGTGGCCTGTTAGGAGCTGCAGCACGCAGCAAGAGGTGAACAGTGGGGCACCGTGCAAAGCTTCATCTGTAATTGTAGCCACTCCGCGCCTCTCACATAGCCATCTGAGCTCCGCCTTCCGTCAGATCAGCAGCAGCCTTAAATTCTCAAAGGAGCATAATGCCTACTATGGACCGCATATGTGAGGCATCATGGTTGTGCACTGCTCATGAGTGTGTAATCCCTGTTGGTCCAAGGTGGAATCGAGGCAGTAATGCTAGAGCCATCACTCTCCATCCACTCCTTTCCGTGGAAAAGTCACCTTCCATGAAACTTGGCCTTGATGCCAAAAAAGCTGGGAACTGCTGATTCAGTGGAAATATACACTACCGATACTAACCTGTTACTCCACCAAGGAGCAGAGAAGTAATTGCTGCACTGTGTGATAGAAAGATCAGATGGCTAAGAACCCGAGGAACAGACTTCTGGAATCGTCTGCTTGGCACACCGTGAGATGCTTCAGAAATCACATGATCTTCTCTGGTCCAGGTTGGCTTACTGTAAAATAGTAAGAAGCTGAAGGAGAAGAATAAGCATAATAATCGAAGTCACTTCTGTAAGACCCCTTGACCATGCCGCTTAAGAGGATAACGCTTTCCAATTGAGACTATTATAATAAAACGAATCAGACGCAGAAGATTAAATATTACATGATTACTCTAATGTAATAAACCCTAAGTATAAAAAAAAAGTAAAAAAGGCAAGTGGGAGAGATGGTAGGGGACAGGGAGACGGATTTGTGGAGAGAGGATGTGGAAGCGGGAGGGAGAAAGAGAGGAAGAGAAGGGGAAGTGAGGAAGATGCGATGTGTATGTGCACAAATCCCTCAAGTTGAATGTAGTAACTACTGTAAGTCACAAATATATACTAATACAATAACTTTGGGAGGGAAACAACAAAAAGAGCTTAGAGCTGAGTACTTTCCAAGTCTCCAGCTTACCTGGGACCTAGAAAGTGCAGGGCTACCCTTCCCTGTTTCCCTCCATGGACCACTCATCCTCCTTGTGGTGACTGTTTTACACATCCCACTTTCCCCCACGCTTCCCCTACTCCATCCTTCTACCCGTCACCTCAGGAAATACCGTACCACAGCGAAGAGCTGGATGCCAACAGGCCATACGTTCTTAACTTCTGATGTCTCACCCCCACAGCCATGCTGTACTTGACCCCTTTTCTCCTGGTCCACACAGGCTCATCGTAGGTTCTGCCTAGTTGCAGAAGAATCCTAGAATGTGTCCAGCTCTGAGAGTAGCTGGAAATGCTCTCACCATTCACAGACACACCTTCCCTGCCTCCCCCCTCCCCTCAGGCTTTAAGCCTCTCTGCGTCAACCCTCCTTTGAGTTCACAGGTCCCTCTCAGGCACAACCTATCTTTCTCGTCCCTTTCACAGTCTAATATTTTAAATGAGCTGTTGACACAGCAAAATGTCACTTTGGGTGGGAAAACAACAACAACATTACTCATCTCTGTAATCTCAATACCATAATTTCCTTCTAATCCCTGAAACCTTTAATCCTTAACTCTTATATCATAGACCTGGTGATTCGATTTCCTCCCTTCTAGAATGTTTTCCATAATTCTCCTTCCAACCTGGACAATGTGCTTATTACAGGACCTTCCAGATAAACAGACTCAAAAGTGTGTGTGTGTGTGTGTGTGTGATCTTCCAGATAAACAGACTCAAAATGTGTGTGTGTGTGTGTGTGTGTGTGTGTTTCTCCTAGTCTAGGAAATGTTAATCTTTTTGTTCTATTCAGGTGTAGCTCAGCAGTTAAAGTGCTTGTCTAGCAAGCACAAGCCCCTAAGTTCCATTCCCCAGCACCACATAAGCCAGATGTGTGGAACACATCTGTAATACAAATACTCAGGAGGCTGAGGCAGGAGGACTGCCATGAGTTCAAACACAGCCTGAGCTACACAGTAACTTCAGGACCTGCCTGGATTACACAGAGAGACCCTGTCTCAGAAAAGCATTGAATATAACTCCACATCTCTACATAACCTCTTAATACATGTTTACGTTAGGTTATATTAGGGTCTCCATACATGCTTTGAATGAATAAATGAAAGATTTTGAAGGACAGGCCTTATGAGGTCTGATTTAGTGAGTACTTCATAACAGGTGCTGTTTTAATTTTATTTAGTTTTCACACATTAGTTAATTTGTCTTCAAAGCAACCTTGGAATTCTCATTATCCCTGATAGAAAACTGCAGGCCCTGAGGCACAGACCAGCTAAATGAAACTACACAAAGCACCTCAGCCAGGAGGTGACGAAGGTCCGTCTTACAAAAGTCCTAGCTTACACCGCTCATTTGGGAGTCTTCACTCTCAGGACCCCTTTACAAATATATATATATATATATATATGAACTTGAGAGGTGAAAAGGTTAGAAAGACTTAGTGTACTAATTTTATTTACGCCTGGCTCGAAAGTCATGCTTTAGTTTCATGAGGGCTAATTGCCATGTGCCTTAGTTTCCACAGTGGGCTATTTCCTTTTCTCCAGAGAGAGCAGTGCACGGTGAGCAGTGAAGGGTCTAATTTAGTCAAGAAGCGATAAGCAGGACAGATCAGATCAGCATTTTTGGTCTCTCTCTCTCTCTCTCTGCATACATACACACACACACACAAACACACACACACACACACACACACACACACACACACACACACACACACATACATATAGGTATATGTACCTCCTTTCCCTCTCTCTGTCTCTGAAGCCTGTTTTGTGCTTTTCATCTGGATCCTACCGTCTTAAGGTAAGTACTCGAAAGACGTCTAGCCCAGAGGTCTGGATGAAAACAAGCCTGCAATGCCCACCTGCTCAGTCTATGACCTAATAATAAATTCGATAGAAGGAGAAGGCCCTGTAGGCCATTTGGGCCTAGCTAGGTTCAGCTCCCTTCTCTAAAGCCGCACTGCCAATGCTGAAGTTAGCCAGGTGGGTCTCCGTGCCACTCCAGCATCCGTACCGCAGCTGTATAGGAAGCTGGAGCAGGTGGAGTGAGATTGGTATCCACCCCATGAGCTCATGTAAAATGCATTGCACCTATTCCACATCTAATTCCATATCCCATGTGTTTATAAGCCAAATATCATATATTATTGATTCTCAATCCTTACTAGCACAGACTTTTTAATATCAAAATTTTTCACAACACCCACATGAGAATAATTGTTCTCTTGAACCTACTGGTAATTTAAATATGTAAGGGCTATAAATTCAGAAACGTTTTAATGCATTTGCATCTAATTATATGCAATAGTGTCTGCACTCATTTGAAACGTGCTTATATGGACTTGGTGCATAGTAAGCACCCCATATGTAGTTGGCTATTTAACAATTACATGGGCATGTATTCATAATGATTTTATCCAATAGATCAGATGATGGGATTCATTGCACAGACATGCAGCGACCTTCCAACACCATAGCATCTTACCCTCCCCCACCCTATGGTAGAAACCTGTTACTCACACATAATAACAAGATATGCTTGATCCCAGACCCTGGCATGTCGGTGTAGAGATGAGCACGCGTACATGCTAAAGTTTCCAATAAACTGGACTTTGTCTACTGTTTATGGCCATTATCAGTAGTCAGGGTTCTCCAGAGAGACAGAATAATAGGGTGTGTGTGTGTGTGTGTGTGTGTGTGTGTGTGTGTGTGTGTGTGTTTGCGCATGCTCGTGAGCATGCGCAAGCACGTGTGCTTCATGGAAAGAAAGACAGACAAAAAGAAAAAGATATTTATCAGAAGGACATAAAGTGATTGCGGAGACAGCAAGCCCAGAATCTGTACACAGAGCAGGAGATACTGCTGCAGTCTCACAACTTCTTCTCTGGAAACTCCACATCTTGCTCTGAATATTTTTCAATTGATTGGATGGAGCCAAATCATATTACTGAGGGAAATCTGCTTTATTTAAAGTCAATAGACTGTAGAAGTTCAGCACATTTGCAATATACTTGGATTAGTGTTTTAAAATACGTAGGTTCTATCGACAAGCCAGGTTGACACAAGGCCGGCCATCTCAAGCATTTTTCTCCATTGCTTTATACATAATACATGAGCTCAATACATAATGCAGATGTCCATCTGTGTCGATACATAAAAATTATTTAAACCCTTAGTCTGCTTTTCTTCCTTTGCTCCATTAGTTTTTCCTAAATTGGGGACTATGAAGGAAACAATAAACTGTTTGATCTACTTGTAATAGTTTTAAAAATTGGCATGAATACCTTGAATGTTCTGA
Organism: Ctenodactylus gundi; assembly: GCA_004027205.1. Classification (NCBI taxonomy): domain Eukaryota; kingdom Metazoa; phylum Chordata; class Mammalia; order Rodentia; family Ctenodactylidae; genus Ctenodactylus; species Ctenodactylus gundi. Next base: position 206,541 of record PVKB01000815.1, read on the forward strand.
TTAAAATAGCCCTTTTCTTTTTCACTTTCACTGAAAGTCTGTCTGCTCCACTTAGCAAGCTAGTTATTTCATTAAAATTTTTAATGTAATTTTATAAATGCACTGTGCTAGAAGATCTTTTGAAACATGCAATTCAATGTGGGAAAATATTTATAAGTGTCTTTGGAGGGGGGAAGCCTGGCATTAAACCAACACATAACAAATTCAAAGCTTTCTGCTTTGGGTATTACAGTCTTAAACTTTGGATGAAACTCAAAATTCAAACTCATTAGGCCTTTTTCTACCCAGAGTCAAGAAGGAACTCCCAGATGTTTTGAACAATGGGTAAGTGAAGGCGTCTCCCCACAGCAAGCACCCCACAGTGGGGGGTGGGGGGTGGGGGTCAAGGCTTCCTTAACTTCTAGTTTGCTCTTCCAAACGTCCAGTGTGTTTTGAATTGATTCAGGACATTTTGAACCCACAACTAAAGACACTCATGAAAGAGATCTTCGAGAAATGCTTCAGAAAATGCAAAGAACCACGGGAAAGGTGTGTTTGAGCCAAGGGGCAGTATTTTGAGGAAGAGTAATGACAATGTATCTTTTTCTATAATAATAAGTCTGAAGATTCAGGCTAAGGCTAGGGATTTCCCAGGAAGAAGCTGTAACAATGTTTCTTCTTCCTTTCTTTAATAGTTTCAAGCTGTTAGCTGGGCCCCCTCCAGAGTAGGTGCAACTCCCCCATTTCCTGCTCTACAAGTCAATAACAAACACCTGACAGCTCTGCCCTGGGCAACATCCAGTCCCAACAAGTTAATACAATCCCTCCAGCTCAAACCTCAAACATCCCCCCTGCCTCCCGATAACACACAGTTCCTAACACATCAGGCTTTTTGGGGGACACTCAAGATCCAAACCACAGCATTTTGCCTGTGGCCCCCAAAAGACTTAGGCCCACCTTCATATGCAAAATGCATTTAGTCCTTCTCTGAGATTTGCCAAAGTCTTACCAGTTCCAGCGCGGCTAAAAAAGCCAGACCAACATCTCCTCTGAGACTCAAGGCAAACTCTTAGCTGTAAGCTCCTATGAAAATCAGAAGCTGAGCCCTTCCAACATACAAGGGCACAGGGTAAGTACTGTCGTTACAAAAGCGAACAGGAGAATAGAAAGCAACCGACCAAAACAAATTTTAAATCCAACCGGGAAAGGGTTAAATCCTTCAGCTTCAAGTCCAGCATTTGAGGTAAACTGTGGCAAGTTTCAAAGGGCCTGGGTGTTGTCTACAACCTCTACAGTGTTCTCTCGAGCTGCAGCCTCCATCTTCTCTTTTTTGGCTGGCTCCTTCCCATCTGAAACTTCATGAGCCTGGCCTTTAAATTCACATTTCCACCAAGATTCTGGTCTTCTGAGCTCTGACCAGAATCTCCCATCAAGCTTGGCTCAAAGCACTCCAAGGCTTTTTCAACCAACATCCTCAAATCTTTTCAGACTCCTCCCACAAGCCAGTTCCAAAGGTTTCCAACCCACATCGTTTGGCAAAGTCACAGCAATGACCCTACTTCTCTGGTATCAACTTCTGTCTTCCTTATTCATTGCTGTGACAAAATACCCAAAAATCCACAATTTCAGGGAGGAAAGATTTATTTAGCTCAGTTTCAGAAGGTCTCTAACACACACACACACACACACACACACACACACACACAGTCCATTGATGGGGCAGCCAGCAACAGTGGATGTACATGGCAGAGACTGGAGAACTGCTCAGTCCCTTACAGACAGAATGAGGTTGGGCTGAACAAGAGCAGGATGGCCTTGTGTCCAAATGTGCTCACACTCCCTGGCCCTGTACACACCCCACCCAGGTGATGAGCTGGTCTACTCACATCTGCACTATGAGGGTTTGGGGAGGAGACCACGACTCTCTGCGACCTCTCCTTCGGCTCAGATCTTTCAGGAGAACCAGTCTCTCCCACCTCCCCTATTGCCATCTTGACTGACAAAGAAAGTCCTTATCTTTTCCGGGGTGTTATTGGTTAGCAGTCTGCCTCCCGAGAGAGCTCACAATGTACTTGGCCCTTTTGGGGCCTGCCAGTGGACACCGGCTGTGATTCCGGTACTGTGAGTCCATGCGCTGGCCTTCAGTCTGCAGTCCCTAAGCTCCAAAGCCTTAAAGATGGGGCCTTACCTTGGTTCTGAAGGGCAACTGGAAGAATGACTCACTCTTTTGGCACACTAGCTGAGGGCTGCTGTTGGGGTGCAGAGCCACAAGACTGAGAGCAACAAGATTTGTTGGTGCATTCTGGACACCATCCTTGCTGCAATCTTCCACACACTCATCGCTGGCAGACTATGCCTCCGGCACCTCTGGGACCGTAGGCCCTCTTCTTTTCTGGGAACCTGTGCTCACCTGCTTGTGACCTTCACTGCTTTTCCTCCAATCCTCTGGTTGCCATTCAGGTCCAGGAGGTCTTGGCCCTTCCTAGGGTAGGCCATGGAGAAAATTCCTTTCCTAAATCTCTGTTTTTCAGCTGAATCATTCAAAGCCACTGATTAAATGGTCCTTCACTGTCCCTATCTTACCTCTGCCCTGACACCATCATGGTTTTACGAGCCTGCCTTTCTACTGGATAGCATGTGGCAGCAGCATTTATCATATGTTAGACCCTACTTCGTAAAGACATTCTCAAAAAAAAAAAAAAAAAAAAGACTCCCAGAACTGCTTCAGAAAATGGCCAGAACAATGGGATTATGTGTCTGGAGCAAGAGAGAGTATTTTGAGGGGGGATGAATGACAATGTGATTTTTCTTACTGTAAATACTATAATTTTTTAGTTTAAAACTTAAATTTTCACTGTATTTTTATCATGCTTCCCATAAATATTTATCATATTTAATCAAAGACATAAAATAGTAACCAATTTTTGAGCATGTATTCTCTTTTAGGCACTGAGATATGAACTCTGTGTGGTTGATTTGAGGAGCCTGGACCCGTCTCAAAGTGGGCTTAAAATGTCACAATGGGTGGTCCAGCAGTGGACATGTTAACTAGAATGGTCTATTCCAAGCGGACACTTTTGGTTTTGAGAAACCCACTACTTATAGTATCTTAATACATGAAAGAAGCCAACCTAATAATGAAGCCAACACAGGATGGAACTATATTATTCAGAGACGTAGAGCCAAATTCCTGAACAAAATTCTCAGTTATCTAATGCAATGTACTTTTTATTATCAAGACATTTGGAATTTAATCTTCCCTTCCTCTGCAACATCACTTTATAGATGAGAAAACTGAAGATCAGTGAAACATTTTTTAGCTAGCAGAAGACATCATAGCAGAGCCAGTCTAGGCCTGAGTGACCTTGTAGCCAGTGTAACTTCCAACTCTAAGTGCTGTGAGGCTAAAGCTGCTTAATCCTCTTCCTCCCTACATTATGAGAGTCTTGGAAGCTGACTGACGGGTACCAATGAAAGGTCAGATGATCTCAGCTGGGGAGGAAGTCATACAGATGTCAAAAACCATGTAAAACCAGAGGGAAACCACATTTCCATCCCCAAACTCAGTGCCATGAATATAGGAAATGCCGATGACTCCAGAGGCTGTGTCACTTGATACGTATTTTTAACATCCTTCTTCCCAGGTTGACTCTCCTTCAGAGACAACTACTTGAAGTATATTATCCTATGGCTACATCCATAGGACATATTGCTTGTCATGAAAGCGATCTCAGCCGCATTTTAATTCTCTCCAAACAAGACATTATAATAAGAGCTCCAAGGGAATAGAAAGTAAATTAACAATTTTTAAGAGATCCAGTCAGTGCTCTGAATTGCTCTAAACAACTGCCTAGTTATTTCATTTAATCACCATAACCTTGTGCTCACTGGACTCAGGGGAAACTGAGGCAATTTAGGGTCAGGTCAGTTACCCAGGTGGTAAATAGATGAGCCAAAGCTGGAATCCCAGGAGTGGATTGCTGAGCACTGCTTGCTGTTCGCACGATATCACGTGGCCTACTCTAAAAATATCACTATGATCATTGTTTCTGAGATGTTGCCTGATTCAATGATCTCAACACCATTGAGGAGGGCGGCCTAATCCAGGAGGTCATGAGTAGGAAAATGGCGAAGACACAACGAAAGGCAGTTGAATGGACAGTCTTTGGGATGTTGAGGTGCACTCACAAGGCAGTGACAAAAGCCTGTAGGTACAAGGGTAACTTAAAAAGATCTTAGGGACCAGATGGCTCCAGTGCACACCCCAAGGACTACTGTGATCTCAGACTCAGTAATTACTGTGTTTCCAAAGCAGAAAACAGTCTTAAAAAGAACAGTGACTCATGCCTGAAAAGGCACAGATAAGTTTTTATCTGGCCCCCTAGAGGCAGCCAGGCTTTGAGGCTGGGCCAGAGCTGTTCTGTCCTCTGAGAAGGACAGAAAAGGCACCTGATCGTTGAATTTTTTCATCACCTCAGCAATGACCCAGCAATCCATGTTTGAAAACCAACTGCAGAATCACCTCCCACTTGCTGGCCCAAACTAGTCACCATTAATAATACGGGAATGAAAAGAATGCTCAGCCCTGTCGTTGCCTGCCTGCATTCTGGGATGGAGAGTGAGCTGGCCTGGTTTCCATGTGAAATTTTCAAAGGTGCTATCAACTTTCAACACAATCAGGGTGGGTTGTCGCTAGGAAGGAATAACATCAACAGCCCAAGGGCCCCAGGAGGAGTTTGGTCTCCTGATTCTGGAAAAATTCCAAGTTGCATTTCAAGGTTGAAAGGAAAACTCTGTTTTTGAGGAGGCAGACAAAGGCAGGAGAGAGGAGCGACAGCAGAGGAAAGGCTTCTAGACTGATGTTAAGGAGAACACAGTGCTCTGGGGTATGAGTAAGTGAACAACAAGGTGGGCAGAAGAAGAAATTAGCTGAAGTTTATCTCTGAACATATAAATAACTGTTGGAGTTTTAGGGGTGGGTTTTTTGAGGGTGCTGAGAATTAATCACATTGGGCAAGTTGCACTCTTCCACTGAGTTGTATCTCCATGCCAGAATAGGGTTTCTTTAACCTGGTTTCATACCACGGTTTTCCAGAGAAAGTGATTCAGGCCAAATGCCTGTCATTTTTGCTCATTAGCAAAGTATGGGTAGGTCCAGCAGGAATGGGTTGGTCAAGCAGGCTATGTATGCAAGACTTTAAGACACCAACTAAAATTGGCTATGAAGACACCTACAGGGGTCTTATAAGGTATCGAAACTACAACTTCTTAGAAGTTCTGATTTTTTAATTGTCTGATCACTTATTTAACAAAAATTTCCTGACAATCTACTTTGAGCCAGACATTTTACTAGAAGCTGGAATGAATTTGTAGCATACCTTCTTCATGATTAGGTGACATGGCAGTATTGGAGATGCTGGTGGCAGGGATGGAAATACAAATGGCGATATGTCTAAAGTAGAGATGACAGAGAAGGTGACAGAATTACTAACTACAGAAGAACATACAGAGTTGTGTCCACAGTAGAGGGGGCAGTGGTGGGAGCTTGGGGGCAGTGATGGAATGGTGGTTTGGGCAATGCTGCTAGTGGTTGTAATAACAGAGGTGTAGCCACGACAGTGGTAAGGTAACAATGGTTACACTATAGAAATGGTTATGGTGGTGGTAGAGGTTAGAGTAAGGGTGATACAGTAGATAAAATGACATTGGAAGCAGGAACTGTGTCCTAACTGTGTCCTCAGTAGTGGGGCCAGGAGCAGGGGTAGGAGGTTTGGGGTACCTACTTAGGGTAGTAGTCTTGACAATGTTGACAGTGACTATGGCGACTGTGGTGCTAGTGGTTTTGGTAGGGGGGTGGCAGTGATGGGGAGGGTTTTGGTGTTGAGATATAGATGGTGATGTGTGGAATTGGTCTTGTCTAAATTTCCACATTCTTAACCCTCACTCGGTGGAAAGGTTGCCGAGCCAACTGTATCCAAATCATGAGTGTTTTAAAGCCTGCTTACATGTTCTAAATATACCAGCAATTTTCAAATCCATTTGCCCACAATACCCATGTAAAGAAGACAGAACTGTCCTGTTCTTCCAGATAAGGAAACTGAGGCACAGTAGAACCAAGAGAACTCATTAAGATGTCACTCCAATGACAGAGATAAAATTGCAGTCACGTTTGTCTGCCTCTGGGGCCAGCTGCTTATTTATTTGAAGTCCTCAGAAAGATGCCAAGGAAAATAGAGGGGCTTGTTCCCCACTGCCTGGCTACCGGTCAGATGGATCAAGGAGAAAACAGGAAGTGGGGAGACCCGATGTTCATGTGCTAACTGGGGCCTCGACTGAAAAGACCTCAAAAGGCTTCACAGCTCCTTGAGATCACTAATTTTGGGCACCTCAGCTCAGTCTAGCTTATATACAAATTGGTTTAGAGTAAGCTCGAAAACAGTCTGAACTCTGTCACGGGAAGCAAAGGGATGCAAAGGAAAGAGCACAGACTCATACCACCATCCGGGGCTTGAATCTGTCTCTTCTACTCCTGCCTTTGGCCCCAGATAAATCCCTTGAACCCTTGGGAAAATGACAGCTACCTCCCAAAATCGGTGTGAGAATCAAAGCCAGTAAAGTACATAAAGGTACTTCACAAGTTATCATTCGGCGTGTGGTAGGCTTCCAGTCAGCAGTCCCTGACCCCAGAAGCAGTGAGTCAAACCTCCAAGGCAGAGATCGGCGGACACTTCCTAGGAACACTACTGTGGAGATCATTAGCTACAGTCATAGGAGCAGCCAGAGGACATGGGCTAGAGAGGCAGCAGACAGACTCGCAGAGAAGCTGATATGGAACTGGGCTTGAGGGATGAAAAGGTTTTAAGGAGTGGATTTGGGGGGAAAAAAATTCAAAGTAAATAAAACTGCATGTGACAGAACTTAAAAGTAAGAAGAACAAGCCAGGTTGATGAGAAGCAGGTGAGTTGAAAGAGTGGGTGCCAGGCTGGCTAGGGTGGGAGGCAGAAACATAAGAGAGGGCCAGGCTGCAAGGGACACCAGTGCCACCTCTGATGTGGTAGACTTGCTTTTTGGTGTTGGTTCCATGAGCACATTTCTTATCGAATCAAGGACCAGAATGCGAGGTCACAGGGGACCTGGAGAAACCACCCATATTACAACCTCCTCCTGTTACAAGGGGGAAAATTGTGGCTCAGAAAACATGAGTGATTTGGCCAAGGTCATGCAGAGTTAATGGCAGAGAACTTACCCTGCACCTGGAAGGCTCAGTCCATGCTGCTGTCTACCACGTCACTCGTGGTCCTTGGGACTAAGAAAGAGATTTACGTACCCCGGGGAACAGAGGGGAGGAACACCCTCCTCCATCATCCTTCCAATCCCAGTAACACTACACTATGTCGTAAGAGGGGCCAGGAAAAACAGTTACCTCGAGTGATTTATGAAGCAAGAGCCAGGACCGCCTACTGTGCTCGGGCCTGAGGCCGATTCTCTTTCAGTTTTGAAAGTGACATTGAGTGCAGCCCGCCTGCTAGCCAGGTGCCTACATGGACCTCTGCTCAAGGACCCAGTAGCCCTGACAGCCCCATAATCAGGTGATCTTGCTGTTCAAAAAGAACAAGAAGTGCAAGAGGATCAGGAAGCAGGACACAACTTATTTTGGGCTCTTTTTATAGAAGGGAATTAATCCAGATCCTGCTGTCAGCCTAGTGGGTTGGTGGCTGAAAGCTTCCCTGAGAAACCTAGGGCCACCACGGACCCTGGACAGGGTTATGTAACAGGGAGCTGGAAAATGAACCAAGATCCTCCCTAGGGGTGAGACCTTAGCCTACGTTGCTGTTCGTCTACCAAAGGGTCATGGAAAGTCACAGCCAAGTAGAACTTTCAAGGACATTTTGTCCATCCTGCCTTTAAACTATGGGAAATCAGGTTGAAAGGAGAAACGTAAGTAACTTGCATAGGGTTCACAGGAAACTGACATAATCAAATTGCTTGGCTGCAAGTTCAGTGCCTTTTCCACAACAGCCTCTCATCTCTTTGGGGCAAGGGTGAATAGGAAGATTGAGGGTTCATTACCTTGTTTCTTGAAAGAAAAGGCAATGTCCCATTTCCCCTTTGTGCTGCACAGCAACCTACCTACAATAGAGACACCATCCTTTTACCTGGGGCGATGTGTTCTGCTAAACAACAAATTTGAACAACTGCATACATGTTGATATTGGATTTATTCAGTATGGATAAGGTGGCTGGATTAATGCACCATCAACCTTGGAACTTGAGGGGCCCAGCAAGTTGAAGGCTAGAGGCCCGTGAGTGTAGAAAGAAAAGCAGAGTTAGAGGGGGGTGCTATCAGAGGCTCCAGGATGGCGCGGCTGAGGGTGGCCTTCTCAGAGAGGCGTTGGAAAGTGGGAGAAGAGTTGGACCAGTTCTCACAACCATACTTCACCTTGATGAGGCAGCCCAGAATGGAGAACAAAGGGAGAAGCCAAGCTGAACATGGAGCTGGGACTCGGGAAAGGTGGCTACTGGCAGGAGGGGCCGTAGCAACCAAACTTGTGGCGCCTCCATTTACTCAGTTATCAAACCAGGTATTCCTCCAGGCAGTCATGGGCAAAGTGCTGGGAGCCACAGCCACGGAGCTAAGGAAGCAGCTTCCCCTCAGGTGTGCCTCTCTAGGGTATGGGGAAGCACTGCCCAGACGTGGCGGAGGACCTGATTTACCTGAGAGCCCGGCACATGAGATTGGCAGAGACAGAGACTGAAAGATGATTTCGAAAATAGAAGGGCTCGGGGCAAAAAGCAGTTAGCAAACTGTGGACACTGTCTTGGGAAGAGGTAATTAATTCTGCTCAGCTGTTAGTTGATTTTCTCATCATAAACCTTTGCAATGATGGGATCTGACAGCCCCGATGCTGCTTTGCAGAATGAGAGTTACAGCCATCATTTGATGGACAAAACAACATCGAGTTGTTTCTCCTAATTGATCCCTAAGTTCCCGACTTTTGCCTCTGCCCCCAGCACTGCCCCTCTTAAACAACACCCCCTTGCTGCCCTCTCTTGCCCATCCCACTTTCCCTTCCCTGCTGCCCAGGCTTCATCTGATTCGTGAGAGCGTTCACACAACTAAAAGTCATAGTCAGTCTGTTTTCTCCTTTTTCCTCTCTTAAATTGATCAGGTGCAGTTCTTGACCACACATGAGCAGGGGCAAATGTCTGTTGGCCCATGAGTGGCCCTGTGGCAGCACTCCCACATTCCTTGCGTAGCTGCCCCATCTTCCAGGCAGCTCTGAGCAGAGGGGTCTGTCTCAACAGGACTGGTTCAGAGCCTCAGGCACAGAAGCCTTGGACACATCGGTTCCCCCTCTATGAGCCATGACTAAAAATCATGATGACTGTTTAAAATTTAAAAATGTATTACAGCAAATGCCGTATTGCCATCAGTTCCCCTATGAACACTCCCCATTACTTTGGACATACTTGACCCATGTTCCTGCCACTCTCGCGAGCTGTTCTAGAAGGTTTTCTTTTTTGGGGTCTTTGGTTACGTTGTCCTGCTGCCTGAATGGCCTGGATCCATTCAGATGTCCTGAATCAATTCAAAATGTTTTTTCTTTCATGGTTATTTTGACTTTGGGAAAAAGCCAGAAACCACATGATGCCAAGCCCAGTGAATCAGAGGGATGAGACGGCACCGCAGCGTCTCACAGGCCGGCTTCCCATTGGATGGCACCTGGCAGTATATCCACTCTGCTTTTCATCACATCTTGTAAAGACAGGTACAAAAGAGATTATGTTCTGGTGAAACCATATAGGCCTCAGCTTCCTGAGCTGTAAACTAGAAACACATCTGAATCTCTCTCTCTCTCTCGCTCTCTTGCACACTGAGATTTGAACCTAGGACCTTCACACTGAGATATAGCACCATCACCAATCCCCTCCTCACTAAGCAGCCCAGCCCATCCATCCTCAAATTTGTAATCCTTCTGCCTCAGCCTCCCAGAGTGCTGGGATTATACCATTCCCAGCTCTGGAACCTCTTTTGAGATTACTTCCGAAGCCCTTGGGTTCCCGACAGCCCATTCCGCAGCTTCCCTTTTCCCTGCAGCCCCTGCAGATTGAAGCATGTGACTAATGAAGGCAAATGCACCATTATAGTACCCCTCGCACTGCCAGAAACAGGAGGCTCGTCAGCATCTCCAGTCCATTAAGCCCCAGGGGCTCAGCTTGGCCGGCTGAGTCACAGCCTCAGCTGACAGACACCATTCTAACCCTCTGCTTAGGAAGCCAGAGCCCTGGAGCTGGCAGAGGCGGAGGAGGGGTGGTAACAGAAGCAGACCTCACCTCACATGGCTGAGTGCTTCTGCTTTGTTCCCCCTGACTGTAGGGCACCTGAGCTGGAAATACGGGCTCACTGCTGGTCTGCCTGGCACCCTAAGGCTCCAGCTGGATCCTCAGTCCAAATCCCTGTCCTGCAGGCCTGAGGCTGGGTGCACAGGCCTGAGAGCTGGCAGGCAGGGAGGCATCTGCAGCCAGGACTGCCTTTTCCTTACCAGCCCACCCAAATGCTATCTGGCTCTTCTCGCCTCTGAGACTCTCAGGAGTGAGAGGCGAGAGCGGGCAGAGGGAGCCCTGGCAGGCTTGGGATCCCTACTGTTTTCTCAAGGGCATTGCAGTAGGTCCAAAATGACTTTAGATTTGAAAGCAAAGTGCTGGCACAGAGTAGATTTCTGACGAATGTGGCCCAGATGTTTCTGAGCAATTTATTTTTGTTAATGGAAAATGGCTGAGCCAATAACCCTCAGCAACATTCCTGTGGGGAGAGTTCAGCTCTGTTTTGCTTCTGCACTTCTTGTATTTGCTGCAGTTTTCTTTAGGAAGAGAAAGAATATCACATACGTGGGGTGGGGAGGGGACCTAACTATCAACTTTGACCCTGGACAGTGGATGCCATAATCACAAACCTTAAATTTTTCTACTTGATTTCTAGCAATTATTGAACATTCACTGAGCTCATAAAGCTCTTCTCTTCATTGTCTTACTAAATCTCTGTGATAAAGTTAGGACCAAAGCTTAGAGCGGGTGATTGTATGTCCTGCCTAGTCAGAGTCGTACAACCAGAAGCATCAAGGTTGAGAATCCAGCCCATGGTTTAGACTCCAGATAAACAATCTTTCTACCATTGTACTTGGGAGGGAAATAACAAGGAATCTCAGGGTTACCACGGACTGGGACGTCTTCTAATTGGTCCAACCGCTTTACGCTGCTGTCTGGGCAGCAGGTATGAACTATCTTTGACATCCCCCGCTCACACAACATATCCTAGGTAAGAGTATCTGGGTTGTGGTCTAATGCTGTGTTGCATAAGGTGGAAAGTGCTTTGATGCAGTCAGAACCAGAACCAAATGTGAGTTTTACCATTTATAAGCAAGTTGACCTTGTGAACTCTGTAAGTTCTCTGTGTTCCTTTCCTAGTTCCCAGCCAGGAAGCTCTCTAGTTCTGTGGCTACAGCTGACCTCAGGTGCTAGGAGGACAGCTTCAACACAACCCTGAGCACACAGCTGGCGCTCATTAAAATACTTAGTGGTGCATAAGTATGGAAATGAGTAAACAAGGGAAGAGGAAACAGCAGCCTCTGTGAGGCCAAGACTCAGCATTCCCAAGTCTAATCACCAAAAAGGGCACATAGCCCTTTTTCTTGGTGTATTTGCTCTATCAGAAACTACCTACATTGTACAAGAGAAATATGCAAATAGCATAACTGGAACCAATATGGCTGGTGGCTTGAGAGGAAACAGGCTTACCGTGGCCTTCGTCTATTTTTGTTTTCACATATTGGAATCTCAGGACTGACTAGATGGCATACACCAAGACCCGCTTGTCCAGAACCCGCAACCAGGAGGATGAGACCTAAACCGTCCCCAGGGAGCGATGAGCGCACACAGCTGAGTGGTAGCGTGGCACCGGCACTGGCTCTAGCTGCGCTGGTGGCCTTCGTGTCTTGGACTGACTCCAAATGTTTACCTCTCATGGTTGTTTGACTTTGGAGAAGAGCCAGGCATCGCACGGTGCCAGATCTGGCAATGAGGTGAACGAGGACACACCATGTTCTCACAAGCCTGCCTTTCTGTTGGACGGAAGTAGGCAGCAACCTTCACTGTACTTTTGATCGTACCACACAAAGACCATCATGGAAGGGGACTTCCAGAACTGCTTCAGAAAACGGCAATAATTATAAGTATTTTGAGAGGGGTTAATGGCAATATGTCTTTTACTGTAATGAATTTTTTATTTAAACATTTGCTTCCTTTCCAGTCTCTTCTTATAGCTAGAAAGAAGATACGTGCATACCTAGAATTTCAAAACTTCATCTTAACCTTCTACAGAGGCAGAACTGGATAGACAAACAAAAACAGACATTGGGTCAAGTGAGGTAAGTTGAACTCCTGACTCGCTACTTTTCTTTGTGACTTTAAATAAATTGTTTTTCCTCTTAGAATCTCTACCGAAGGCGGGAATACCATCTAGCTCATATGAATTGTTTCTAATCACATCAGATGCCCACAGCATGTTGGGCACCCTCAGGCACACAAGAAAGACACAAGCCTCGTACTGTCATTTTCAGGGGCTCTGCATATTTGTTATAACTATCGTAGTTTACAGATGAGAATCCCAAGGAGCGCTGATCCTAGAAGGAGAAACCTTTATCTGGAAAATAATAATTTCACTCATTTTGTGTTGTTGACACTCTGGAAAATGGTGGAAATCCAAGGGTGAACCTCCAGGCATGTCTCTGTCCTTAGAGGGTGAGCAATTTTGATGACAGACATTGTGTATACTCAACACATATGTGACAAGTACCCTGATGGGGGAATCCCACAGTGTGGGACTGACCAAGGAAGGCGCTATTGAGTAACACTGAGGCCACAGGATGAAAAGGAAAGGACTGACTATGTTGGTCATGGCCAGGTATAGGCTGACGAAGAGAGTTTGTGGCTAGGAAACTAGAGAAGCACAGCTCAATTAGAGATTAGGAAGGAGTGACAGGCTTGAATGAGGCTGGAGAAGCGGGGCTGGTTCCTGGGGGGCCTTTGAGGCAGGGTAAGGAACCTGGGTGCTTTAATCTGGCTAAAACAGACCTTCCATGGGTTGTAAAGGAGGAACTGAAAGTTTAAAAAGATGACTTTGCTAGCAGTTAGGAAGAAAATAAATGGGAGTGAGAGAATTGCAGAAATAAATGGTGATTACTAAAGTGTGGTAATCAATGTGGTGGTGGCCAAGCGTCACTATAAATGTCTGCCATAAGTATCCAATGGGGATCAACCAAACCAACTGAAGGCTGCTGAAAGAAGTCCTGAGGTTCCCCTGCCAAACCTGAGAGTCCGAGCAAAGGGCTAGGCTGCTGGGTGGAAAGGAGGAAGCTGGTGGTGAGGGTTGTGGAGCTTTTGCCAATACACACAACCTACTGCGATAATGTGAGCACTACAAAGGTCAATGTTGCCGTGAGCATGAGGCAGGGCCAGGAGGAAAGGTGGCATTTTACCAGCCTGGAGAAAGAGTCAGCAGGCTGCGTGGAACATCTCACCTGAGAACCAGTGACCAACGATGGGACGCCCTGTGCTGGTTGTGTTCTGCACTTCTGGTGAGATGAGAGTGACTGTAGAGAAGGCTGTGCCGCATGAAGTAATGACATCACCACCTCTCTAAAAGGGACGTGGCCTCTCTGTGAACTGTCCACTGTTCTCAGCCACAGCAGGAGGGCCTGGCCAAGCCACCCGTGGTGACCAGCCAGACTATGCCTTGGGTGCAACACTGACAGCTCCCACCCTTGAGATTCTTGATGTGTTTCTTTGCCTGGCCCTGACCATGTTCTTCTTAGTGACCATTTTTTTCTGAATCTTCTTGATCATTTTGCATTATCTACAAATACCCAATCTTCTCTGCTCTTAACACTGTGTCACCTAGTTTTCAGCTGAGTGAGCACGGTCTACTTCATGTCGCTACCCCAGCTTTTGTCCAGGCGAGCAGTCCTCCAAGGAGATCTCAGGTTTGAAGGTGGTGCTTGGTGTTGTGTTACCTAAGAGAATCAAGTCAGCAGAGCAATCTATTGATGTACTCAGTCACTCAAATTTTCCTATCAGGGCAGTGTAAATGCACACAAAGTTTATCTCTCTTTGGGGGCTCCATACTCTTCCCAGAACCTCCTGTGCCCTCGGCATGGCTGATAATCTACTATCTGTACGACCTCACGGAATGTCTACTATGTGTCTATTCTGCACTAGGATGCTGAGGATACAAGGATAAATAAAATATGGTCCTTCTCCCTTTAGTGAACTCTATTGATAATAGTTAATGTTAAATAGGTCATTTGTTGATTCATTCATGCAGCTATTCTACCATCAAGAATTTAAAGTTGCTTCTTTCTCATGGTGAAAAGAGACAGTCAGAAAAGGGAATAGTTACAGCACAAGGCAGGCATCTTATACTGAAAACCCGTGTCCCTCGCGAAATATGAAGAATGGAAGTAAAACTTAAATTTCCCAATCACTCTTTGCACTAGATAATGACGTTTGGTGAGGTCCTGCTTGAACGATGAGGCCCTAAACCCTTTCCAAGGGCTTTCCAAAATCTGCCACCTCAAAGGTTTAAATCTAATGGCTGAAAAGAAAAATGCACTTGGGCTATGAATGAGACCCTGAGATCCTAGGTCAGACTTATGCTCCGTGAGCAGCATGCTTATAGACCCTTGGCAGTTCACCGATGTGTTAGTTACTTTTTTGTCACTGTGACTCAACACCTGACATGCACAAATTAGCGGAGGAAATTTTTATTTTAAGCTCACAGTTTAAGAAGATCATAGTCCATTCACAGGCAGCTGGAAACTGTGGAAGCACATGGCAGAGACAGAAGTGGCAGTAGCTTCTCACAACATTGCAAATAGGAAGCCAAGTCCCAGGAGAAGGGAAGGAAGTAGCATACATCCTTCCAGGTCCTATCTCAATAATCTGTCCCTTTGTGTTCCCCCTCAGCGCTCCACCCACTCCAAGTTTAAGACCTAATCCACCTCATACCTATAATCTACAATCTACCACACACTCATAATCCACCCCTCCAGAACAGACCCCAACCTCCTAACACACATGATTCCGTAGATAATCCACAATATTCAAATACATGAGACTTCCAAACCACAGTGACCATAACGAACCCAAACCACAGTAACAGGCAAAGGCTTGCACAGGATGTTTGCGTTGGATCTTTCCTCTGACAAGATACACAACTTGGAACGACAGCAGGTGCCACCTCAGCAGTCACAGCCAGCAAATAATAGTGTTAAGTGATAGAGCTCAAGAAGCATTTACGGACGCCAAGGCCCTGCATTTGTTCTTTGTTTGAAAAATATTTATCAGCCCCTGAGGGCACATGCACTGTGTTAAGACTCAATGCATGGTGGCAGGGTATAATTCTTGATGCTGTGGGATTTATACGCATTATATGCCAAGTAGTGTGTGGAAACTAAGTCACAAAGAAGAAACTAAGTTTCTCAAAGATGCCTTTCGCATCTCTACTCAGGAAGTCTGACCCTAATACCTGCCCACATATGCTAGTGTGAAAGTCTGGTTAAGTGAACACTACGGGAATCAGATGAGGAAACAGGAACAACCGTGAAGGGAAAACAGCAAGAAGAGAAACTCCGATGGGGCCAGGGAAGGAGGCGCTGAAAGGAGACGGTTCAGCTCCAACACGGCCTGCGAGAGGCAGCCACACTCGGGCTGAGGAAGCGAAGCATCCCAGGTGCAGGGCTTCAGGAATGGAGAATGTGCTCAGGGCCCGCGAGATAGAAACCCAAAGAACAGACAAAGGGGAGTGAGGGGCTAAGGGTGGAGCTGGGCCAAGTCACAGGCCTCGCAGGTTAAATGAGAAAGAGTTGCCATCATTCAAGCCTTACCACAGGTGTTCCATGACATAATTTGTTCACCTGAAGTCAAGGCTAAGATGTGAACATGGATTAGAAGCCCAGGACCTGAGTTCAGACCCTGGCTCCCCTCCCTAGGGTAAGCTATTTATCTTTCCAGGTCTCCACTTCCTTCCTTTAGGAGGAAAAGACAATAATGCCTCCCTAGAAGACTGCCCTGAGCACATAGGAGAAATGAAATGCAAAGTGCTAAAACGGTGCCAGCCACGCAGTCAGCAGTCTGCAAACATTAGCGGTTACATCCACATCTGCACCTTCACTTCCTGCTAAATACAACCTACAGCAACAGCATTTTGGCAGGGTCTGTAATTAAAAGTAATAAATGCTCAATGCAGAAAACTCGGGAAGCCCAGGAAAGCACAAAGAAAAAAGCAATTAGTCATATTCATACCTCCCAAAGAAAACCATTGTTAATATTTCAGGGCTAGAGGAATATCACAGCAGTTAAAGTGCTTGCCTAGCAAACACAAGGCCCTGAGTTTGATTCCACAGCACCACACAAGCTAGGCATGGTGACATACACCTCTAATGCCAGCGGTTTGAGTTTGAGGCCAGTCTGGGCTACACAGTGAGTTCAGGACCAGCCTGATCCACAGAGTAAGACCTGCATCAAAAAAAATTTTTCCCATACTTTCATCATTTCTTTCATTCAATGTACATCAGATGAAGTACAAGAATTTCCTTATGTTTGTGTGGGGTTGTGTACACTGATATAACTCAGCACTACTGCAGGATGGCTTCTCCAAAAGCAAACACTGAGGCTGTGTTGGGAGTGCGCAGAGGGTTACAGGGCTCGGCCATGACGCACACATACACATGCACTACGTGCATCCACCTGTCAATTATAAAGACACAGGGAAGGAGGGAGAAGCAGAGAGGGAGGTGGGTTCCAAGAGGAAGCACAAAGATCTCTGGTGCACCAAGAAGACCATTCTTCACACACAGGGCCTATTAGCACCGGTTCCTTATTGTCCAGCACATGCAAGAGGGCCAGATGTTATATATACATTCAGCAGGGCTGCCCCAGAGGTCACAACTCCAAAATCATAAAGCTAAGAGTTTATACAGGGTGGCTGTCAAATCTATTCATTCTGCTCTGAAAACAAAAAAGAGATCTTCAGTCTGCAACATAAATGTATGTTTCTGCAAGAGAGAGGACGACATCTTCAGATTTATGACCATGGAATAGGAGCAAACATTTCGAGGGGAGATAAGTCTTTAAATCTCTTTGGAGCAATATACTTTCTCACTTGTAAGGCATGCTAATAATTCATTCATCTTTTAGCCAAGTTGGCTCAGAAATTGTGGGCCCTTCAGAATCTATGAAAATATTCATGGAGAAGCGTCTACTGATGGTTGGCTTGACACAATCCAGGCCGACTTGATGACCACTCTGGAGTATAAATCTTGCATTAGAATTTCTGCCCTGGGTAGAATTGGCTAAGCTCTTGTACCCCTGACTTGAAGAATTTTGGATATGAGTAAGCAAGGAAGGGTGTGCCCTTGACTGAGGCTGCTGCCTATAGTGGTAGGGAACCCTACCACTAACATACCTGCTAGCAGGTTTCTCCTCACACAACCATCAGAGCAGCACACCTCCCTGTCCACCTCAGTAACACACTGGGAACATGGCACTGCCGTGATTTCTAAGAGCCGAATGGTATTTCACTGTTGTGATTATCCAAAATGACGAGTCCTTTATCCTTCAGAATTAGGTTGTAACTAATGTGTTGCTACTAGAAATGATACCTCCATGAACTCTCTAGTGTATTAAGTCTTTGTACCTTTCCTTAGGATAAATTCCTAAAAGTGAAATTTCACACCTAGATGTTTGGATATTTTGAAAGCCTTTGATTCTCCTTATCAGTGTGGCCTCCATTAAGGCTGAGACATTTACATTGTCCTGCTCAAGCTGGGCCCATCTCTTCTCCTGACTCCTCTGACAGTGATTATTGCTACTCCTTTCAGTCACTGCTAATCTGATAGAGACCATGAAAAGTGTTTCACTTGATTTTCCGTGTATTTTCTCAATGCCACGGGTGAGCTTTAGCCACATGCTAGTTGGCCACTTGGACTTCTTGCCTTCTGACTGGCTTTGTTCCCATTCAGCCTGCATTTTTCTCTTCCCACATTGATCCGTCCTCTTGAGCACATCACCACACTCTTGCTGTCATATGTGTTGCCATTACTTTTCCCAGTTTCCAGTCTTCCTTTCCATCGTGTTTATAGTGGTTTTGACGTGTGTGTTTTACAGCCTGTTAGAGTCAAATTAATCAGTCTTCTCCTTTTGGACCTGCTGCCTGTCATATCTACAAAGATTGATACATTTTATAATCTAGATGCAGGGACCTGAATTTGTTTTTCCCTACTAATTGAGGCCCAATTCATTTCTCCCATGGTTCTAACCTGTTTAGATCTTGTAAAGTCTTAATTACCTAACTCAGCACCTCAGCTCCTCCATTCCACCTTGAGTGAAATACAGATGGGACCAGCATTCCTTCTGTGACTTTATCCAAGTCATCCACCTCCTCTTTTATATTTCTCTAATGATGTTCCTTCAACTGGTCTAAAACGTTGCCAAAGGGTGACATCCCTGTCACTAACACAGCAGAGGCTGAGGAGACAGCTTCAGCCATCTGGATTCCTGACCTGGCGCAAGAGGTTAAACACAAAACAAACAGGTATTATGACACACAGTTTAAAATTGTTTGAAACTGGACTTGGACTCACACCTACTTGGATCCAACTCCCAAACAGGTGGGCCCCAAGAGTCCTGTGTTCTTTGAAGCTCTCCAGGGATGGAAAGTTGCTCTTGAAGATGACTCCAAGAGCCCTCAAGGGGAAGAATTCTGAGTGTTGAGTGTTGGGTTAGTTTTTCTCTTTCTGTATCTTCTCCATCAAAGGTGAACAAAATGTATCTCTTCACTTCCCTCAGGATGAATTAAGATCAGGTTTACCTGTGTCCTCCCCTCAGGTATGCCTACAGCTCCTCACAAGACAGTTATGAGCCACCCACCCACCTGTCCACGTCCTGTCCTATTTACCCTTGTCACCTTTTTTGTGTCCTTTCTTGAAGAACATGGATCCAGGTGGAGAAACAGAGCTGGTTCAAACCCAGGGAAGTTCACACCAGTGGAACTTCCTTTTCCCTTCCATAGTTTATCTAAACATTCCTTTACCCTTTCGCCCAGTAAAAATTTATTAGCATGCTTGCTGTTGGCTAGGTTCTTAACCTTATACACTGTCATGGTGCAGACTGCAGAGCACTGTTAGCCTGGCTGCACAGAAATGACACCTATAAACTTCCAATTACTTCAAAGGGCTTTGAAAAAATATCCTTTTCTGTAGCAATTCCTCATCTTGAGATATATTCAAAGAAAAAAATTGAGTATGAAAAATTGTTTTTCTGAGGATTAAGTAATACTGAGGTCTAAGAACAGTATCTGGCTCAGTGTGGTTTATTGAAATGCTCAGGTCAAGATTCTTATGAGTAGAATAACCCTGAATCTTTAAATAACTTAAATCTCTCCAGAATTAAAGGATTTTATAAGTAAATTATAAAATGGGACTAAGATGAAGTGTATTGTTTAGGAAGTAGAAGGTATGAAAGATCATTGTAGTGGATGTAACAGTAAGAAAACACAGAAAAACTAAAAACTAGTACAAGTATATTGGAATACCTTAGTAAAATACATGAAGACTTCTTTAACGAAAGCTACAGAACATTACTAAGAACAAATCAACAACAACCAAAAAACCTTTTGAAAGGAAAGATATATTCTAGTAACATATTTAAAGTCTTAATATTGGTGACACATACAGTCTCCCCAAATTATTTATAGAATAAATGAACTTCCAATCAAACTCTCCAAAGGCTTGTTTTGAAACATTAATAAGATGATTCATATATATATATATATATATATATATATATATATATGCATATATATGGAATTAGAAAAAATCTAGAATACCAAGATAATCTTAATAATAACAAATGTAAAAGGATTTACATTAGTATATTTCAAGACTTGCTGTAAAACCACAACAATAAGATAATAATTATAATTAGACAAATCAATGAAAATGAACAGAGTATGTACAAGGAGCACAGAGACACTTGTGTGTCCGGCCACCTATTTAGTGGCAAAAATATCAGCAAAAATTGAGGGTGAAAGAAAAACCTTTTTGACAAATGGTGCTGGAACAACTGATGTGTGCATGCAAAAAGTCAACCTTGACCTGTCTCACACCATAAGCAAGCATCATCAGTTCAAGAAGAATCGGAACCCTATACATAAAAGCTAATCTGTAAAGCTTTTTATAGAAAATACAAGAGAAGATCTTCTAAACTTGAAGTAAATAAGGATATCTTAGGCTATAAAAAGCAATAACCATAAATTTAAGCTTGACATTTGAGACCATGAAAATTAAAACTCCTGTTTATCCAAAGACACTGTTAAGAAACTAAAACTGTGAGTCACATATTAGGAGAAAATACTCATAATATGTTTACCTGAAAAGGAAATTGTATCTAGAATATATTTTTAATGAGATTAAAGGGCAAAAATCTCAATTTTTTCAGTGAGCAAAAGACTTGAACAGGTACTTGATGAGAAAAACTATTCGAATGGCCAGTTAGAAAGGGAAAAGATGCTCCGTCTCATTCATTGTTAGAGAAATGAAAAGTTAAAGCATAGCCAAAGAATGTCTATCAAATGAGTAAATTAAGAGCTGGGGGTGTAGCCCAATGATTAGAACATTTATCTAGAAAGTATGAGGCCCTGGGTTCACTTCCCAGCAACACATAGTAGCTGGGCATAGTGGCACACACCTGTAATCCCTGATTCTGGAAGAGAATTGCTAGTGTTCAAGGCCAGCCTGGGCTAAATAGTAAATTCAAGACTAGCCTGGACTACAGAATAAGACCCCTTTCCTCCAAAAAAATGAGTAAATGAAAAACCTTGGTGAGTGTGGAAAAATATGTAAACCCTCAAGCCTGTGGGAATACAGATTAGTTCTACTACTTGAGAAAAAAATGTTCAGCAATGTCCATCGAAATTTAACATAACATATGCCCACTCAGAAATTGCTATAACCTAGTCATTTAACTCCCTAGATACATAAAATAGGTGTAGGTGAGATCGTAAGTATATAAAAAGACTGGTACAAAAATGTTCATAGCCCCTGTAGTCAAATTATCCAAAACTGAAATCAACTACAGAGAATCAACCATCAATCTGTGGCATGTTCATACAATCCATCTGTTGTTTTATAAATGAGTTCTAGATACATGAAATAACAAGATGAATCTCAAAAACATCACGTCGTGGCAAAGAAGAAAGACACAAATGAGCATATGCTACAGATTTCCGCTTTAGAAGTGGAAGAACAGGCAAAATTCATCCATGATGACAGAAGCAAAACAACCATTAAGTTAGAGGCAAAGAGCAGGTTGTAGGACTCGATAGAAGGGAGTAGGGTAAAATATCCTAGAGTGATACATATATTTTTATATCTTGACCTAGGTTGTAATAGTATGACTATAATTGCCATACGTTGGACTCCATGGTAAAAACTATATATTTTGCCCGATGTAAATTATAGTTCATTATCTACAGGAATAAAAATGCATTGTATATAGTGGTATGGGGAAATGCTTGTGACATAATGGTTTTAGGAAAAAAAAAACAAATACATAATAGTTTACGATATGGTTTCAATTTTGCTAGGACCTATAAATTATATATGTAGCAGGATATGGCTTTCTTTGTTCCTCATCCACATCTTTTCCTTTCAATTATGGTTTAAATATGAAGCATTCCCCCCCCCCCCCCCCCGCGCAAAGATTCATGGACTGAGGATCTGATTCTCAACTCAGTAATGTCCAGAGGTGGGGCCTAGAGAACTGACTGGGTCATGAGTCTCTAAGTTAGTCACTGGATTATTTGTTGGCCTGATCACAATCCGGTGGCATTACTGAGAGTAATGAAAACCTAGGAGATGGGACCTATTTGAAGAAATACATCACAGGGGTATGACCTACAGAAGTGTATCTTATTGTGTTGCTTAGAGTTCCCTAGGAAAAAAAAAATCAATGGAAAAAATCCATGTATGGTTATACAAGGGGATTTATTAGGTAAGCTTACAGGATCAGAGACAGAAGAGTCCACACTGGCCATCTCCACGCTGAAAAGTAAGAGGATCTAGCAGTTGCTTACCAAGATAGAAACCACAAAACAACAGGGATCAAAGACGCACCAGTCCAAGGTCAAAATCTTGGAAGCTGACTGTACAGTGAGCTGCAGCAAGTGCAAGTCTTCACTGGAAGGCTGAAGAAACAATGGAGCAACGTCCACGGGTGATCGCAAAGAATGAAACGCTTCCAAAATGGGAGCACTGTATTCCATCCAGGCTACAAATGAATTTATGGTTGCAACCTACATTTGAGGTGGGTCTTCTTTCCTCACTGTGCTGGCCTACAAGTCAATCATCCACAAAAACACCCAAGAGAGTGCTTTACTATCTTCTAGGTGTTTAATCCATTCAAGTTGACATATCATGATTAAAGGTTACACTTGCCCCTAGTCCCTTCCTCTCTGACTCTGTCCTTCTGTTTTCTGACTTATATGGAAAAAAAATCAACTTTCCTTGGCCATACCCTTTCTCCATGGTATTCTACCTCACCTCAGGGCCACAGCAATGGAATCAGCTGACCATGGACTGAAACCATGAGCTAAAATAAAATCTTCCTCTTTTGAATTATTTAAGTTGGCTATTTTTTATTACAGTTGTGGAAACCTGACCCTGTGCATGCATGCGTGCGTGCGTGCATGCGTGTGTGCGTGTGTGCGTGTGTGTGTGTGTGTGTGTGTGTGTGTGCGCGCACGCGTGTGCATGAAAAGAAGAAATGGAGAAAGATGAAAGACAGAGCCAAAAAGAAAAAGAAGAGAAAATGGGGGAGGGGGAGTTGAAGGAAATGAGGCAGAGACCACAGCAATGACAGGCAGAACTCCTTGTCCCCCTTCCAAGTCACACTGTGTGGACTGCAAAATGACTCACACAGACAAGAGTAGTGAATGTCTCATCTTTTGGACTCCGTATTTGTTTCTGATCAATTGCTGGTTGCACTTTTTCCTTGTTGGTAATGACTGTTGGTAACGTTTCTGCAAGCCTTTCTAGTGCATTTAAGTGTAGCTGAAGAGAAGCAAACACACAGAGAAATGTCCAGAAATACGTGGATTTCCTCATTCCTACTTACGCAGTACTCTACTCATAGGAAGCCCCTACCCCATTTGTACCTCCCACCCCCAGGGAAAACGCTAGATGGAGAGCCTGTCATCGGTGAAACTACACTGCTGCTGTTTATTTCTCGCCAATCTCTTTTTGCAAAGAAGCCACTCAGAGCTTCTGTGTTCTTGATCCATCTTCAAAAGGTGCCATGCTACGAAATCTAGGTACTTCCCCTACAAAGCTATGGACCAACCCAAAACCAAAGCCTCACAATAGTCAGGATTCCAGGCTTATTAAACTGGACTCACATCAACAGATCAGCTCTTTTATTTATTAGAAAGCACAAGAACAGAGGTGGGTTCAGAAGCAATTATTCTCCTCACCTAATGCACCCTGTACTCTCCTTAGACCGCAAGGTTCAAATTCTTCAATACTTCCACTTAATTCCGGCTTCAGATCTCAGGGCTGCCAAGATGCTTCTCTGTAATTCTAGCTGGGATTGACTTTCCCTCTCACTGACTGCCTGTAGCAATTATAAATACGTAAGTCAGAGCACTCGATCTGAGGAGGCTGCACTGCTGCCCCAGCACCCAGAGCAACACCTGCAGGTTTACCCTCACTCACAGAGCGACTATGTACATGTGTATATTGACTCCCTAATCTTCAAAGCATGCCAGAACCCCATGTAGTATACTACCTCATTTTGCAAAGGACAAGGATGAGGCTCAGAAAGGTCAGTGACTTGCACAAGGCTGCACCGTACTCAACGGGGATCAGAGGCCAGTGCTCCTCCCTGCTACCCACCCACCGTGCCTGTGCTCATTGCATTATCCTGGAAGCCTTGGGCTCCACGCCTTCTGCCACCAGATCCAAGCTTCTGAAGGTCCAGAACTGAACCATGTTTGTACATCTCAGTCTCTAAAATACGGTGGGACACTCGCAAGCTGTAAACAACGCAACCTGACTTTGATGATTACCTAGGTGTAGAAATTTGCGTATGTCCCTAATGGTGACCCAGAGGGCTGAGCATACAGATTCTCAGATGATTCAACATCTTCACTCCTGGTTCTCAGCTTCACCTCAGTATTTTTAATTTTACCAACAACTAAAGGAAGTTGTTATTAATAGTTCTTCTCATAGTGTGATATGCACACTGTCACCTGTGGATCTTGCTAAAATACAGTTTCTGGGTAAGTAAAGCTGGGTGACACCTGATAGTCTTCACTTCTAACAGATGATATCACTGCCTCGGTCCATAGACCACCCTTTGAGCAGCCAAGACGAAATGTTCACCACCATGGTTTTGTGTTAGAATTACCTCGGTACCTCTCCAAACTATGAATGCCAAAGAATCCCTTATTTAGGCAAGTTACAGATAGAGAGGGAATATGCATGTTAAATATATCTGACCAAAGACATGTACCCATAATCCACCACAAACCCTTGTAGCTCAATGATTAGAAGACCAAACACACCAGTTTTTAAAAATGAGCATAAAAAAACAGGTTAGAAAAGACTCATTTGTGGGGCCAGGTCTCTGAGATAACAACATTGAAAATGTGGTCCACGGCCCAGCGAAGTCTGGCTGTATGAAGATGAGGGGAAAAATACTCCAGGCAAAGTGAAAAAATCAAGACAAAGATCCCACGAGAGAAATGAACTTGGTGTGTTAGTGGATGAAGGCAGAGGCAGTAAGTGACAAAGCTGGAAATGAAAATAAGGAGTCGTAACCCAGAGTGTAAGGAATGTGAACACCGTGTGATCTGCTTTTTTCAATGAGTAGCTTTAGGGGGGTAGGCTGAGAGTGGGGCTCGAGAAGAAAAGGAAACAGTCTGAAAACCGTTGCAGCACAGCGAAGGCCAGGGACTGCGTGAGGGTTATAGGAGAACAGATGGAAGACGGTGAGTTGAGCAGATGTGAGGAGATTGCACAAGATGTCGACGGGGAGACCATCAGTTGTTCAGGTCTGGGATGGACCCAGAGTCAACAGCAGTAGACACAGTCTTAGTATCTCTTTCATTCCACCAATAAACAATGTGAAGTTCTTTCTCTGCCTCATGCATGAGGCTAAGATGCAGTGGTGCAGAAATCAGCACAGCCCTCATCGTCCTTGGTCTGAGTTTCTACCAGGAAACAAATAACCAAGCAATTAGAACATCAGTTTTACTTGAATGGAACCGCAATGGACAAATGATGACTATGTAGAACTGGATGTTTGGCAGATAATTTGTTGAGAATGACTGAAATGAGCCAGTCACTTTAAGAAAAACAACTGACAGTATGTGTTGCCAACAATAAAATTCAATTTTCCAAGTGAAGATTACAGTTTCAGACAGTTTCCCAATGCCTAATGACTCATGACCAGATCAGTGGTAATTGTGGTGATGAATGCATTTTTTGATATTGTATAATAAAAATGTCAACAATGACAAGATCTGTGTAACTCAATAAGCTGATGTTTTCCGAATGACCAGTACAAGCTGTTCAAAGCCATGTATGGGCTCATAAATCCATTCAAAGTATAAGACAGATCAAGATTTTGTTATTTGTTTGTTTACCTGCTTGCTTGTTTGTTTGAGATAGGGTCTCATTCTGTAGTTCAAGCTGGTCCTAAACTCACAACGTAGCCCAGGATGGCCTCAAATTTACAGCAATTCTCTTGTCTTGACCACTTGAGTTTGGGATTACAAGCATGTGCCACCGTGCCTTTCTAATTTTTATGTGGTGATGAGGAATTGAACATAGGGCTTTGCACATATTAGTAACTGTTCTAGCCATTAAGCAATGTCTCTGGGCCAACGAACCTAGATTTTAATAGAAAATAATACAGAATGTTTTAGCTGCATGGTAGCTGAGCTTTCTTGTATACTTTTGAATATGTATTGATATAAGAATGCACCTTTAAGTTGTTAAGTCTAAGCAATGCTAAATTGACTGTCCCAAATTTTATCGTGCATTTGAGGCCAAGATAGCAATTTCAGAGGGGCTAAATTTGGAGCCACATGATTTGTTCACAAATTCAGGAGTCATGCTCTATGATGTGGTCCCAAATTGGACTTACAGCTTAATTATATATGGAGGATAAATCACCCCTAAAAGATAGTTCCTTTGGACAAAGCAATTCTCTGAGATTCCCGTGAAACAGTCACTGACCTTGATTACCTGGGACTTGCACAGAACAACTGTGCTGATCAATTATGGCTAGCTGACCCCTGTTCCAAGTGGTCAGAATTTGAGGCATACTTTTTTTGTCCATTGATCTAGAAAATGATGACAGAGATCCTACTGTGTGCCAGGCAAAGCTAGATTGATTATGAAGCCAATCAAGCTAACTTTCAGGGATTCTCATTTTCACAGGCCCCTTCCAATGATTCCTATAAGAAGAGTGCCTGATAAATTGGATGCTTCGTTTATAATTGATTAGAACTCATATCTTCGCACCCCAGCTGTCTCTCTTTCATACTGTCCCTTGTGTTGATTGATGGGGAAGTAGTCACAGCATCTTGAAGATTCAGCCACTTGAGAGGTGAATTTGCTGAGTGTGGGTTTTGCACTTTGTGTGGTAGAAGTGCCTTGCATGTACGGTTACTTTATTGTTAACTGTACAAAAGGAACAGGCTCCAGGAATACTTTTGCAGCCCACTGTGCCAGCTCACCTACAGTCATATTACCAAGTGGGTGGAGCCAGATACTGCTTGTGGAGATACGAATATTTCCAATAGTGCATAGCATCAAAATATATTGAGGCAAAACAGGAAGCCAAAGGAGTCCAGCGGAAATCCTTCCTCGACTTGTAGCTCACATTTGAAAGAAACTGGATGGAGTCCTAGCTTTGACATTGCCCATGACAGATGGCGAAGCTGAAACTTTCCTAAAATATTAATAAAAATTCAATCAACCATTCTAGAGAAAATTTTGGCTTGTCTTCATACTTTGTCTAAAAAATATTGCTAACTTGGGTCTCTTTATTCTACTAGCTACAAAGCAATGTGTTAAAGTTTCTTGCCTTGGTAGAAATTCGTATGTTTTTTCCTTGTTGTTGCATTACATTTAATTTCAAGTATACCTAAAGCTATGTTGTTAGGTAGATACAAATTTAGATTTGTTATAGATTCCTGGTAAATTGAACCAAGAATCAAATTTTTCTTTTTTTTATGCACCTTGTAAGCCTTTGCCTGTATGTTTTGTCTGATACCACATAGTAATATCATCTTTCTTTTCACATCCCAATCTTTTTTTTTGTAATCGCTCTCTAGTATTGTGTTTTTGATGAGGCCATTTTAAAATCGGGTATCCAGGGTTTGCTCTAAAATGCATTCTGATAATCTTCATTTTTTAAAAGAATATTTATTCTCTTGACAATTAATGGAAAAACTAGCATACTTAGGTACTAACTAGTCATATTAGTATTTTCTAGTCAGTCTAGTTTTGTTTCTTTTTTATTCTTGCCATTGTCAAGATGCTTGGAGTTGATTTATTTTTCCCTTATATTTCTATCTATAAGCATGAAAGTTGTATTACCTTCTTATAGGTGTTTCAGCAGTTATTCTAGAGATTAACATATGCATTTAACTAAACTTAATATTACCTACTTCCCAGACAATGCAAAATTCTTAAAAGCAGCTTAAAATCTTTTCAGCTCATGTACCTTTGCTCTCGCACGTTTTATTTTACTAGTAAGAACATTTACAATGAAATCTACTCTCTTAAGACCTCAAAATCAAAGACCTAATTTTAAAAATGAGCAATTGAAATGAATAGACAATTCTCAGAAGAAGAAATCCATACAAATGACCAACAAACGGATGAAAAGCTGTTGAACAGTTTAGTAATTACAGGCATGTAAATCAAAACAACATTGAGATACCATCTTACCCCAATGAGAATGGCTCCTATCAAGAACTCAAAAAGCAATAAAAGGCAGCAAGAATTCAGGGGCAAAAGGACTCGTTGTACACTGTTGGTTGGACTGTAAACTGGTACAACCACTATGGAAAGCAGTATGGAGATTCTTCAAAAAACCAAAAATGTATATTCCATTTGACTCAACAACACCTCTTCTGGGTATCTTTCCAAAAGAGTTAAAAAGCACCATATAACAGAGATACATGCATACCCATGTTTACAGCAGCACAATTTGTAATAGTTACATCATGGAAGATTCATATTTAGAGCAAGAGAGACCTAATGGATATTCTAAAACTGAAAAGGTCGACAAATGAAATGAAGAATTCAGAGGAGTTTAGCAGCACATTAGGGAAATTGCAATCCAGAAGATAGTACAGAACAGAATGCCCAGAATGAAATAAAAGGAATAAAGGACTTTTTAAAAGCCTTGCAGGACTTAAAAGTATATATATGATACCATAAAGAAAAAAATCCTGATTTTATAAAAATCACTTTATGTTATAATTGCTTGTTTAATAGCCATAATCTCTCCAGCACTAATGACATCCACTAATTGTCAAGGACTAATGTCCAAATGTTGAATAATATTCATTTGGGGAGCTGTTGATTTGGTTTGGTTTGGTTCAGTCTGGTTTAGTTTGGTTTTGAGACAGGGTTTCACTCTGTAGTCAAGGCTGGTCCTGAACTCACTGTAGAGCCCAGGCTGGCCTAGAAATCAAGGCAATCCTGCCTCAGCCTCCTGAATGCTGGGATTAAAGACATGAGCCACCACACCCAGCTTATGTCCTGGTGGACAATCAAACGCACGGCCTTTGAGCTTGTTAAGCAAGCGCTTTACCACTAAACTATACCCCCAGCGCAGGGAGCTCTGGTTTAAATAGAGCTAGTTCCAAACATATTTGAATAAGCATATTCAACATTTGCATTTTACCTATAACATATACAAGTTTATTAAGTTGCAAATAAGTAATTTCTACTACTCATAATGACACAAAGCCCTCAATCTCACTAAAAGATAATATATTTTAGTCAGTGTCATATGATTAAATATGCCTTCTTACTTTTAAAATACTTGCTTCATTCTGTAATATAAAAATACAGTCTGTTTTAAATTCAGTTTATTTTAATACTTGATTTAACAACCCTCATAACTAACCAAGATGTCGCCTAAAGATTCATCAATCAAAAGTCTACATCAATACTCATTTTCAAGTCTGCTCCCAATTTTGCAAAGTTTTTTTTTATAAGATTCAACTCATAAAAATTTATCTGCCAAGTTTCAGATCAGTAGTTCTAGCAAACTAACCAGAAGGTGTTCTTTTTATATATATTTTTAGAGGAATGTATTTAAAAGCTACCGAACCGCTTTGCTTTGAAGACTTTTAAAACAGGTTAGAAAATGATGTTTCCCAAGTTAAGTTTGCATATAAGAGTCTATTTTATATGCGTCACAAGTCACATAAACTAGCCAAAAAATTCTTGTGCAAATAGAAATATCTCTAAATACCCATTTTCAAAAAGTTCCCAGAAAGCACAGGTTCTTTGAAAATGTATGTTTCCCAATATCATTAAAATTCCACCTCTTTAGTCAAAGGATAAATTGAATATGCTTTGATTTTCTTTTTCATTTTGAATACTGGGTAAATGTAAGTTATGAATAAATTATCACCGAAGCATCAACTAAGATGGTACACTTGCTTTTTGTAAGGGAAAAATACACCATTCATCTTTGTAGATGACTGTTCATACTTTGCCATGAAACAGCCAAGGTCCCTGTAACTATCACAATAGACAATCGTAAAAATAGTCTCCTTTTTATTGTGATATAATCAGCTGAGTCACTTTCTTGGGCACATTCACATAGGGAGGGGAAGTTGGGGGAAGGGACAGAAAGAGAGTGGGAAAGCCCTTGTGTCCTTGGCAGGATGCGTATGTGCACAAAACGCTCAACTCCATTGTAAACCTTAAATTTTGCACGTATATGTATCGATAAAATGGGGAAAAAAATATCCATGATGCTGAAAATAAGCAAATGACCACTGTTCTCTTGCAACCCTCTTTCTCTAATTATAAACAGAAGTTCACATTTCTTCTTTGGTCCCCAGAGAATTTTTTTGTACATTGCCTGAGAAAACCACACTCCACTTTAGGGAAATCTTAGGTTACTGAATAAAAAAATCCAGTATTTTCATCACAACTTACAAGTCATTTTTGTGAACATTATGACACTTGATCCTCACAATATCTCACAAAGAAAACAAGAAAGTATTATCACTCTCCTTTAGAGATGAAGACGACTCTGAAACCCAGTGAGAACATGATTAACAAGTTACTTAGTGTTGATACTTAAGACTTTGGCTTCTGCCTCTGTATTTTCTATTTCCTGCCATGATATTTTTGGCTCTAGTCTATGTGAAGTGCACGTAAACTAAAGAGACAAAGAAGACTACCATATTTAACCTTGGGCTAGGAAGGGGAAAATGCACTCAATAAAATGAAATCAATATTTACTGATGTGATACAATAATCTTTCTTCAAAACAAAATTCAATTAAACAACTAGAAATGAAGATTGCATACCCTCAGCTGGTACTAACCTATTTTTCAGAATTATGAAAGTTTGCAATGGAATTTTGTCTCCTAAAGAAATAATCTGTAAGTATGTAGAAACAGCCCTGCCCCAGTATATGTGAACTGGACCAAAGGTCTCGTGACACTGAACATAGACATAGAGAGTTCTGGGACTGCACTGTTTGGAGACTTGCTTGCATATATGTGGTCTGGAGTGGCAGCAAGACTAATGTGTTCTTCCAATTTGAGCCAGAAAGAGAGCCTTATAAAATGGTCAAGCCAAAAGCAACTGTCGAAGCTGGAAGATTTGGGGTTTATCTCAAGCTAACATCAAGGATATCATACCCAATTCTGACACTGATAACAAAAGAAGTATGAACCATAAAGCTTCACAAAGCACTTCAATCATTTTGCTAATATAAGAAAAACTGATCAGGATAGTCATGACGATTGTAATTCAAGATGGCTGCGGTAGAGTCTGACTCAAGATGACGTCAGTCAGGTCTAGCCAAATGCCTACAGAAATGGAGGAAAGCATATGTAATATTCATTATATACTCGATGTCACCAGGGAAATAATAAAAACTATGATTGTGCAATCTTTGAACTAACTGTGATGGAAGATAAGACTGGAAAAATGTGAATAAATTAAAATCAATTTGATTCATTGTTTATCTGAAAACTACACTCATCTCTCAGTATTTGTGGGAGGTTGATTCCAGGACCTCTGTGAATATCAAAATCCACAAATGCTTAATTCATTCTTTTATAAAATGGTATAGTTTTTTGGTTTGCTTACTTGCTTTTGAAACAGGGTCTTGCTATGTAGTCTAGGCTGGTCCTGGACTCACTATGGAGCCCAGGCTGGCCTTGAACTCAGGACAATCTTCCTGCCTCAGCTTGTTGGGTGCTGGGATGACAAGTGCGTGCCATCGCATCCAGTTTATGTGGTGCTGAGGAACCCAACTCAGGGCCTTGTGCTTGTTAGGCAACAAAATGGTGTAGTACTTGCATGTAACTTATACACAACCTTCTGGGTACTTCAAGTCATCTCTAGATTACTTATAATACCTAATGCAATGTAAATACTATGTACATAATCAGCATATTGTTTAAGGGATGATGACAAGGGAAAAGGTCTATATGTGTTCACTATAGGAACAAGTTTTTTTTTTTTTTTTAAAAAATATCTATCTACAGTTGATTGCACCCACAGATAAAGAAGTCACAGATACACATGGACAATTTTACTTGTTTTATTTTATTTTTATTTATCTAATATAATAATAGATGGTCTATTAACACAATCACATGGTATTCAAAAAACTCTGTTCTTACATTTGTTGAAAATAAATCCATCCTCTTTCCTTAAGTCTCAACACTTTCATTTTTTGCAGTTCATTACAAGTCTGAGGAAAAATCAATAATCCATTACCTCTGTTTAAAGAGTTGTGTCCAGGCCAGATTTGGCACTCATGAATATTCAATTCCCTTGCTCTACATAGGAGATAAAAGCCGTGGATTGCGCTTTCCTGAGGCTCCTATTATCGGGTCCTGTTACAGAAGATCTGGCTGGTTTAATTGGGAGAAAGCCAGAGAACATGGCCCCACTCCGTGAGTCTCACTGTCAGGTGTGGCTCAGGGGCAACGTCCTGCTGGCCTTAGAGGGAGTAGGCACAAGTACTAATGAAGCATACGAGTCTCTCCCTCACAGTTTCATTTTCCACATTTCAGCCACCAGCAGTGACTAAGATGTAAAAATAAAGAAAAATTCCAGAAGCAAACAATTCAGACACTTTCACTTGAGCACGATATGGAATAGTATGATAAAATTTTGCACTGCCCAGCTCTGTCCTGCCATGACGTGAATATTCCCTTTGCCCAGTGTATCTATCCCATCTATACATTACTAGCTTTTAAGTACTCTGTGGCCCTTTCTGTGGTCTGCTGTGTGACCTCACAGCGCTTGTGTTCACATCATGCTCTCTGTACCTAATCATGGTCCCAAACTGGAAGTCTAGATGCTGACAAATTAGACATGCCAAAGAGAAGCTGTAATATGCTTCCTTCACACGAGAAGGTGGACGTTCTGTGCTTAAAGAGAACAAAAAGCATCAGCTATGCTCACTAGTTTAAGAACGAATTTTCTACCTATGAAGTTATACTATACTACTTTGCTGTCATATATCTAACTGTAAAAGTTATCGCCGCAGAACAGGATAAGGGCTTAGCTAAAAGAGAAAAGGTAGGTGGGCCTAGTGGTACAAACCTGCGATCCCAGCACTCTAGGGTGCTGAGGCAAGTTTGAGCCCAGCCTGGGCAGCATAATGACTTTATGAAACCTCATCTCAAATTAAAAATTAAAAATGGGCTAGGGATGTAGTTCAGTGTGGAAGGCCCTCGGCTCAATCCCTAGTACCACAAAAAATAGAGAGAGAGAGAGAGAGAGAGAGAGAGTGTGTGTGTGTGTGTGTGTGAAAACACCACACTCACAGTTCAGCACTAAGTGCCACTTCAGGTATTCACTTGGGGCCTTGGGAAGTATCCCCTTCAGATAAGAAAGGTCTACTGTAATGCTTTTTAATGACTGAGAGAGCTTTGGAGTAAAATATTACAAAAGGAAACAGCTGCTAACTAATTACCGACACGGCAATTCTTGCAATTGCTCATGAAAAACCCATACCATATACATTAAAGTTATTCTATGGCCTTTACTTTTATTTAGTTCTGAATAGTAAAAATCCCACAGCCTTCTTGGCTCCTGATGCTTGAGATAGCACCTTCAGTCACTTTTCTATTGAGGTCCCATTTTCATTTACCGCCAGCCATTCTGCTATCTGTGTTTCAATGGCTCCAAAATACCTCTTTATTTTAGTGGGAACTGATGGCAAATCTCTAACTAAAAATGGATGAAACTGGGGAGACAAACCCTACCAGAGCCCCCGTCAGTTCTTGCTCCTAAATCTCTGGCTCTGGCACTTTTCTAGTTCTTATTTTTCTCGAAAGCCTATTTTCTCTGATTTTCATTTGATAATTTGAGCTATGTGTATCTCTGTGAGTTAAAAATTACTCTGAGCCTCCAGCCCACTCTCCTTCTGGTTGGAGAGATTTGAAATGAAGACTACGTGTCCCAGGCTCCCTTGCAACTAAGGTTCTGTGTACAAATTAGTTCCACCTGGATGCATCCCAGTGAAATTTGAGAAGCAAATTACCCTGACCTTCCTTGGTTACTACTTCTGGTAAGCAAGAGCGAGTAGAAGTTTCTCTGAAGCAGCATATTAAGGTCTCCAGCATTCGGAGTGGCAGCAGCAGCAGACCCTTGATTCCACATTAGCTACAATGATGGCCTCCAAGGGAGTAACTCTTCTGGCATTTGCCTGTGTTTTTCTTCAATTATTCCCAGAAAATTTTCTCTCTAGCCTTTCTAACAATTTTGTTAGCACTAAATTCACTATGTTTAGCCACTTTCCAATTAAAATAACTATAAAAGTTTTATTTATTCACCAAGCCCTGATTGATAAGGTGCCAACAATTTTTGTTTTGCTTAAGCTTGCCAAAATCAGTTTCTAGTGCTTTTAATTCAAAACATTTCTAAATGCCTGAATAACATCTGCAGGCACTACTCCACTCTAAGAGAAACAGCTGAAGACGTAGTGAGGGTCAAGAGACCTACATCCGGTCACTCAGCGACACAGGATGTGGGACACCACATTTATAACTCTGAGCCTTAGTTTCTTTACCTGAAAAGCAAAGTTAGTAGCACATATCCCACAAGATGTCTGGGAGGACTAAATTTTCTAAAAAATAAAAACGTATTCCAAATATAATAAGCACTTCACAACGGTGTTATAGTGGCTCTGCTGGCTTAGTGAACACAGTCAGAAATTTTAATCTAGAAAATTAAGTGGGTTTTTTAAAATTAAAACTCATGAAGAAAAAAAAGCAAGATTCTAAATCACTGATCCCATTGGTGGATATATCCCAAATTCTTAAATAACTACCATTTTTCTTTCCTTCCCAGTGGTGGCAGAATAAAAAAGTGGATCAGCACCTGGCTGACTAATGATGCTCTTGAGCCACCAAATTAACTAGCTTTGGTGCTCCATTGTTTAACCAATTTTTGTCTTTTGGTTTTGGTTACTTGAAGCTGAAGACAGCTGATGACCTTCAGCTAGGGACCCCTGGGACAAAAACAACGAGATGGGGGTTGATCAGGGATCAAACGTAGAAGCAATCTGGGGAAGTGTGAGGCCAGCAGAACTGGGCAGGCGAGGAGCTGAAGTACAATGTGGTTTAAAGAGTTCTCAGCCAGCCCCTGGGGACTTGGCGCAAGGAGAGGCCATCAGAGCTATCGCAAATTAAAGCCAGGGGACAGGGTCAGTGACTTTATGACTCTTGCATTAACCTGTTCCTGGGTGTAAGTTCCTCCCCAGTAGAAGGCCATATCCTTGAGTCAGCAAATTCTCTTTAGTTATGAGTGATTCCTGAGGATGAACTTAGCTGTGCCCTATCAGTAGACAATACTGGCATCAACTAGAAGAAGATCACATTGTCCTAAAGCAAGATGGCAGTATCCAGAGCACCCACCACGCAGAGAACCTCCAGCTCAAGTCGCAACATAAACAGACTTGCACGAGACAGCTTTGTGGCAGTTAGGTCCACTTACTATATGAAAAATTCTAAATGTGTTGAATCTCAAAATTGCATTGACATTTTGATTCTGGGAATCCTTTTGCTGGGAGGCACCTCAGAGATTTTGGAGCTAACTCTTTTGATTTTTTACAAATGAGGTAACTGAGGTTCATAGTGATGAATTCACCTTCTGAGGATCACAGAGTTATTCTGCAGTTCTGGTGGTGCTGGGTCTGTAAATTTCCTTTTTTGACTCATAACTCATTAGGTGACTCCAGTCCTCCATTTACTTGGCAGAAGTGTCTGGCTTGAAAGCTCTTATGTAAAAGTTATATAATCTGTTCATGATTTCTAAATCATTCTGAAAAAGTGCCCTCAAGGGTCTCACTTAGTTGTCAAGCTCTTTTGCATATACCTTTCCTATTAGCATAATTGATGAAGCTATAAATGCCTCTATAAAATTAAACAGGCTTTTATTATCCAAGTACATTTAAGCCCTGATGACAGACAGATCTTAAATTTGTGCCGTTTAACATTTAGTCAGTCTGAAGGATGACAACGGCGTCCTGATGAAGGTTTAATCCGAGTAATCAGTCTATGTCCATACGTACATCTCGGTCTGGTGGTTTTGTATCTTACTTACACACGTTATCTCTTTTCATCTTCTATTATCATAGAAGGAGGGAGCAAAGAATAAAGGAGCTTATCTGTCCCATAAGGAAGTGTGGCAAACACTTCAGTCTGTACTTTTCTCGCAACATTTCATTCAAAAACCATATTTTTAATCATTCCTCATAAAAACACTCACATAAGACAACATTCAGGGCTGCTTCTGAAAGTGGCAAGAACAGTGGGCTAAGTGTGTTCAGAAGGACAGGGGAAGACTTTGAGGGAAGTTGGTGTCAGTGTGTCTGTTACTGTAATGCGTTTTTAAAATGTCAACATGCACCGTAATTTTCTATCACATCTTGTAAATGTAGGAGATGCAGGCAGACACCTAAAAAGGGGCCAAATTTCTTCAGAAGAGTAAGACGGAAGAGGCTGCTGAAGGAGTGAAATACGGAGATTTCTATTTTTTTAGGCTTTTCACATTTGGAATGTGCGGCATGGCACTGTCTTGGTCACCACACCCAATTGCTTCCACACACACTGCGGGAGCACGAATTCACAAGTCAGCAAAGACTTTTGTGCATGCCTTCATTGGTAGCAGCTCAGTGGGATGTCCAGATCTTACCATCTGTCCTGAGAACACTGTCATTTGGGATAGTTCTTCCAGATGGCCTTAGGAAATTCACTATTAGCTATGGACACCACTGGTTAGGCTCCTTTGACCTTGCAGTTCAAAGCTGCCATAGAATGGTGAAGATTTGGGCTTTTAAGTTACTAAGTTTAAGTGCCAGTAATCTGCTGAAGAAACAGACTCCCTTGCTTTGGTGAGGGCTTTAGTATGACGATATTCAGTGGTCTCTGAGTTTACACTAGAGGCCAACTTCCCAGGACGCAACCCATCTGCAGAACAGGCTGTATCTGTCCAGAGTTCCTTCACATGTACTGGCCTCCCCACCAGAATGACTGGCTTGGAAGACTTGGTCTGAAACTGTATCCTGGGCAGAGACAGTGCTGTGTCCTCCAGGAGTTGAAGCCATCACAGGCTGTCCTCTGATGGTTTCGTCTGAAGCCAGCAATCCTTTGAACCACAAACCTCATATTTACCATGATAACTGGAAGGACCTCAGGCCACTTGAGTACTATTTTAGTTGGAGTTGGCTTCCAATCCAAGGGGAACTGTGATCTGGAGACAGCTATGTAGATTACTGTTTGTGACTCTGTTTTTGAATGTTCATATTATTTTTTCCAAAACTCCAAGAGGTGAACAGTTAGTCCATATTGTTAGGAGCCGTGACCTAATCCTTCTTCTATTTACACAGTTGATAAGCTTTCCCATGTGCAAATGTCCCCCTCTAGCCATAGATTTTTAACTTACAGATGTCCTAAAAAATATTATCTTTAAAACCTGGAGATTTAACAGAAAGCACCAAATACTTTCATACTTATAAGACTATACTACTCTTACAGGATACTTAATTTTATACCCAGCTGAATTCTGGGTATTTTGTGCAGTTTCACCTAACTTGCAATGACAATGTATAGAGTTCTTATAATCCCTTTTGTGGAAAACGCTTTTGCGTACCTATACTTCCACATCACACTCTTCAAGTAGTTGGGTATACCAGGCCTGCTGGTGGAGGGCATGCTGGTGGCCAATAGGCTTTCCTGCTCCAAATGTCCACATTCCTTAAATTCTGTACCCAAATCACCTCCTGGCTCCTAAATTGGAAGGAAAACACAAATGTCCATATGTCCAAAGGCCAGCTATTGGGAAATGGGGAAGCGAGGTCAGCCCACAAAGCACTTTATGGATAAAGCAGTCCCTACAAGTCTCTGGCAGAGCCAGAATGTCCTTAGACCGGCAATCAAGCTTCCTGGCAACCTCGTGCTCGTTACCAAGATGTGCCCAGCAGGTCTCAATAGACATTCACAGTCTTTTCAGGACAGAGTTCCCTTTCAGGCACTCCCACCCCATCCCACCCCAGGCAATTCCAAATGCCGCTCAGGCTTTTCTTCGTCCTTCAGGCTGGCAAGAGAAAAGATCCCAAGCCCCTCAGCAAGGGCCTCTCCAGAGCTGTGCTCCACTCGGCGCCAAGAGGCCAGTCGCCAGTAGAAGGTGCTGCCTGATGAGCGGCTGCCTTCCAAGTGCTCTCCCCGGGCCAGTTCAGGCAGAGTCAGCCACCCCTGGTCCCCCTCCAGGATCCAGAAGAAGAGCCTTCCCAGCCCTGGCTACACTTCCCTAAATCCCCAAAGCTCAGCTTCCTGCCAATCCAGCTCAAAGTCATTACAATAAAACCACAGCATTCTTTCATAATAATAATGAATAATAATACTGCTACCATCCGTCAAGCACTAACTGGCAGGCAAGGTAGCTTTTATTATCCTTACAGTAATACTAATAATGGTTAGTATGTTTAAAGTGCTTGTTTTGTGCCCGGCCCTAAACATACTACCTTCTATTATTTCGTTCCATCTTCACATCAAACCTATAAGGCAAAGTTACTCCCATTTTTCTACTGAAGTATTTGAAGCTCCAAGAGATTAATCAATAGACCAAGAAGGAGAGAAACCAAGATGAAAAACTGGTTCTGCCTCACTCTAAAGATCATGCTTATTATGACAGCAATGACATAGGC
Source organism: Ctenodactylus gundi (assembly GCA_004027205.1). Classification (NCBI taxonomy): domain Eukaryota; kingdom Metazoa; phylum Chordata; class Mammalia; order Rodentia; family Ctenodactylidae; genus Ctenodactylus; species Ctenodactylus gundi. The sequence continues at coordinate 245,076 of PVKB01000815.1, forward strand.
TGAGCATAAATTTAAAAGCAAGCAACAATGTGGTAGTATACTAGAAAGTGGCCTTGTCACCAGAATCTCCCAATAAAGTGGGATCACGAGGAAAAGAAAACCACAAAGAAGAAATTTCATTTTCTGGTAGTATTAATTTCCTGGTTAAACTAACTCACCTGTAATCAGGATGACACCAGTAGATATGACATACATCTGACAGCTCCGATACTCAGTGAGCACCTACCGGGTTAAGTGTCTGTAAGATAGTCCATTGAGCAAAGCAAACAAGGCCCGTATGTTTGCAAAAACTTGTGATCTAGTGAAAGAAGCACTGAAATGGTAAGTTAGGGTACAAAAGGAAACTATTAACATGAAGGAAACATACAAGGATGCACTCAACACAGCCCTGGAGAGCGTGCAGGACATCCCAAAATGAGGGAGGCCTCAGGCAAGATCTAAGATTGCCTGAGAAAAGCCAGACGCATGTCTGAGATCAGTGTTGTTAGCAAACAGGGAAATGCGTGTGAACTCTGAGGAGAAAGGAGTTCCTCTAGGACAGGAATGAAGCGCAGCAAGAACTGAGAGGAAACCAGAGGCCAGATCATGCTGCGTCTTACGAGGGATCTTGGATCCCATCTCCTGAGGAAGAAGATGCCAGAAAGTGACATGACCAGATTTTCATCTCAGTCCTCTCTAAGTGCAGCTGGAGAGTGTCTTCATCTGTTCTGTGATACTATAATCTTAAAATATCTAAGGCTGGGGAATAAAGAACAGGGACCTAATTTTTCCCATTTTGATTTTATTAACACACGTATGTGATACACAGTGGTTACATTGAGCTTGGCTATTTTATGCACGCATATATTGTGTCAGCATTACAATCCCTTCCCTCCCCTTCTGGCCCTCCTGCACTCTTCCTTGTCCTCCATGACTCCCACTCTCACAATCACTGGTTGTATAAAATACCTGCATTCTTGTTTCTCATATTAGAGAAACCATGCTATTTTTAGCCTTCTGAATTTGACTCACTCACTAAGCATGATGGTCTCAAGTGGTGTCCACTTACCTACAAAAGCCTCCAATCTATCTGTCTTTGTAGAAGTACTCCACTGTGTACCTACATCACATTTTTTGTATCTATCGGTCTGTTGGTGGAGGTTTCAGCAACCTCCACAATTTAGCTGTTGTTAGTTTGGCTGCTATAAACATGGATGTACACATATTTCTGTTATATGCCACCTTTAACTCTTGGAAAGACAACCAGAAGCGGTATCAGTGGATCAAATGAAATATTTATTTCCAGCCTTTTGAGGAATGCCCATACTTCTCATTTCTTATAATTCTGAGAAAGTCAAGGTTGAGGGGCTGACATCTGATAAAAGTCTTTTAGCTGTGCTCTCCCATAGAAAAAGACAGAGGGCAGGAAAAACTCCAATGAGTAAAACCTGGAATTCACAGCTGTACTCCAGTTTATAATTCTCATGACCTAACCATTTCCCATTAAACTCCACCTCCCAGCACCATTACACTGGGAACTAAATTTTAGCATGAATTTTAACATCAAATCTGCACCTGTGACATCATTCCAGATCTGCCACTCACACGTAATGGGCTGTGGTCATGTCAATTCACCTCAGAGCCACAGATTCTCCATGTGGTAAGTGGGGCTAAAAACCACCCCAGCCAGGTGTGGTTGCATGCACTTGGAATCCCAGCACTCTAGGAACCTGAGGCTGGAGAGTTATAAGTTGAGTCCAGCCTGGGCAGCTTAGCCACTTAATGAGATCCTGTCTCAAGATAGAAAGAAGAAAAGGAAGAAGAAGGAGGAGGAGGAGGATGAGGAGGACGAGGAAGACTAGAAATGTAACTGAGTGCAAGGGCCCTGCGTCCAACCCCCAGTACCACACATCATTATCATCATCAGTGGGATCTTCTAGGATGTTGTGATGCTTGGAAAAGATGGACATATAAAGTAGCTGTGTACCATACATGGTATGCAGCCAATGGGGACCAAATATAAGAAGGGGCCGTCTCATTGTATGTGTGCTTTCCTCCCTTAATTTTAGCAGGGTCAGTATTACAGATAGTCCTGTGGGGAGCAAAGCTGTCAACTGTGATATCTCCCCTGAAGTTCTGTATCTTGATAGCTGCATGGAATCAGTCCCAGGAATCCCTTAGGTATTGGGTGCTTCCAGGCCTCATGGCGGGGCTAGGTCTTTTCAGGGGCTCAGCCATGTTCGAAATGTGGACTGAGAAATGAGGCAGTGAACCTAGGTCAGACTCTGAGAGAGCTGGGGCAGCCCAGGACAGAACGGGGGACCGGCCGAGAGGGCAGCCCCAGAGCTCATCTGGGCAGAGGCGGCTCTCAGAACACCTGGGGGCCCCGGGAAGCCCAAGGCAAGGGAAATAAAAGAATAGAAGGAAGCCACCTCTAACAGAAAGGAGATGTGACAAACACAGAAAAGAATGGCATCATAGATTAAGACTTAGTAAGATTTTGAGGAATTAAATATGAGCAGTAAAAGGAAAATACTCCAAAAAATGGCTCCTAATTTACAAGAACCGACATAGGATCCAACTACCATAACACTGTGTTTACTCTTTGGGTTTTCACAACAACTGTGTTGAGCCGTTACCACACAATCCTCCCGTCTCGTGTACACAACTCAGTGTCTCCTACTGTATTCACAAGGATGCGCAGTCATGACCACAATCAATTTTAAAACTTTTTTTCTTCTCCTCAAAAATGAAACCCCACACCCCCTAAGCCATCATCCCCCCACACCCACAACCTCCATCCTCCCTAACCCTAGGAAACTACTAATCTACTTCCCATCTCTACCGATGACTTGCCCATTCTGAGCATTTCACATTGATGAGTCATACAAACTACGAACTTTTGTGACTCATCTCTTCCCTGTAGCATAGAGTTTCCCAGGTCCATCATGTAGTAGCACACATGAGCATGTCATTTCTTTGTCTTGCTGGAGGAAATCCCCTCCAACTTATCCATTCACTAGTTGACCAACATCACCATCTATTGCCTCAACTACTACCCTACCTCCTAATTATTCTCATTAAGTGCAACCCGCCCCACCCACCACATATATGATTGCTTCAATTATAGTCCATGAAGAGTTTCTTGCTGCTTTTGGTAATAATCCAAATGCTCACCATAGCAAGGAGGATCCTTTGTAATTTATGTCAATCACAGATCTCAGTCACGGTTGGACTCTCATCCTTCGTGCAGAAGGATCATGCTCCCACCTGCCTCCAGATCAGGCATGCGCCCTGCCCCCGGGAAGCACCTTGCAACCAGCTGTCCCGTCAGTTTTGCTCAATAATGCATTCTAGTACCAGAATACATGGCATTAGGCAGTTGTTCAGTAAATATTTGTGACTATAAATGTTTCCAAATATGGTCTCTAAGATGGTTCTAGTGATCCCTCCTCCTGCTGTTGAGGCCTCTGTGTAATCCCCTGAAGCAAGGGTTGGGATTAATGATTCTTTTCTAACTGGATAAATATGGCAGAAGTTATGGAATGTCATTTCCAGTGCGACAGTACAAAGACAGAGGTTTCCATCTCAATCTTTAATGGATCACTTGTGGTAGAACAAGATAGCCGCCACACTGAGCAGCCCTGTGAGAAGGCCTATGTGGGTCAGTGTGGACCTGAGGTTCCGATTCTTGCAGCCTGTGAGTTCATTCCGGGCCTCAGTCCAATAGCCTATAAGGAATGAAGCTGTCAGCTTTCCCATTTTTGTATGTGAACTTGCAAGTTGATCCTCCAGCCCTCAGTTGAGTTGTCTAGATGAGACCATAGGTTTGGCAGATAGCCTCAGTGAAACTCAGGAAAGATCTCACGAGCAACCTTTGAGTGAAAAACACCCATTAAACCACTCTCAGGGTCTTAACACACAGAAACTGTGAGATAGTGTTTAAGTTGGGCAAAAGTAAGTCACTAATGGAGATTGAGATATTGTGTATGTAACAACCTCCTCAGAACCCATCAGTGGGCTTTTATCAGAGTGTTACCAAAACCTTAAGCAAAACTGTCCATAGAATTTTGGACTCTGAGAACATAACGATGAGGCCTTGTAGGAAATTGAAGAATCTTATCAGAAATTGAAAGGGTCAAGTTGCCGTGAAGAAGTAGAGAGCTTGGTAACACCCCACTGTAGTCACGTGGGCAGGAAGAAGTATATTTAATGAACTGGACAATCTAAGAATATTTCCCAGTAAATTTTGGAAGATACCACCAGGCTTGTCCCTGCTACCTGCAGTACAATTTGAGAGCAAAGAGAGAAACTGAGTAATAGTTTATCAACAAAGTAGAGCTAAGATTCCATGGTTCTGAAATTTCCCATTCTTGCTCAATGGCAAATGATGTTAAAAGGTAGACATGGCACAGAAGTGAAAATCCAATCCAGGGCAATACCAAGAACTCCTGTTCTAGAGATGCAGCAAAGTGCGGTGTGCAGCCCCACTCAGGCTCCTCCTGGAACCGTGTGACCTAGAGGCAGCCAGCAGGCAGTCTCCTGATTCCTATATGAAACATCAGGAGCAACCCACTACTGCCTCTCACGGAAAAGCTCACTTGTCTCTGAGAATCGTTCAGCTTACGTTTTCTGAGAAAAGACAAAAGCAACTGAAGAGCAACCAAATGTTTCAAATACTCCTAAGGATGCCTCTAGTCCTTAGACAAAGCAAGGAAAATCACTCTGCATCAAAGACGGTGGCAGAAAACCTGGGCTCAGTAAGGCGGAGAAACCTCAAACATATGCAGGGCTGCTCCTGATGCTTCCTTTGCCCTCTTCGCCTCTCAACTTGATCCTCAGAGCTGGCAGCACTCACTTTGCAGTCTGCATTAGGTAGTGCTCTCCAGAGCTACAGAATAGGACTATGCAAAGGGATTTATTAGGTAAGCTTACAGGATCAAAAGCAGAGAGCTCAAACTGGCCATCTGCAGAATTGGAAACGAGTCTCCATGGCTATCTGCACACGGAAGAGCCAGAGGATCTGGCACCTGCTCAGATAAAAAAAAAAATGGAAGCCACAAAACCAGAAGAGACGAAATCGCAGCTCTGATCTAATATTAAAGGCCTGGAAGCTCCTGGTGGAGCCACTGATGCAAGACTTGAGAGTCTGGAGGTCGATGTCCAAAGGCAGTGGTGAGGACGAGAGCTCTTCCAGAGTGAGAACATTTTCTTTTCCTTCCCTTTTCAGTCTGTCCAGGCTACAAGTTCGTTAGCTGGTATCGCCCACACCTGGCACGGGACTTCTTTCCTCACCTTGCTAGGCTACATGCCAATCATTCACCGACATACCTAACTGCACCTGATTAATCTGCTAGGCATTTGGCAATTCATTCAGGTTGACATAGCGTGCTTAACAGTCACACTGCCCGCCAGAGACGGCTGCTGGGCAAGCCTCTGATCTTCTCTCCAGGGAAGGAGGGACCAAATTCCCTCACTGGAACTTTGGGCCATTCTTCATGTCTGCCGACAGCAGAAGAGCAAAGCAGAGGCCGGATGTGTAAAACAGAGTGTAGGGCCGGGGGAAGCTGGAGACCAAGAGGGAACCTCGTGTGTACCGGAGGTCATGGGGTGGCAGGAAATCCAAGGCTTTTCTCCCCGGTCCTTATCCAACCCAGAGTTCTGGAGGCAGATGTTACCATCAGGTTGCATTCAACTCTTGCTCACGTGACTGCCTGAGTAGCTATTCCTTCCTTGCTGATTTGGCACACGAGCTAAATTAGATATTGCATACAAATGTCTGGCACGGCCGCAAGCTCACAGCTACCTGTCAAAGTGTCGTACCTACTGTGGGCTGTCCTTGTCTGCTCTCTGTGCTTGGGTGCCACTGGAGATAATTACAATAATCATCCTCATTGGGGTAGCATTTTATAATTTTCAACCTATGTCATATGTGTTTCTCCTTTGTTCTCTGTCAACCCTCTCAACTTATTATTATTATTACTGCTACTACTATTACTAATTTGTCCCACTTTTGAAGGAGAGACTGGAAAGAAAAAGAAGTAGAGACAAGGGAGGGATGAGGAAGCAAATTGTTAATGTGCGCATACCAACTCAGAAATGGTCAGAGGAAATGAATCACACCTTCAAAGCATTCAGAATGCCTGTGCCTATATCTTCCCTCAAGTCCCAGAAGTAAACAATACAGCACACTCAGAAAGTGGACTCCAACAGAGGGTGCTACTGCTTAGATCAGTACTGTTCCCTGCCCCCCCCCCCCCAAACCCTCATATATTTGGAAGGTTGCTGGTTCGTGGAGGTTAGTTGGTATTTGAGTAGATCAACCCAATGTGTTGTTAGGAGTCAGGGTTATTAACATGATTGAATGTGGTATTAGGAGCAAGGGCCTGATCGGAGGGATGGATCATTGAGGGTATAACATGAAAGAGTATGTGTTCTTGCCTTGATTTCTTCTCCCTCACTGCGTCCTGTCTTGCCATCCTGTGAATACTTTTTCTTTGGGTTGGCCACGAGCCAACTGTGAATGGACGGAGGCCTCTAAACTGTGAGCTAAGATAAGATTTCCTCCCTTAGGCTGTGGGTGCTGTGCTTCATTGACAGGAAAGTGACTAAGTTATAGGGGAAACAGAATCAGAAGCTCTGGAGTGAATTACGTTCCTTACATACTGACTTTCCCAGACCTCAGTTATTATTGTAAAGGCTACCGAGACTGCTGTTCGTCAATCTTCTTTCTTATCTTGCAGACTCTCAAGTCACAGTTTTCTTCTCCTGTGCTTTCCACAGTATTCCACACTTCTGCTCAAAAGATACTATTGCATATTTCCATCCGAGCTCCTACCCTTTAGTCCATGTGCTCCAGGAGAATGAGACTGCACACAGTAGGTACTCAGTATGTGCTCATTACATAAAGAGATGAGGGTGATTCTAGTTTCTTCAATCTAACAGCAGTCCAGAGAGATGAGAGGACCTCTAAGAAATATGAGAGGAGGACCCTTCTTCCCTTCCTTGGTCCCAGTGCCTCTTCTCCACTTGGTCATCTGGATTTAGAATAAGAATAATGCAAAGCAAACTTAGAAACTAGCATTTTAAAAAGATGCTTTGCATTTTTAGAGACCAGTGGAAAATACACCGCGGTAATTCAGGGCTATGAGAAACTGGTGAAGTTTCAACATGTGGAACTAACCACAGGCAAAAAATTGGAAAAGTACCATGGGATCCAATCATAAGGCCAGAGGGCAGAACTCAGATGCTGTAGTTGGCCACATAGCCTCACTCAGCTACAGCCCTCTCATGATAAAGCCAGCGTGGCATGACTGGAGGGTGCTTAGCCGGCCAGCCAGAGGTCAGAGCCACCTCAATCAAGATAAATAGATCTAGGTGGTAGAATCCAGCCAGAAACTTAAGCCAAGTACTTATATAGCCAAATTAATTGACCCATATGTGGTGTGTATGTGTGTGTGTGTGTGTGTGTGTGTGTGTGTGTGTGTGTGTGTGTGTAAAACACTGTCGGAAACAAAATTAAACTCTTTGATCAATGGTGCTAAGACAACTGGTTAACGATTTGGAAAAGGATAAAATTAGAGCCTTTATCTTACACCATACACAAAAATAAAATCCAAAATGAATCAGAGATTGAAGTGTAAAAAATTAAGCTACACAAGTCCTAGGAGGAAAGATGGATTTATTACTTTATAACCCAGAAATCAGTAAAGCTTACTTTCTAAATTTAACTCAAAATCCAAATGCAAAAAAAAAGAGAGATAAGATTTGTAAATTTGATCGCAGGAAAAAAAATTTTTTTAAACTTCACATGAAGGAACACCACAAAAAAAAAAAAAAACTCAAAATGCAACTTAAAAAAAGGAGAAAATGCTTATGAACTTCATTGCAAATACAGGGAATTTTCTTAGTCTGGATTTCAAAAAAAAGGAGGAAGAGAATGACAGAAATATGGACAGCATTGAATAAACAATTCTCAAAGAAAGAAAATGGTCTTTAAACATACGAAAAGATGTTCAACTTCAACCTCACTCATGATTATGAAAATGAAAATTAAAACAACACGTCCCCCCTTTTGGATTGGCAAAATTAAAAAGAATGACAACGTATACACTTTTGCAATGTGGAGAAATACACATTCTAATTCCCTACTATTAGAAGTCAAACCCAGTGTACCACTGGGGCTGTTCCTTCCATCTTTGGAAACTGGCACTGCCTGAACCAGTCACCTAAGTGACAAGTTGGAGTAGATTTAAGAAATCAAAAGAAAAGGAAATGTGGAAGGCACTTAGAATGACTTGAGTTTAGAAAATTATACAGCCTTCACTCCTAACCTCCAGGAACACAGTGGAGGGCAGACGCAGCCAAGAAAGGCAAAGTGCTCTCACTGCGGTGCTTTGGTCAAGGAGGACATTGGCTTTCTTCCGTAGTCTAACTTCGGCTTGGCTAGAGGAAGCCAAGCCTCGGTTGGCAATTGATGGCTTTGATTGGCTAAGAAACCACAACCAGTTTGGGGTGGATTTAAAGTGAGCCAATCCCAGAGAAGCTCCTTGCATTTGATAGTCAGTGGTGTGGCTGCTGAAGAGAAAATGAACATGGCTCCACTGTGGGTTCTGATTTTTTCATATCCCCTGGGTGAGTAATTACCCAGCCCTTGCCACAGGTTCAGCCTCAAGGCCCAGAGATCCATCACCTGGAGATAAGAAGTCACTGGGCAGTCCCCTGGCAGCAGGATGAAGAGAAAGAAGCCAGGCAGAGTGGCTCAGTGACCAAGGCAATTCTACTTGCTCCAGAGTCTTGTTCCTGCCCTTTGCTCCTGCTGCCCTTCGTCATGGTAATAATGGGAGAGGCCATCTATTTGGCACAGTTTTCACAGCAGGTACTTTGCTAAACACTACTGTGTGCATATTATCCAATTTATTCCTCATTAAATCGATATTCACTTATTGTTTCTCTATTGAATATATTTCATGTGCCAGAAACTACGAGTTTATGAAAAATGAAGAAATTGTGATCCCATTTTAAAGACAAGGACACTGAGGCTCAGGGCTTTCTATCCTCTGTTCTCCACTACTGATTCCTCATTTAGAGTTAGGGATGTGATCTAATGGCCCATGTTGTCCAAGGAGATGTGGGCAGAGATGTACTGAGTCTCCTAAGAAAGAAGCCATTGGATTTGGAAGAAGAGTGTCCTCACTATGAATGTGGGAGTAGAATCAAGGAGTCCATGCCTTGCAGATGGCCAAGCAAAAAGACAGAATCTTGAGCACAGCACATGGAGTGAAACCCACTGTGAAGCCTCTCCTTGCTCTGGACCTTCCACTGTACCAGCCAATAAATTCCCACTGGCTTTTTTTTAAACACAAGAACAATCAACAACATTAAACAAAACTTGTTCTCTTACAGGTAAGGAAACTGAGGTCTGATGATATGCTCAAGATTACACATCTAGGAGAGGAAAGGCTCAAGATTTTCCTGAAAATTTCTAGCAGGAAGATTATGACTCTAGCTTGTAATTTTTCTGAAGAAAGAATCAGTCGTTGATTATAGAGAAGAGCAGTTTCAGGCTACAGATGCCCACATACCTACATTTGTATACATACAGGCTGAAGGGATTATGTTGTTAAGTTGAATAATTCCTAGAAGAAGGAAAATGCGTAAGACTACATAAAGAAAAAAGATATGATATATTCATATCTTCTATTTGCACAAACTCTAGAAGGAATTCAATAATAATGATGACAGGTTGGAGGTGTGGAGGCTGAGTGATGGGAGGCTGAGGAGAGAGTCAAGTACACCTGACATCTGAGAAATAGCAACAGGTTAACACGCCCACATACAGCCTCAACCAGCGAAGGCAGAAGTCAAGGATTGATACCATTTCTTCCAGTCATAAATTCTCAGGCAGAATTTCTTAACAGTCCCAGGAATATCCTGAGCAACACTGGGTCCCAGGTGCCCATAATTGTGATTTCAATAACACATGAAGTATGATCTAAAAATATGATGCATGTTTGATTTAAAAATATCTATTGAAGTAAAAGACATGTTGGCACTGATCCTCCTCAAAAGAGTCCCCTTCCCTTCGGAAACACTTGTCCCATCACTCTTGCCACTTTGTGAAGCAGTTCTAAAAAAGGGGCTTTCTGGGTGTCGTTACTTGTGTTGTCAAGGCTACCTCAATGTCCCAGATGGATGGAAAACATTTACCTTTCATAATCATTTTGACTCTGAGGAAGAGCCAGACATAGCATGGTGCTGCAGCCAGCGAATAGGGTAGATGAGGACACGTCATCATGTTTTTATGAGCCTGTCTTTCTTCTGGATGGCACTGGCAGGAGCGTTCACACCTCATAAAGACTCTCATGAGTATTTCCTCACACCTCATAAAGACAGTCCCAACAGAGGGCACTCAGAACTGCTCCAGAAAGTGGCAGAAAACAGTGGGATACGTTTATTTGAAATGAGCAGGTGTATCTTGAGGGGAATTCATGGCAATGCGTCTTTTAATGTGATTTGTTAAATGTAAACATTCACTATTTTTTAGTTACAAGTTGTATACTTCTATTGGCTTGTCTTCCTCCTCTCCTCCTCCCACTCACTCCTAGTCCCACAAATTACTTCCCAAATAGGCAGTCTGTGCCCAACTCCTGGTCTTTGAGTCTTCTTCCAGGAGAACCCAGGCCACACCACCTGTAAAAGCAATAGTCCTTTCTCCCAGCTCCACCACCCCCCCAGATTTCACTTCAACCATTTCACACCAGTTTCCAATGTTTTTTTTAAACAAACACTTTCGTGATATGAATATACAGCAATAATTTTAAATGTAACTATTGCTAATACACAGTGTAAAGCAATCTATCAGTGAGTGCTGCCATCTACAAATACCATGTTTATAACACAACTATTAATAGCTAAATCATGGAATATGTCAAAATAACCCATCAATAGACCAATGGATAAAGAAAATGTGGTACACATACACAATTGAGTCTACTCTGCCGTACAGACAGATAAATTTGAGTCATCTGCTGGACAATGGATACAACTTGAGTTTACCTCACTTAGTGAAGTGACTCAAACTCAGAAGATAAAGTATTACATGGTCTTTCTAATATGAGAAACCCTGAGTATGAATAAATAATAGAATCAAACAAGGAAAATGTTTGCAGGTAGAGGGGACAAGGGAGGGACTGGGGGGCAAGGAAGAGGACAGGGAAGACAGTGTGAAGCTGATGCTGCTGTGCATGCACAGAATTCACAAGTTTCATGTAGTCACTGAGTGTCAAAAATGCATGCTGATAAAAAAAAGTAAAGTCCTACCAGCAGTCGAAAAGACATCTGAAGAAGGAGGTGAGATTAGATCACAGCCTTCTAAGATATGGAAGATTCAGAGAAGAGAGGAAAGATGCTTCCAAGAGGAAAACAATGACAAAATAAAAGCAGCTATTCACTGAGCACATAGAACCTGCCTCTTCTCAATGCTGAGACACAATTCTAGACACCCATACCTTGAGAGAAAAAGTCTCCACCAGCTCACAGTTCAGACATCTCAGCTTGTTCATGTTCAGCTGGCAATGGTGCAGAGGCCTGACAGAGAACCACTGCTCATCCATGGCGGCCAGGAGCAGAGTGAGATTCAGGACAGAGCTAGTGAGGGAGGTACACCCTTCTAGGCCACGGCCCAATGATCTGCCTTTTCTGACCAGGCTTCACCTCATAGCAGTACAGGAAATCACCAATGAATTAATTCACAGATGCAATGAGCCCCTACAATGCAATCACTTCTCAAATACATGAGGCTTATGGGAGATAATCTAGATCCAAATTGTAACACTAACCATTATCCTAAGTTTCCTATGTGGAAACTTAATAATAACAATAAACATAATAATAATAATAATAATAATAATAATAATAATAATTTTGTGAAACAGATACTACTATTCATACTGCACAGCAGAGGTGTAGGGGTCTCCATCAACCAAGGAGGGATCAGACTACAGAATACCACACTCTGGGAGCCGTTTCAGTGAACGCCATCTCGAGTTTATTTAGGAAAGTACAAGGGCTTAAACAGACTGAGGAAACTATCTTGGGCCAATCAGCAAGGCCTCAACCAGTGGAGGGGGGTGTGATGGGGGGGCTGAAGACCCCAACACAGAGGGGACCAGGAGAAGGAACCATTATGAAATATGCTCAAATGAGGTCCTATGCACCGGGGCCTCAGTTTCAGCAGTGGGGTAACAGGGCTACCTGTCACTGTTACCACTGTTTACTACTACACTCCACCTCAGTGGAGGCTACCATGAGTCTCTTTGAAGCTGAAATGAGGAGGCTACAATTCTCATGAGCTGTAGTCAACTACATGTAACGTAACATTTACCATCTTGACCATTTCAAGTGTATAGTTCAGTAACGTCAATTTCCCTACTTTTAGCCAACCAATCTCCACCGCTTTCCACCTTGCAAAACTGAAACTTCCCCGTACCTTAAAAATAAAAGCCTAAAACCGTATTAACAAACAAGTTCCTATTTCCCCCCGTGCCAAGCCCCTGGCATTTACTGTTTTTCTTTCTGTCTCTATAAATTTGACTACTCTGGGCTCCTCAAATACATAGACTTGTATAGCACTTGTTCTTTTACATCTGGCCTATTTCACCAAGATGATGGCTTCAGGATCAGTCCCTTTCACTGCTTTGTGGTAGTTTCCCTCCATTACGAGGCTGAATGCTATTCCACTACAAGGACATACCACATTCTGGGACTCGGCCCATGCATCAGATACTTGCTTCGGGTGTTCCCGCCTTTGGGCTATTTTAAGTGATGCTGCTGTGGACACAGATGTACAAGTATCTGTTTGAATCCCTGATTTGTGTACATGTAATTGCTGGATCATATGAAAATTTTGTCTAGTTTTTAAGGAGCTGCTATTCTGTTGTCCATTGCTACTACACTGTTTTATATCCTCACCAGTCATGCGCATGGGAATGAATTGCCCTGCTTCCTCAGAGATGCATGTTTTGACCCTTTGAAATTTGCTACAGAAGCAGGACATCCAGGAAGAATTGTCCTGGAGAGAGCAAGGGGTGCTCAGGTGACAGGATGGCACTGAAGACAGCCTTGGAAATCATGCAGTAAGAAAGGAGAGGCGTCGTGTTATAAAGAGTGCTCAGGAGGAGACAGAGAGGCAAGGTAAGCACCAGCAGGTAGAGACTGGCACAGGCTGGGCACAGGGAGGGGCACATGAAATCACAAATGGCAGCCAAAATGGTTTTCAAAAGCTCCTTCTCCGGGACTCTAGGAGGCAAAGGCAGAAGGATTGCATGTTTAAGCCCAACCTGGGTAGCTCAATGACTTAGTGACTGTTTCAAAATACAGAAATAAAACAAGGTCTATAAACATACTCTATGAGAAGGCTCCAGGTTCAATCCGCGTAGCACCAAAGACAGAGAGAAAGCGAGGGAGAGAGAAGAAAATTACTCTCTAAATTAAAAATTGCCCAGCAATCCCTGGATTTGCTTAGCAAATGCTTTTGCATATTAAAATAAATACTAACTTCTGATGGAGTTACCAAAAACAAACTTAGAGATGCCACAGAGAGTTACAGTTGCAGAGTTGGAATTCATTTTTCATATATTTAATCCTTACAACAACTTTGTGAACTGGACGTTATCCCTTCTCTAGTCCTCTGCAGAAGGCATAGCAAGGACTGCCCGGAGGAAAGGTCGCGTCTCATGACCTTACTGTTGGCTTCCATCCAGGGGGTCTTAGGAGAGAAAGGTCAGACACGGGACACTGAGAACAGTGTTTTTGGCAGGGACCATGCACAAAAAGCGTATGTACAAAGGTCAGAGGCTGTCAGAAGTTGAGGGTGCCAGGGGAAGATAAATAGGGGAAGCACAAGGATTTGGGGGGGGGGGGGGCAAAGGTGGAAATACGTCATTACATATTTGTCAAGGCTCCTAAAATTAATACCACCAGGACTGAGCACTAACATGAACTATGAACTTTAGCAAATGAAAATAGATTGATATGGACTCATCAATGGTAACAAATGGGCCAGATGAATATAAGATGTTAGTAGCAATAAGGGAAACACAAGCAGTGGGTGACGGGTGTAGGAAGTGTCTTGTATTTTCTGCCTAAATTTTCTGTACATCTAAAACTTCTCAAAAAGAAAACTTTCTTTAAAAATATGTTCACATATAAGGTGTGGACAAAAATATGGTAAATTATTAGGTTTTTAACATTATTGCATTGAAAGACACAGTGCCATCAGTCCCCCTCAAAAATCCTCTGTCTAACTTAGAATACATTTCTCCTACCCTCCAGGCCACTTTCTGGAGCGGGTCTGGAAGTCCTCTACTGCAAGCTTCCTCAGGTGCATGCTCGTGGCTGCCTTAATGTCCTGAGTCAATTCAAAGCATTTCCCTTTCATAGTCATTTCCAGTGAGGACGAGAAGTCAAATGATTCTAGATCCAATAAATAAAGTGCATGAGGACACACTATAATGTTTTCATGAGCTTGCCTTTCTGTTGGGTGGTGCTTACAAGTAGCATTCGCTGTATTTTCCATCTCATTCATAGAGTGATCTTAAACACTATGTTCAATAACACGTTCCACTGAGCACCTGCCTTGACCAGACATTGCTGTGCTACAGTAAGAATGATGCTATGAAATAGCTTGGATTTTAAAAAAAGTAGGAAAGTATAGTATCATTCTTCCCTAGTACAAGCACCGGAAAACAGCAGTCACTCAAGAAAGTCTGCTGAAAGAATGAATGAAAAAATAAATTAGCATATGGGGACTGTAGAAAGGATTGTTATCTCTTTCTTTATTAACTTCCTCTTAAAATTGGAAAATTAATGCATGCTTACCAAAATTATTTATATAGTACACTGGCCTGTAGAAAAAACATTCCTAATCCTCCCCATGTATCTCCAGTCCCACCCAGCATTCTTGTATCAACAGCCCCATGTGTGCATTGGCACTTTATCCACAGTTACACTAACAAGTGCCCATACATGTGGTGTGCAAAGTCTCTGAGACAGCCTGTATTCCAGGAAAAGTCCTGTGCCCTTGAAGACTGTGAACAAGGGAGATGGAGGTGCACAGGGGTGGTAGATACAAGAGGACCAAGACTCTACTAAGCCTGTGTTACTCCAAGTGTGAAAATTATTAGAGGATCTCATTGCAGGTAAACTGGGTGATATGCTCAGAGATTGCCCTGACTGGTTGTATTATACAAGGTTCTTAGAAAAACAGAACTAATAAGAAAAAAATAGATGGAAGAGATAATAGATACAGACAGACAGATAGATTGATTGATTGATTAGGTCAACTTACAGAGTCAGATGATAAAGTCCAAAATGGCCATCTGCATGTGGGAGACTTGGAGGACTCAGTAACTGTAAAGTGGAAACGGAAGAGCACCAATCTAAGATCAAAGGTCTGGAAGCTCACTGTAGAGTAGCCAGTGTGAGTCTGTGCTGGAGACAGATGTCCAGAGGCAATGGTCAAGGCCAGAGCACTCCCACAAAAAAGAATATCTCCTTCTTCTTCCACCCCTTTTTATTCAGATCAAGCTATCAGTCTACTGACTGATGGTCCCCACGACTTGGGTGGTTCTTCCTTCCTCAGTTGGTTGTTCTACGTGTCAGTCATCCACAGGCACACCTAAAACTTGCTCTCCTGATCAGCAGGATGTTTTCTTATTAATTCAGAAGTTGACATAGCTTGATAAATGGTCTCAGTGGTGGACAAAGAATACATGCCAAGGGTTAGAGACAAGAGTTTGACAACACAGTAGGAGGACATCATAGAGAGCTGTGGGCCACAGAACTAAGGGCAAAGTCTTGAAGCCCAGTGGCCAAGCTGACATCCTGGCTCTGCTGTTCAGTAACCATGTGATCTTGGGCAAGTAACTGGTCTCTTGATACCCTGTGTCCTCAGGTGTAAGATGGTAATAATTATCTCATTCTAATCTCATTACTTGCTGTGAAGAATAAATGAAATAGTATAAAATGCTTAGAGTAGTAGTTGGCACAGAGGAAACACTTCATAAATGTCAACTATGATCACTGCAGAGATCAAGTGCTTAACCATGATGCAACTGTACCTCCAATTTAGTTTTCCTATCTGGTAGTGCAAATTAACAATGAATTTCTTCCTTTGTTTTTCAAAAATTTTGTGCAACTCTGAGATTTTGCCATTGGCAAATGACTTGGTAAATAAACATCATTTGTCTGGGTACATATGTGCATTAGATCCCAAAATGATAACTCATCAGGGTGGAACCATAATGGAATTAAGGATAATGGTGGGTTTCCGCTTTATGTTGTATTTTTTTTCTTTCTTTCTCAGTTCTCCACAATAAGACTTTGTTAATTTTCTAGTCATCAAAACAACCATGCAGCTATTTTTATAGTAAAATCTAAGCAAAAAATCTAAATCCAAAGGAAGCAGAAATGTACCCATGTCCTTTGCCCCTTGCTTTCATCTCAGGACACGCACTGAGAAATGAAAAAGCATCAACTATTCACCATTGTTCCAAGGAGAGATCACAGAAAGATGACTCACAAGTGGCTCCTGAAACCAGCTGGTGCATCAGACAGGAAAGTACGTGAAAGCCATCAGCAGGCAGCCTAGCTCTGCAGAGAATCTTGACTCTCCCCCCCCCCCCCAAAAAAAAAAAAAAAAGAAAAGAAAAGAAAAGAAAATGGTACTGCCAGTCCAAGAGATCAGGAGAGCTGAGAGCATCTTCTGACCTTGAACCCAGACTTGCCTAGTCATATTACTTGCCAAGGGGAGCTCTGGGCAAACAAGCAGACCCAACACATTGTGCAAGCAGTGAGAAAATCCAGACTCAGGCTCCCCCACCCCAAGCCCCTTGCCCCAGTCTAATTCCCACACTGATCTGCCTGCAGTATAAGTCATTCTGATTTCTTTTGTTTTAGCTCCTCTACAGAGTCCTTCATGGAGCCAGGAATACAGAGAATGTGGTGCGCTGATTATTTTAATCCATACCCCTGTGTTCCGTGCTCAACCTCTTGCTCCCTTGCCTGATAACAATGCCCCGGTTTCTCTTTCCCACTCTCACTGACCTTGACTAATAGTGGGACTGTCCGGCCAGACAGAGGTCACTGAGGTCAAGCTAAAGCATCCGGATGCTCTGTAGGAACAGACCGGATCTCCTGCACAAACCTTCCCATTGGCTCTCCTTGAACTGAAACCAGCCTCTCCTTTTAAAGACCTAGTTTTACAGCTTCTTTTCACTTCTGGGAGCTCCCCAACAGCCTTTCAATAAAGTACAAATGGCCAATAATACGTGAAGAGATATCCGATATTACTAGTCATTAGAGACATTAAAATTGAAACTTTAGTGAGGTACCTTGTTATAACCATTAAGATGGCTAATAATTATAAAAACCCCAACATAACAAATATTATCAGGAATATGGGAGAAGTGGAACCCCTAAGCACTATGATGGATATTGACCATATAAAAAACAGTATAGCAGGTTTTCAAGAAACTAAAAATGAAATTACCACATGGTTCAGCAATTTCAGTTCTGGACATCTATCCCAGAGTTAAAAGAAAAATACACCAAAGAGATATTCATACGCCCATGTTGATAGTAGCATTATTCACAATAGTTCAAAGGTACAGAGATTCCATGTGTCTGTTGGGGTAAAGTTGATAAGTAATGAAATATATTCACACAGTAAAGTGTTATTCAGCCTTTAAAAAATAGTCGGAAGCTGGAAGAATACAGCATAGAATAGTCGTTAGAGTGTTTACCTGGCAAGCTCAAGGCAGTGCAAGCCTGTAATCCCAGCACTTGGGAGGCTAAGGCGGGAGAATTGATATGAGTTCGAGGCCAGCCTGAGCTCCATAGTGAGTTCAAGACCAGCCAGGACTGCAAAGCAAGATCTGGTCATCTCCCCCCACCCCAGAAAAAGTCTGATATATTCTACAACATGAAATTTGAAGATATTATGCAAAATGCAGTAAGCCAATCACAAGAGGGCCAACTCAGCGTGGTGGCCTATAGCAGCTAGAGATCTTGTTCAACTCACATCAGCCCTCAGCTCAGCTTTCCAATAGCTCTGCATTTCCCCAAAAAATAAAATTCAAGTTCTCCCACTGGCCTAGAAACTTTCTGAGACAGAGCTTCTCATTTGCTCTCTGACCTCACCATCTGGTGCTCTTCCTTGGTCCCTTGTGCTTTCTCTGCATTCACCTCCTTGTTTTTCCTTGAAAACCCCAAATATATTCCTGCCCTACACGTTGTTTTTGTCCCTTCCACCTATTATGCTCGTCTCCTAGGTACTCACATGACCCACACCATCATCTTCCCATAGAATCTAGACTCAAAAGAGAAGTCTCCAATGGCTATCCTATTTGGAGATGCCAGGTAAAACACATGACACTCAGTTTAATTTTTATCTCAGATAAACAAGGTGCAACTTTTTAAACTAAATATGGCCCTGCAACAAGATACATACATATACCGAAGAAGTACCTGCTTATTATATTCTGAAATGCAAATGTAATCAGATATCTTATGTTTTAATTTGTTAGATTTGGCATCACTCTAAATTGTAACCATTACCCCAGTATTGGTAATTCTCCCCACCCCCTGCCTTCAGCTCTTTTCTTAGCGTCTATCTAACATAATGCTGTATTTATTTGTTTTGTTCATTTGCTTCATAATTTGTCTACACCCGCTAGCACTGTGATTCCCAGTAGTCACTAGCCACATGAAGCGACTGAGCTTTTGAAACGTCGTAGCACTCCTGAGGAACTGAGTGTCTTATTTAAATATTTAAAGTTAAGAATGAATATTTAATTTGGGACTTGGAAAACTTCTAAGTTTGCTCAGAACAATGTAAGCAAGGAAACATACTCTTTCAAGCTAAATTTTTAAAATCTAAAGACAGAATATGTAGTGCCGCTATAAATTTAGTGTTCAAACTGAGATGTGCCATATACACTGTATATTACACACATAACTTTGATGACAGTCTAAAAATGCTAACTACCTCATTAATAATAGTTTATACAGGTTGTAGTTTGGAAGAACAACAATGGGTGTGTATCAGCTTAAATGTAGTACTAGGGTTAATTTTACTTGCTCTCCATCCTTGAATGAGTGTGGCTATTAGAAACATAAACTGCAGATGTGACTCACGTTGCATTTCACTGGACAGCACTACCTGGAACACAGCCTCCAACACGCTTGATCGCCCAGGCAGCAGAGTTGAGAGACCAGACTCCGGAGCCTACAGTTTATTCTGGAATGTGGCATCAGAAAGCAGGAGTGAGAACCTGGGAGAGAGACGGAAAGAAAAGACAGTCAGTACGCGCGCTCCTTATCAAGGCTGCTGCTGTGGGTGACAGGAACTCCACTCCACACGGGCTTCCTGAAACATCAGAGAATGCCTCCCAGAACTGTCTGCTGACCAACAGGAAGCCAAGGCCCTTAGCCACCAGCCCCCACGCTCATGCAGTGCCACTGCCAGGTGTCTGAACTCTGCACACTTCTCGGCTGTGCTTGTGTGAGGGAGAAAAGAGACGCTGCTGCATTAAGAAAATGAAAATAACCCACAGCATGAAGCTTAGATGGGACACCGTCTGAGGCAAGTCTCATCTCACAAGAGGCTGCCACACCTAGAGTAGGAGCTGGTGGTGGACCAACGGGACGTTTTTGGCACATCAGGGATAACTGTCTTGCTGTCTTGCTCTTTAAAATCCTCAAAGCCTAGAACAGTACCAGAAAAATAGTACATGTTCAACAAATTTTTGAACAAATGAGTGAAAATATCTGCATTCAAAAATAGGTATTTAATAGCTGCTATATGCAAAGAATATAAATGTTCAAAAAAGTATGTAAATGTTCAAATTAAGTTATTTTCACTATTTTTCATTCACATACCAAATAAAAAATAAAAATGATCTGGAGGTATAGCTCAGTGTGAAGATCCTAAGTTCTGTATCTTGTACCACAAAAATTATTATAGTAAAAGATACATTGATATTAATCCCCTAAAAATACTCCCCATTCTTTAAACACACACACACACACACACACACACACCATCACTCTTGTCACTTTCTAAAGCAGTTCTGGAAGTCCTCTTCCATGGCTGTTTTTAGTTGCACTCGAAGGGTGTGCTGATGCACTGAATCAATTCAAAACATCTACCTTTCACAGTTATTTTGACTTTGGGAAAGAACCCGAGTCCCTTAGTGCCAGGTCCAGTGAGTAAGGTAGATGAGGACACATTGTAGTTTTTCTATTTGACAGAAACTATCATAATCATTTGATCAACAGTTATGATCAAACAATGCAGTGAGCATTTAAATAAAACATTATTGTAGTGCATGACACATCGCCATTAATTCCCCTCGACATACACAAAATACTCCCTCTCGGTTTGCACATACTTATGTGCCCATTACTGTAATAATTTTTATTTAAGCACTGTACACTTTGGTCACCTCTTGTATTTTTTTTTCTCTTCGGTAGCATCTACTCTGTTTTTCTGCACACAGCATGTGCTAATAAAATGCAACAAATGGCTAACCAGCGCTTCCCAGCCTTCCTTGGAAAGAGTCCAGAACTGTTGTAAACCCCCTGCCTACCACCTCCCTCAGGCCTTCAGAGGAGCCTCCACTAGAAAAGTGCCTCAGGTGCCAAGTTCCCTGAAACACCAACATTACCACAATTGCTTGTGGACATAAAAAGATGACTCTCTCCTTGCACTGACAAGCCTCTTTACCTGAGCCAATACATTTTCCACCTTTTTTTCGTTTGTGCAGCTAGCACAAAAACCTGAAACAACAACAACAACCTACAAAGAGCAGAAATGTATTTCTCACAGTTCTGGAGACTGAGCCGTCTACTCTCAGGCACTGGCAGATTGCATGTGTGCTGAAGACCTACCTTTTGGGTCATAGGAGGCACCTGTCACCTATGGGAGAGGCTAGGAAGCTCTCTGGGGCAGCTCTCTTTACAAGGGCACAGATCTTCTGCCCTCACGATCTAATCACCTCCAAAAGGCCGACTTCCTAATATCTTAGGGACTAGAACTTCAACGTCTGGATTTAGAGGGGGATGTCTTAGTTACTTTCTCTTTTCTGGGACAGAATACTAAACATCCACATTTTAATGGAGAAATGATCTATGTTAGCTCTGTTTCAAAAAGTCACACTCCATGCATGGGCAGCCAGGAAAAATGGTGGGAATACACAATGGAGGTGCAGCTGGAGAGCTCTTCACAGCATGGCAGACAGGATGCCAAATGAAAGAGGAAGGGTGGAGCTACCCTTCCAAGACGATCCCAGTTATCTGCCTCTTCTGGATCAAGCCCCAGTGTTTCTCCTCTTCTGACAAGAAACTACGTCTTAAATGCACATCCATATTTACCACACTCAAACACATAAGGCTTTTGGAGAACACTCTGGAGTCTAACCATAACATTCCACCCCTGGACTCCAAAAGACTCATGTCCATCTTCTTACTCAAAATGCGTTTTTTTTGTTTGTTTTGTTTTGTTTTGTTTTTGTTTTGAGACGGGGTGTCACTCTGCAGCTCAGGCTGTTCCTGAACTCATTATGAAGTCCAGGCTGGCCTTGGACTCTCCACTGTCTTCCTGCCTTAGTCTCTTGAGTGCTGGGATTACAGGTGTGTAGCACCACACCCAGCTTATGTAGTGCTATGGAATCAAACTCAGGTACTTAGTGCTTGTGTTTGCTAAGCAAGCGTTTTAACTGCTGAGCCATTCCTAAAGCCCTCTATTCAAAATGCAGTCGGTCCTTCTCTAGGAATTCCCAAAGTCCTAACAGTCCCAGCACTGCTAAAAAGTCCAAGTCCAAAGTCTTCTCTGAGACAAACTCCTAGCTGTGAGTCCCTTTGGAAATCAAAGAAAAGTTAAATACTTCCAACATACAAACATATAGGGTAAACCTTCCCATTCCAAGAGAGAGGAATGGGAGGACAGGAAGTCATCAGATCAAAGCAGAAACAAAACCCAGCAGAACAAGAACTAAATCCTACAGTTCCACTAAAGTCTGTAACTCTGTGTCTAGCACTCAGCACAAACGATGGTGAAATGTGGGCACCGGAAGTCTTGGGTGACTCCAACCCTGTAGCATTGCTTCCTGCTATAGTCTTTATTGTTTCTCCTTTAGATTGGCTCCACTCACAGCCTGTAGCATTCTTCAACAGATGATCCATCTTCTGGCACCTCCAAATTTTCAAGGTCTCCAGTGCACCTTAGACTTCTCCTTCACAATTTCATGCATTGCCCCCCAACCCCCTAGGGACACACTGCCTGGCCTCCAAAGCCTTCCTCTGAAATTTGGGTGGAAACCTAGAAAACCTCCTAACTCTTGACTCTGCATGCCTGTGCAATGATCATCATCATGTAGATATAGCTGAGGTCTACCATTGGCTGTAGCAGCAGCAGTCCGCCCCCTTGGACAATTGCTGCCAAAGCCTCTGAATTTTTAGATGGCTGAATTCCAGCACTTTTCTCTTTGGCCCTACAGAATACCCTGGGGTAGTATTCTCAGAGCAAGGTCCTTTGCCTTTCCACCCTTTAAGTGGTAAAATGTGGAGTCCTGTTGATTTCTGACACACCCTCCCGGTGTCTTTCATAGTCCCAATAGCAAGTACTTGTTTCCTTTTTAAAGCTAATCTCTTTAACAACTTTAACAACAAGGTCTGTCACTTTCTTCATAACGCTGACTAAAAGCCACAAACAGTAGCTATGTAACAGCTTAAATATTGGATTGCTTTGAAATTTCGTCCATCAGATTAACTAGTCTACTGCCCATAAGTTTAGTTTCAAAGTCTCCAGACAAGGGTAAAATGCTGACAAACCTTTTGCAGAGCATAGCACGAAGTTTTTAAACCAATTGCTGATAAAAAGTCTTCACTTCCCTATGAAACTTCTTGGGTCTGGACTTTACAACCCACGTTTCTACCAGCATTCTGGTCTTCTGAGCTCTGACCAGAATCTCTCATAAGGCTGGTTCACAGCATTCTGAGACCTCTCTAGCCGGCATCATCAAAACTTTGAAAACTCCTCCCACAAACCAGCTTCAAGGGCTTCTAAACCACATCACTGGGTAAAGTCACAGCAACAACCCCAGTTATCTGGCCCCAATTTCTGTCGTAGTTACTTTCTCACGGCTGGAACAGAGTATCTAACATCTACAATTTAAGGGAGGAAAGGTTTATTTTAGCTCATAATTTTGGAAGATCACAGTCAGTACATAGGTAGTCAGTAATGGTGGAAACACATGGCAGAGGTTCAGCCAGAGAGCCCATCATGGTATGACAGACAGGAAGCCAAGTGAAGGAGGAAAGGTGGAGCAACCCTTTAGGTCCTACCCCAGTGATTCACCCCTCCGGTCAAGCCCCAGTGTTCCGACCCCTCCAACCCCACCTCTTAACAACACATCCTTATTTGACAATATTCAAATTCACGAGGCTTTTGGGCCACACTCCAGATCCAAACTATAGCAGCGGACATAAACATCCAGTTCACAGCACATTCCTTCTGTGTTTATTAACAAAAATTCTTCTGCAAACCTTTCCTCTACCATTGCAGGCCACTGGGCTGATTGAAAATATAGTTTATTAGGAAAAATAGAATGTACGCCTCATCTTCAACTTGTTTCTTTCTCAAGTAAGGAGGTGGAGTCTTATTAGTTACTTTTAGTGGTCACCATTAAGTTTATTTCACTGTGGTCATTTTATCTGTATTTTATAAATTTCTCTTTTTAATGTGTTTGTTACAATAATGTCTTTATATATGAAATATATGTTCAGATATCTGCATTTATTATTCTTGCTAATGCTTAAGTTGTCCTATGTTTGGCCAATGAAAGTCATTTGGTGGGATCCTTGGTGTCCTTTTAAGGTGACCAATGGTCCTTGGTGGCTTTTCCTTTTCCTCTATGATAAGGTGTCCCAAGCTTCTCCTGTGTGCTTCCTTCCCCGGTCTAGATAAGCCATTCCTCCACAAGGCTCCAGTTCCTTTTAATAGACAACAGTACTTAGAGAATAGAGATTTTTCACTGGTAAAGACAACTTTAGAAAGTCAGCAGAAGAAGCAACTGTTGATACTCAACCAAGACTTAAGAAACTGAGGGTCAGCAGCATAAAGGAAACAGGCTTTACTTCAGGCCTCTATTTAACATTTAAGTTTCTTTTATAAGCAGGTGACTTTTTTTTTTTATACTGACAACACTAGTTTTAAAAATAAACTATCTCTAGCAGTGGAAGTGCCCTGGAGGCAAGGAATTTCAAGAACTGGTGAGTAGGCAGGGTGATTAGTTTGTTTACTCTACTTTTATTTCATTAGGGGAGGAGAGATCAGGGATTCCTCAGCCCTAAGGTACTTCCACCTACTCACTGGATCATCCCTGGAAATCAGTTCCACCTGAGTGAATAAGAGTCTTTTGTTTTTTAAATCTGCTGAGACCTGTCTGCTGTTGTTGCTGTTTACAGATTTGAGAAATGATAGTTACTAGAAATTGCTTGCTATTTGCTTTCTAATCTTCATCTCCTTAAGATCTAAGTAATTCCCTTGCCACAAAATACCCTCAGAAGATTTCCTTATCCCTAGAACCAGCCAAGTTTTATCTCCATAGGATGTTTCTAGTAGATTCAAAACAGAGTTCTACTCATAAATGATCACTCTCTTTGATGCCTCAGGAGAGACAAAACCAGTCACTGTGCCAACAACTGGCAAGACATTTCCATATCCAAGAGGCTGCCAACTTTTTTTGCTAGGTCAAGGCTTCCATGCCTTGGCTTTATTCAATAGGTGGTTCTGAAAGAGCTTCACACACCTGCCTCATAATAAGAACTCAGTGTTGGAAATGTTGCTTCTGCTGCTGATGATGATGAGAATGATGATGCCAGCTTGGATGGCATCAGAGCTGATCCCTCCTCTCCGGCTGTCCCGTCTACTCCCACAGTACTTTCATATGTTGGGCTCAGCCATGGGGAAGAGGTTTTTTCATGATTGTAGAGGTAGCGCTTGTTAATGTTGTTAAGTTCCAAATAATTACTCTCCTATATGAGAAGGAAGAAAATAAATAGTTGGCCCCACCTGGATGAAATATGGGTCCCGTCTCATTCAGGCACACCTATCAACCATGTGCCAGTGGGGACCTATGGAAAAACTTAATAATTCTGAGCCTTGGTGTTCTGTAATCATAATAACCATCAACCCACTCTACTTTCCCAAGCTATTCTTAGGAGCTAGATACTGTGCTAGGTGCTGGGGTACATGAACAGAGAGTTTGTTCCTGACTAAAAGATATCACCACGTGAAAAGGTGAGATAAGAAAGGACAGTGATTAAGAGCACGGGCTTTAGCTGGGCAAGGTGCCATACAGCTACAGTCCCAGCACTCTGAGGCTAAGGCAAGAGGATGAGAACTCTGAGCCCCTTGTTGAGAATTTTGTGAACTTAGTGCAAACCTGCCTTAAAAATGAAAAATAAAAATGGTTGGGAAGACTCTCAGTTCAGAGGCTATGAGGTCAATCCCCAGTGCTAACACACACACACACACACACACACACACACACACACACACACACATATATAAAACATGGGCTTTGGAGTGAGACTGACCTGGGGTCCTGTGTGTGCTCTTACCTTCCTATAGCTGGGTGATCCTGGGCACATCTATGACCATACCACCCTGAACATGCCCGATCTTGTCTGATCCTGGGCATGTCCGTCATCTTGGCTCACTGACTCTTACTGCCCCATCTCAGAATGGAAATAGTAATAATCATGATGCAAATAACTGTGGTGTGAGCTCGTAGGTCAATGCTGACACCCAGAAGCCACCCAGCAAGTGCTAGTTGCTGTGATGACCTGTGTTTGGAGATCACTGCCATGTTCTGTTGCCTCCACATCATAAGCATGTGGCGTGAGTCTGACACACAGACACAGAGTAGGCCCTCAGGATGTAGCTGCCAGGAAGATGGGTCTTGGTTTGTGCCAAACATGAGGATGTGAAGACTGAGGCTCAGAGAAGTGAGGTCACGGGTCTCAGGTCACATGGAAAGTAGTAGTGCTTAGAGTCAAATCAAGTCTGGCTCAGCCTGTGACTTTAACCTTTCTGCTCTGGACCAGTCATAGGAAAGGAGACGATTCCTTGTCGTGGAAAAGGTTGTGTGAAGGAAAGTTCTCCAGAGATGATTCTTTTTTTTTAAATTCAATACTTAAGTACAGCTGAAAATTTTACTAAATTTTGAAAAGTTATTGAAATCTTTGTTATGTTTCTCTTTTTAAGTTCATTTTCTGAATATATGTTTGTGATAAATAACAACTGCCCTTGGCTTGGATGTCGATACACGTCCAGGGCCCATCTCGATCACTTTCCTCCCCTCCCTTCCCTGCCTCCCGGTCTCCCCCATTCCCAGATTTCCCTTCCCATCTGCACCAAGACCCCGTCCCCAGGAGGTGATTCTTCAGCAGCTGGAACAGGAAGAAGATCCTTCCAGGCAAATTAATAGAGAGCCCCTGGAGCAGATGGTGGGGATGGGCGTGGCTGAAATTCAGCTGCCTCTGAGGGCCTCCTCAGATGAGGCTGGGAAAGACGACGGGGAGGCGGATGGGCTCTGAGACGCTACAATTCCCCTCCTGCCTGGGCTGGCATTTGATTGCTTTTATCTTTGGAGTTCTAGAGTTTCTGTGTCGCCCGCAAAGTACCATCTGAAATTTCCCTCCTGAGCCATTCTTTATCTCTGGCACCCACTGCATGATTTTGGCACGTGTGTGACATGGCAGGGGAATCAGCTGGTGCAGTGTCAGGACACTCAGGGCTGCCACACCAGCTGCTCAGCGGAGGAAGGTGCCAGGCTCCTGCCAGAGCCAGAAAGCAGCTCCACCGTCTCTTCCTGATGACGGCATCGTCGGTGACGTGCCATCTTCATTTTCCTGTTTCGCCTTCTGTGTCCCATTGAGGAGATGAAGAGAGAGGAGGCAGCCGTGCTTTTGTTTGTGTCTGTTTTCATTTCTCGTGCTACAGTGACATCTCTCTTAGAATACATGTATTACTTTCTACCTCAAGGTCACAATAAAGTCACAGGCCTCTGAATCATAACTCAGTTGAATCTGGGTCCAGTGGCTGGTAATCCCAGCATTCTGCAAGGCTGAGGCAGAAGGTTCTCAAGTTGGAAGCCAGCCTGGGCAACTCCGTAACTCAGGGAGACTCCATCTCAAAATCAAAAATCAAAATGGACTGGATAAGTATCTCAGTATGAAGGCCTTGGATTCCATTCCCAACAAAGAGAGGGAGGGAGGGAGAGAGAGGGAGAGAGAGAGAGAGAGAGAGAGAGAGAGAGAGAGAGAGAGAGAGAGATCCATTGGTTTCCACTCACAGATCTCCCAGACTCCCAGTATGATCTTGGGAAACTTTCCTAAGTCTAACTTTTCTCATCTGCAAAGTAGATATAATAGTACTCTGTCTCACAGAAGGACATTATGGGTTTAGTCTGGGTCAGCACCACTGATAGTACATAGTGGGTACTCGATAAATGCCTGATAACCTCCCACTTGCTCAGGGGTTCTGCTAATGGAGCAGCAGAGTCCAAATTTGGACCCGCTGAGCAGGCGGACTGCCACAAGCTCCTTCTAACTCCCTGGGAGTCTCCAGCCCCAGGGGCGGCAGACCCGTAGCCATCACCAGGACCACCAGAACAAATGAACAAACCTCCGCCTCCCTTTAGCATGCTCCTATTAAGTTCTAATGCCACTGTCGATTGACAGGAGGTGGACCAGTCCTCCCCACGTCCTTGGGAGGAGGGCCTCCAACTAAGCAGGCCCCTGGTGTTAAAAAGGTTAGGAACCACTTCTCTAGAAGGCTTTTGCAGAAAGCTGGTGGGGAGCACAGGAGGATCCCAAGGACTCCCAGTGTGCAGAGGAGGGTCCCTAGTCCCAAACCTAAATCCAGAAGCACAAGAGTACCCACTCGAGGGCTGCAGGGACAGATCTCAATAGAAGCCTGACCAATGGGAATTGCTTGAAATGACAGTACCCAACCTTTTTGGCACAAGGGACTAGTCTCATGAACGACAATTTTTCCATGGATGATGAGAAGAGTGTGATGGAGGGATGGGTTCAAGATGATTCAAGCAATCATATTTATTGAGCACTTATTTCTACTGTTATTACATTGGAATATATAATGAAATAGTTATACAACTCACTACAACATAGAATCAGAGGAGCCCTGGTAGGAGGCAGAGCTCAGGCAGCAATGCCAGTTATGGGGACCGGCTGGCCATTCACCTACTATGCTGCAGCCTGGTTCCTACCAGGCCAGTCCTTGTCCTTGAGCCATGGATTGGGGACCTCTGAAAGCAAGCCCCAAGACTAGCTCATGCATTCACTACACTTCTAAAAGGGCCCTAGAGTTCCTGGACTGCCACTCAGTCCCACCCATCTGAATATTGGCACCAAGTCATTGGCAACATGTCTTAATTTTAAAGCGCCTTTGTTTCCTGGTCCCTAGATACGAACCCCTTAGCTCTCGCCCTTTTACGTCCCCCTCCACTAGACTGCACAAAAACACCATTTGTGGGAGCCAGGCTCCCAACCCTGGCGCCAAAGCACGAGTGAACTAATTGCGTAATTAGAACTTAATTGCTGGATTTAATTTGGATTTTCCCCCCCTCTCATCTCAATTGTTACAAATGTGCGTTCCCCGCCCTCAAATGTCTGCTGAGTTTCTTGTGTCTGCCCTGGGAAGGGGTGGGTCTGCTGCAAAGGGAGAGAGACACACAAGGATGCTCATAGGACTCTGCTTCTCAAAGGGAATTTACCAAATTAACCTTCCTTCTTGGTGGCTAGAAACCAGTTTGGAAGGACAAATTTAACTCTGAGTGTTGGTGGTTGAGGGTTTTGCCCTCAAGGCCCAGATTGTCAAGGATCCTCAGCCAATGTCATGCTTAAACATGGTGAATGTACCTCACTGTGGTTATCTATTTCCTGAGGACATCTTTTACAAAGTTGTCCCGCCTAAATCCTCAAAACACCTCTACCACCCAAGGGTAGCTACTTAGCTATCTTTTAATACGTAAGAAAACTGGGACTCAGAGAAGTTCAGCAATTCCTCTAAGGTCACAGAGTTTATTAATATTATAGCTGGAATGTGCAAGCTGGAGCTTTTTAAAAAATTCTTTTTTATTGTTTTAACAGCTTCATTAAGGTATAATTTACACACTATAAAAAGTACTCATTGAAATGACACAATTATATGACTTTCAGTAAATGTGTACGCTTGTGTAAACTATCACCACATTCCAGTTTTGTCTTGGTTTGATTTAGTTCTAAAACAGTCTCGCTATGTTGCCAAGGATGCCAGGATTACAGGCCACAACACAGTTTTAAAATACTTTCATCACCCCCATGACATTCCCTTATTAATTTCCATTTATTCCCCCAGTCCTAGGCAATGACTGATGTACAACCTGGCGCTGTAAGTTTGTCATTTGTGAACATTCCGTACATATTGATAAGTGGACTTCACAGCCTGTGGTTATCTTCCTGCATTCAGCATTTTTCAACTTGCCTTGAATTTTAAGCTTCATTCAAGTCCCAGCAAGTCTCAGTATGTCATTTCTTTTTAGAGCTAAACAGTGTCCCACTGAAAAGGAACTTCACAGAGGGTTTGTTCACTAGCCTGTTGGTGGGCATTTGGAAGGTTTGCTCTAGTTTAGATGTATAATGTCCCCCAAAAGTCTCCTGTGTTCAGAGGTGAGACTTTGGGGAGGTGATTAGATTGTGGAGGTGTATACTCATCAGTGGATCAATCCATTAAGGAGTGCATAGCCAAATGCACTGTTAGGGGTGGGGCCTAGTTGAAGATGTGCGCCTGGAGGTGTATCCTTGGCTCCTCCCACATCTCTCTGCTTCTGGCTGCCAGGGGTTTCCATGCCACCATCTTCCACCATGCTCTTCCACCGTGATGTTTCTGCCATGGCCCAGCCAACCATGGACTGAATCTCTTCCAGCATGCACCAAATTAAACTTCTCCTCCTTTGGTTATAGATGTTGGGTATTGTGGCCCAGCACTGGGAAAGTTGGGGTACACATGGTTTTCAATTTGGAGGAGAGCTCTATGAGCTGAAGAGGACAGAAAGGTATTTTGGGGGCCTTTAAAGGGAGCTTTGACTAGCTCACACCTTGACAACAGACTTCTGGCCTCCAGAACTATGAGAAAATAAATATTAGGGAGCTGGGGGAGCACTACAGTGGTGAAGTACAAAATTGTGGATTCATCTCCAGAACAAAAAAAAAAAATGTTTTTTCTTAATTTGTGATTATTATTTCTGGCAGCTACCCTAAGAAACACATATAAGGTACTTGGATTCTCTTAGTTCTCCAACCTCCCAGAACTACTATGGTAATATTCATGCTGTTTACCCAACAGGGCCACCTCCTGAACTGGTTCCTCTCACACAAGCCACCTAAGCCACACCCTATCTGCCACCCACATACCCTACACCACATTGAGTCTGCCACAGAATTGTTGGCACAGAAAACACAAAGCAGCATGCTACACCATGACCTCACCCTGGAAGATGCCAGGCAGCACAGCTGCCGACACCAGTGGGCATAGTGCCAGGGTTTGTGTTGAAGTGAGGGCCTCGTCATTGGCAGCTCACGTTTAGCAGGGAAGCAGTGAAATGGAAATGAAGCAGTCGCTATCAGGTGCACGGTGCCTCGTTCTCATCCAGCCCTGACCTCTATGTCCACAGAACTGGAATGCTTCTGTTCTTAATGAACCCACTTGCTTGTGCAAAGGAGACATAGGCCTTTATTATACCACAAAGTAAAATCTACGTCTCTTTCCTCTGAGCAATAATCAGGAGTGGACATACTCCAGGCCCCTTGTCCACCTCTTTGCCTTTCTCTGAGAACGTCCTGTCTTGTTCCCAGATTTGGTCCAGTTCAAATGTCTCCTTCCCAGTTAAGTTTTCCAGGATCAACTCCAACCAAGTGGTTTCAGGGTAGTCCCACAGCCCCCCACCTAACTTGGAAGCATTAGGGATTAGGTTGTGGCTTAGTGCTTGTTGTGGCTGGATCTGGAGTGTCCCCCCAAAAAGCCTCACGTGTTTAGATGTAGTAGGAACAGCGTGCAGTTGGGAGGTGGGGCCGAGCTGGTGGAAGGGGCAGACGCTCGAGTCTTGACTCGAAAGGGTAACTCTGCCCTTCATCTCTGACTGGGATGTGTTCTGTCAGGCTGCGAGGAGCTCTTTCTCTGGCTGCAGCCCCGCCATGTGGTTCCATCACTTCCAGCCGCCTGCTTGTGAATGGACTGTGACATTCTGAAACTATGAGCTGAAATAAATCTTTCCTCCCATAAATTGTGGATGCTGGGTATTCCATCCCAGCAATGAAAAAGTAACTAAGAAATTGGTACCAGGATTGGGGTCATTGCTATGACTTTACTTGACCATGTGATTTAGAAGCCTACCTAACTGGTTTGTGGGTGGAGTTTGGAAAGATTTGAGGATGCCAGCTGGAGAAGCCTTGGAGTGCTCTGAGCCAAGCTTGATGAAAGAGTCTGGTCAGAGCTCAGAAGACCAGAATGCTGATAGAAGTGGGAATTGGAAGAGCCAGCTCAAGGAGTTGCAGGTGGGAAGAAGGACTGTATTGGTACGTGGTCTAAAAACTATGTTGCTATATTCTAGCAAAAAGTGTACTGGTATTTTGCCTTTGCCCAAAGATTTTTCCTGAAACTGAAATTAAGGGTGGTTGACTCCTTAATCTGATGGAGGAAATCTAAAGGCAACCCAATGTTCAGGCTCTTCCATGGATACCGTTTGTGGCTGTTAGCCAACTCCACAGCAAAAAGCAGGAGGAAAAATGACAGAGAAAAATGATACAAAAGTTGCAAACAAATAACAATGGAAACCCAACTTTCCTGTGTCAGATTCCCAAAATCCTACAAACCACTCCAATAGTGTCTATCAAGAGAAGTGCAAGGGAGGAAAGTCAGAGCAGATAAGGACAGCGATCTCAACCAACCAGAGCTCAAAACACTAACTTCTGCTCATTTTACAGAAACATATAAGCATCTGAGGATGTTGCCAAGGCCCTTCTCAGAACTTTAAGTGACTCAGCAAGCTTTCAACCCCGATGGGCTTTACCAGGGTCTCTCTTGCTCTGAAGCCAGACAAGAGACAGATGAAGACAGAGACTTGGGGCCTGCAAGGAGAATCCCACTATCCCAGGTAGGACTCAGTGGAGACTGAGACAGAAGCTATGTGGCCGTGCAGGAAGGGAGAACATGTCTGATCAGGTTCTAGATCCTTCCTGTTCTGGTTTACGTTATTTATCGTACTGTATTATATGAGACAGTGTCTTGTTTTGTAATCCAGGCAGGTCCTGAGCCCATTATGCAGTCCAGGCTGCCTCAAACACATGGAAATTCTCCCTCCTCAGCCTCCTGAGTGCTGGGATTACAGGCATGCGCCACCACCTTTGGCTTATGTGATGCTGGTGAACTGAACTCGGGGCTTGGCACTTGTTAGGCAAGTTCTCTAACCCCTGTGCTATTCCTCCAGCCTTCTAGATGTGTTTTAAAGTGGAGCTGAGAAGACTTCCTGGTGAGCTGGGTGAGCTGGGTGAGACTGGAGTCAAGGGTGAGTGTGCGATTTTGGTCTGAAGAGCCGCAAGGGTGCTGCTTCTCAGACTATGATACGGAAGTGTTTAAAAAACTTACACAGCACCAACACCCCCACAGCACGGAAGGACCTTACATTCTGAGGACCAGGAACGGCTGTGATGTAAGAGGTTGGACCGTCTCTCTGTTCCTTTTTGCTGCTATTCTGTGTGCCTTTCCTTCTCTCAGCTGTTTCTCTCTCTACCTCTGCTTCCCCAGAGAAGCACCTGTTTCTGCCATCCTTCAGTTGGCCCTCATGGCACCCTCAATTTCTTGCCCGTGTCCTGGCTTGGTATTCGGGACACCTTTAAGTACCCCATTTGGCCTCTGGGCTACCCTGTGGAATGGTGCAGGGAAACTTTGGAGGAAACTTCCCACAGCTCTGATGGATGCTGCTGAGAGGCTTGGTCCCCACCCACCGCCTCACCCCCCTCCTTCTGTGCTTCTGACAGCCTGCTCCTCCCACAGACTGTGGGGATAGGGGGCTGAGTACTTTAAAGCCTTAAATGCCAAAATCTGCACTCTCTCGCTTCGAGATGGAGTCTGGGTGTGAGATCCAAAAGCCACAGCCAAAATCCAGCACTCTGTATGTGTGTGTGTGCATGTACGTGTGTGCACGCATATGTGTATATAGAGGTCTGATGTCATTGTCAATTTCAGGACCTGAACCATATTGTCCTTTGAAAGCCACAACATATTAAGATGAGATTTTTGTTTCCTGGACCAGCTGAAAGCATCTACCCTGAACTGAATGATCGTGATTTCTGCCAGAAGAATTGTAATCTCAGAGGTACGTTGGTTATCACCAGTTTACAGGTGAGGAAACCAAGACAGAGGCTGTCCTCTATGGGTCACCAGAGGGTTATTTTCCATCTCTGGCTCATTCCACTGGGCTCTTCCCTCTGCCTGGAGCTCTTCTCCCCAAACCCCTCTGCAGGTGAGTCCTTCATCCTACCTGGCTCAGTGCAAATGCCACCTTCTCTAAGCAGGCTTCCCTTATCCTTCCATGCAGCACCTGACCCACTGCCGCTCATTTTCCTCTTACAAATCATTCGATTTCTCCTCAATATTTGATAGGATTCTGGGAGTGTGAGGAAGGATTGCCATTTTAAGCTCAGCCCAGGCAACTTAGTGACTTAGGGAGAAGCTGTCTCAAAACGAATATGTTTAAAGGGGCTGGGGATATTGTTCGGTGTGAAACCTCTGGATCTGATTCTCAGTACCACAAAAACCAACCAAACAAAATCCTGACAGAATTTGCACTGTGGTTTGTTCTTCTGCCTACCAGATTAGAGGTTGTCTCTCCTCACCGTAACATCAACTCCATGAGAGCAGACACAGCTCCACCTGTGCACTCACTCACCTCAGGAACTAGATGGAGGCTCAGCAAATAGAGGTCTTGATGAACTCCTCCTAATTTACTGGTGCCAGCAGGGTGTGCTTGCCTCTGTGCTGCTGCTCCTCGCCGTGTTGGCATGATTCTAAATCATACTGAAAGCATCGCTAGGAATGGAATCCTGGTTTGGTCAAGCTAGCACCCTGTCCAGTGCCACTGAGTGCCAGGAGTGGCTCTAAGTGAGAAGCACCTCTGCAGGATGGTAGGAAACAGAACCTGCAGATAACAAATCAAAATAAGGCCAAGTCAACAAAGCAAAATGCAGAAATACCTAGCAGAGCAAATCACATCAAATTTTATTAAAAGTTCAACCTGTTAACTCAGTTCTCACTTTATTTCTTCAGTGTGTTGTGGACCTGCTAGGTACCATCACTAAATGTGAGGAAAACAGTGTTGATCCAGACAAACCCATGGGCAACCAGAATGCAACCAAACGGGGAATAAATCGGTTCCAGGAGAGGATGTGGGAGGTTGATGGGCCTGGGAGGAGGTCAGGGAGGGCTTTACTGAGGCATTGAACCTTAACCTAAGACCAGGCAGACAAATAGGAGTGGGAGAGAGAGGGCCTTGGACTCAAGAAAATGTGGAATGTCCCAGCAACTGGAGCAAAACCTTTGTAACAAAAATTCAACAAATAACTGGATCTCTGGAGGTGTTAGTGAGCTGGGTGGCCTGAAAGGAGACCGAGGACTTTGCGGGAGAACTTGTTCCTCACCTAGGGGCAGCGGAACACCACAGTGCTTTAAGCCCAGAAGGCTGCAATACTTGTCACTATTGTGGTTTGGATCTGGCGTGTGCCCCCACGCTTCATGTACCTATGGATCCTGCGTACCATTGGGAGGTAGGACCTGGCTGGAAGGGCAGATGTTTAGGGCTTGATCCAGAGAGGTGTGTGCTGGGTCCACCCCTCCCCTTCATATGCAGTGAGGATCCCTGCCTCCAGGGCACTGACTCCAGCTCTGGATCCAACTCTGGGCCCATTGTGATTCTACCACTTCCTGCTGCCTACCCATGAATGGACTGTGACCTTCTAAAATTCTGAGCTAAAACAAATCCTTCCTCCTTCTATTTGTATATGCCGGGTATTCTGTCCCAGTAACAATAAAAATACCAAGACAGCCACTTCACCACCACTGGGACAAATGCTCACAACTTCAAGGAGGGGAGGGTCATTTTGGCTCCCAGGTGGGTTCTGTCTGTAGCTGGTTAGCTCCAAGGAAAGACTGGCGTAGTGGAAGTGCCTGGAGCAGGAAATCTGCTCATGCCAGGGTGGGCAGGAAGGAGAGAGAAAAGGGAGAATCTAGAGACAAGAAAACAGCCTCCCTGATCACACCACAGCGACCTGCCCCTTCCGCCCGGCTCCCACCTCTGAACAGCGCATTTATCTAGGAAAACATCAGTGGACTAACCACTTTTGAGCATAGCATTCACCTTTCAAAACTCCCAACCTCTTAGAGGACTTTTTTTTATCTGAACCCTAATAATTGCCATAGAGGAAGTCCTGCTGCCTCAGCATTTCCAGCTTCTAAAGGTGTCCAAAAAATGGAGATACAAGGCCTGATTCTAAAAAACTTATTGGCATGGGAAAGGTCAAATCAGCAGGTCAAGCAATAAGGACAAGGGAGGCATCAGGGATGACTCAGAGGTGCCCAATATGTACAGCTAGAGAGACGGAGAGAAGCAAGACCAGAGCAGCAACTTCGGGGTCACTTAATTCAGAAAAGTACATTTCCCCTACTAAACCACAGAGGCCAGCATCAAGGGCTGCTGATATCATAGGACTAAAGAGGCAGAACCAGGTTCTATGAACTTCCATTGTACGTTTGCAACAAATCACAACAACTATGAAGTCTTTTCTCCAAATTTAAATTTGATTAAGCCTCTAGAACTCTAAACGTGGAATAGAAAACTTATTAATGATGGCATGTTCTACAATCTGTAATCTCCCCTGCAGCATCCACAGTCACATGTAGCTAATGTGCATTTGAAATTTAATTTAATGGATTTAAATTTAAATAGCTTCATGTAGCTAGTGGCTATTATGTAGAACAGTGCAACTCTGGATCAAATTAATTTGCAGAAAATATGAATGAAATAAACTACCAAAGTTGAAGGGCTTACAGTCAGTCATATCTGTGCAGGATATAGCATATAAGAAATATAAGGGGAAAAAAAGGTTCCTTTCGCAAATTAACGTAAATTGAAAAGGTTAAAAAGACAGAAACAGAACCAGCTATGGAATAAAGAATACTTTAAAAACATATTAAACCAATCACAATATGGGAGTCCTGTTTATATCTTGATTTTAGCAACAAAAAGTACAAAGAAAAGTATGGCATTTACTAGAGAACTAAAAATTTGAAAATTACCCCTATAACCTATTAATACCATTAAGAAAATATTAAAAATTTTAGGGTGGTAATGGCATGGGACTACACAAACTGGAGTTCTTATTCTTAAGAGATATTTATTTATGAATACTTAGGATAATGAACTAATTATAGGTGGCATTATATGATTCCCAGTATTTGCTTTAGCACGCTAAGGCAGAGAGAAGTTATGGCATAGGACTATGGTGGAATGGACCATGAATTCACAACCAGGGGCTAGGATAGACCCTCTGCAAATGTTACAACTTCTCCATGATTATAAATTTAAAATCAAAGTGAGCATAATTCAGTGTACCACAAATAAAAAATATTTTAGGTATAACTGCAACCCAAAGTCACGTGCGCCCCACGGACAAGCCCTCAGGATCTGCCCTTGTCCCTAGTCTGACAGCAACGGGAGAGCACTGGTGAGACAGGCTCTTCCCTCCAATCTGCCATCCTCTTTGCAGTCTGGTGAAAGCAAATTAAAACTTAATGAAAAATGTTTTTTCTATTTTTGCCTGCAAAAAAAATAAATCAGCCTCCAAAGGACAGTCATCCCCCACTCTTTCTGAAATTGCTATACTTACATCCAGAATTGTTTCTAACTTGGTCTAAAACACTGTGAGCCTCGGCTTCAACCTCCCCCTCCACCCCGCCTCCTCCCACTCGCAGCTCTGGACTTCTGCACTGAGCCTATTACAGCTTTGCAGGTGCTTCTGTCACAGCCCCAGCCTCTTGCAGGAGTGCTGTCTGTGTACCTGGAACATCACCCAACCTGGCATCAGAAAAGGAGGGACGGCAGGGGCGAGGCAGGGGTCAGAGCACAGAACAAGAGCACACACACCAATGTAGCCGGTACATAGAGCCTCAAACCTGAGACTCGTCCCAAGCAGCCTAGCAGGTGACATCCTTCACAGGCCATCACCCTTTCCTGAATGACTCCTGGGTGATGTCTTGGAGTATTAGCTCAGATGGTAACTGGTGTCTTGTTTATTTCTCACTCTTGGCAGGAGGTTTCAGGGAAGATGGGTGTCTTAGCCGGCTTCCTGTTGCTAATACCACAATATCACACGTTGGGAAAGTTACGAAGAAAAGGCTTATTTTAATTCATGGTTCTGGTCCAAGTTAAAGAGTTCTTTTCTGGTGATGATATTCCTGCTGGCAGAGTTCCAAGGCAGAGAACAGCATCACATGGTGAGAGACAAGAGACCTAGCCAAATAGACTTTTGTAAAGCATCTGGACTGGAGATGGCCCATCAACTGATTAATTCACTAATTTTTCTACTGGATATTGAATCTAATTCCCAGCCCACTGTGTGTGTGTGTGTGTGTGTTGAGACAACATTTTCATTAGTTATTAGGTTGCCCAGGCTTGGCTCAAATTTGTGATCCTCCTGCCTCTGCCTTCCAGAGTTCTCAGATCACAAGCTTGTGCCACCAGGCTTGGCAAGTTAATTGTCTGCATAAATGGATTAACACGTTCAAGAGGGCAGAGCTCTGATCATCTCTTAAAGTTCTCACCCTCACCTGGCCCTGTCTCTTAATATCTCACAGTGGAGATTAAACTCCAACATGAGATTTAGAGGGAACAAAACATATTTTAACCATAGCGTTCAGTTCCTTCACGCCACCCTTTGACCCATGTGGTTCACCTACAAAGCGTGAAACTTTTGATAAAGGCCCTTCGTTCAAGGGAGACACCTGCTGGGAACCATCTGTTCCAGTTTCTTCTTGGATCTCAGTATCGGGCATATTGCAACGCATCTGGCCAGCTCGTCGCCTGGGCGGTGGAGTGTTTTGCACATAATCAAGACTCAATAAATATTAGTCTAATTGATTTAAATATATATGTGCCCACAATTATATATTATGTATGTATACATGCAAACTTGTTTATACAAAGACCCCTTGCCAAAACAGCATATGGGAAACTGTGTACCATACGTAAGACTATAAAACAAGGGAAGAGTCAGCTGAAAACTGCTCCATTGTTAAAATAATTCTTCCTCCAACTAACCTGGGAGAAGGAACTCCCATGTCTGGAGGGTAATATCTGGGATTTGGTCTGTACTTATCACAGGCTATTTGTGAAACCGTTTCTGCATCACTTCCTGCATCCCTAAACTGGCCTTTCTACTTCTCTTTGTAAGCATCTCTTTGTCTGTCTGCTCCCTAATGGCAATGGTCTCAGAAGCTCCAGCCCAACGTCTGCCTCCTCAGCTTATAGGCCTGCTTGTGGGTCAGCGGCTCCTGTGACCTTGCCTACCATGTACATCCTTATGTATTCCCAAGATACAGATTGAACTCTGATCATTCCCCAGAGCTCCAGTCCTGAACCTACACTGGTCCAAAGGCCTTACAGGGCATGGTCCTACCTGCAGGGGACCCAATCCACTATAACCCTGGCCCTTTAATATGTTCCTATAGTCTTTTGTTTATGGGATTCCCTGGTCCTTGCAAGCCACCTCAAGCTCTGCTATCTTCTAGGCATCCCCTTGGGTCATAGGAAACGTCATACACTCTTGGTGCCCCAACGGCTATTCCTTTTTGCTCCCCTCCCGTCTTCAAATAGGTAGAAGTACAAGGTCAGGCAGACAGCACCTCGGCAGATGTTCACCTTAGGGAGGAGACTCCTGGCTCTTCACCTGGACCACGCCTCCCCCGGCTCTGCGAATGAGGATGGTCAGCTAAAGGCTCGGCTCTTTCAGCAGATGCCAACAGGCTTGTAGGGCAAAGCCAGACTTGCTTGTCCTGCTTTTCCAAACCCTAGTAGAGGACTGGAGGTATAGTTCAGTGGTTAAAGTGCTTGCCTAGCAAGCTTAAGGCCCTGAGTTCACATAAAGTGGGGTGCAGTGGCACACGCCTGTAATCCCCGCACTTGGGAGGCTGAAACAAGAGGATTGCTATGAGTTCGAGGCCAGACTGGGCTCCACAGTGAGTTCAAGACCAGCCTGGATTACAGAGCAAGACCCTGTCTCAAAAATAAAAAGAAAAATTTAAAAATAAAACAAACCCTAGAAGACATCCACCCTCTTAGAATTTGACACTTGCCATCTCTTCGTCCTCCACTGAGGGCGGCATGCCAACTCTATGGCAACAGAAAAAGTCCTGTTACAATATTCATCCCCACCTGCAGCCCCAGGTAGGTTTTCTTGTCCTGACAAAAGTCAATAATCTGTAGGTAATTTTCCTTCCAGAATTCCCATTATTCAAATAAAATTCCCAAGCTGTCTTTCCTTCCTGGCTCCATGTGTCACGTGCAGCACTCCCTGATGAGCCCAGTGCCTCCTGCTTTCTACCTTGTCCCTGAGCTCCATGCCTCATCTTCATTTCAGTTAACTGTGAAAGCCAAACACTACTGAATCTCCAACCCTAGGAGAACGCGAATGTAAAAGCCCTCCACTTCAACATCATCTTCCCAGCACCAGCAATCATAAATGTTAAATGTTTTTAATTGGTACAAACTTCATATAGTTATGTAGACTAGGAAGAGGGATTCCAACCAGTATAAAATGAAAGGTAAGACCTCTCTCTCTTTCCTTTTCTATCCTTTCCTTTCCTTTCCACCTCCATTTTTCAAAAGTACTACTAATAATTTTTTGCACATCCTTCCTAAAATTTTGTGGATGCGCGCGCAGGCACATGAATAAATCTGGGTATATACACCAATGCATGGCTCCCCTTCCCCTCCACACAGACAGAACCGTGTTGTGATTTTCCTTTTTACACTTGACAAAGAAGTCTTGGCAATTTTTCATGTGACTACATGAAAAAGATTCTGTCTCTTTTTTAATGACTGCAAATCGGGTTTCGCATTAAGCTTGTTATTTATTTAACCAGCCCGTTTGATAGCTACCCCGCTGGCAAAACACAATACTGAGCATATCAATTGTGATTGTTTCATACATGAGCTTGACCATACTATTTATTATACAAGTTATGTAACCAAATGCTAACTTAGGTCCTGCAGCACAGGCTCTGTGTAGAAATGGTTAGCAGTGACAATCAGTCAACTTCAGGGAAAGCAGATTTCCTTCAATTACATGGGTTGGGCATCGTCCAATCAGCTAAAGGTCTCAAGAGCAAACACACTCAAGAAATTTCACCTTAAGATGGCAGCATGAAACCCCGCCTCACTTTCCAGTCTGCTAGCCCGCCGTGTGGATTTCACACTTGTCAGTACAACTGCTGCCCGTCTCCAGACAATTGTCCTACGTTGAATGAGCCTCTCCCCTACTCCAAAAGGCAACTAGAGGCCAGAACTGACTAACAAGGTCTCCAGGTCAAAATAGCTTTGTCTCACAGGGAGACTGACTTTAGGTGTGATTCATGACACAGAGCTCCTCATGACATCAGCATGAAGCTGAGACATTTCTGACCCATATCTAGCTCCTCCTCTCTGACCCACTTCCTTCACTCCCCTTCTCCTGAGAAGGTACCCTTGTTAAGGCGTTGCACCAAAAGCTTGCCTCAGCCTCTCTGCTTCCAGGCACTGATCTGACGTACTGTGTCCCCAAGTTTTTGAAGTGACTGAATGAATAAGTGCGTGGAAGTGCTTAGAAG
Organism: Ctenodactylus gundi; assembly: GCA_004027205.1. Lineage (NCBI taxonomy): Eukaryota > Metazoa > Chordata > Mammalia > Rodentia > Ctenodactylidae > Ctenodactylus > Ctenodactylus gundi. The sequence goes on from PVKB01000815.1 coordinate 286,099, forward strand.
AAGACCACCCAACACTTGTTAGGCGCTCACTAAATGTTACTTTGTATGATCTGGATTTGTTTAGAGTCACGATCCTGTTTCTGCATTCAAGAAGCAACTTGACATTTATTAAAATTTTACATTTGAATGTGTCTTGTTTATCTCTGTGACAGCAGCAACCCAGGCCCTGGAACTCTGTAGGTGTCCAGCAAATGTTTGTTAAACATATTTCTCTCACTATGCACAAAGACCAAAGATCCCCAATCTTCTAGAATCTTTGGTTTCAACATTCTATCTTGTTATTACCATAAATGGCATTGATTGTCAGATCACACAGCTGGACTGCTGGTCCAGAAAGGGAGCAACACGCTGATGTCCAGTTCTGACATCTTAGCTGTATCCTGTCAATCAGGCTTTGTTATTACAACACTCCGAAGACTCTTAAGACATCCTCTGTTAGCGCATTAGAGATCAACACTTCTTTCTCTGTAGACCAAGAGCACTTTGTGACCAAGACAACAACACCGGTTACCTGGGAGAGCCATCCATTCCCATGTGACTCCTTACCCTACAAGACGCCTGGGGCAAAGTCTCTATCCTCATTTCCTGCCTGGTGCTTTTTATGCTGTAGGTGCTCAGTAAGTCTTTGCTGCTGTAATGAGTGACTCTGTTTCCACTCTCCTTTCTTATATTTCGTGATCCGGTATGTCACAACAGATAAGGATTGGCCCAAAAGATGACTCAAAGGACAACTGGGATATCCAAAAGCTAGGGCCAAAGGATTCTTACTAGACCAATATCATATGACAAAGCAGGAGACAGAGCCCACAGACGTAAGCAGTTCAGTTTCCGATTCAAGCTACAAGTGGATCCCAACTCTCTTCTCAGACTTTTTCTCTCTTCAATGTTTTAGGTTATAGTTGATAAAAGTGACTATGCTTATGGTTTAGAGAAATAAATATTGCTGAAGTATGAAGAGTAAAGTTGCATTCTCATTCTTCCCCTGATTCTCAGTTCTCAGGTCCCCCATAAATAAGCAGTTCATTGCTAGCACTGATAATACATAGCATCCACATGCACTTGCATGTTTCTGCATATTTCTATGAATATATTATTCTTACATGACATTTATCACTTCTTCTTTACACTAACATCCAAGTTTTCAAGCTCTAGATTCTGGTGCATTATTAGGTTAAAAAAAATCAATTAGTTGATCTTGTTTGTTTTGCCGTAATGAAAAAGAACTGAACAGGAAGGCTCCAATTACAACATCACATCTAGAATGATTGTATCATTTTACAAAATGTTTATTTTTTAAGTCAAGCTTATTGAAGTATAATTTTAATGAAGTAAATATTTACCATTTTAATAAAGTGTAAAGTTTGATGAGTTTTAATGTGTTCAAATGTACATACACCGTCATGACAGGGACACAGTGGAGTTCCACGACCCCAGATAACCTAGTGGCGGCAAAGTCAGACCCCCTCTGCTTATCAATGGTCCTAAAAAGCACAGTTTTGACTTGTCACTAGAGTTTTGTTAATTTCTATATGGAAGAGTTTTTGTTGCTTTATATATTTTTTCTAATTCTGTGATGGCAGAAATTATTTAAAACTATTTTATTTAATCGTGTCTCCTTTATGTCAACTAGTTTCTACTCTAGTAGACACTAAGTATTTGTTCAGAAAAAGTGAATGAATGATCCAATTCATGACTCAGGATATGATTCTGTTTTTCTTCTCACATCGGTATCTTTTCATGAAAACAAACAAACAAAAAAATCAAAGACACTGTCTGGCTAGGACTGAAATGAGACAAAGAGGGACACTGTTGCCTTTCTTACAATGTAATTCTTACTGTGGGCTGTGATGAAAAAGTTCGAAATCTCCAGGGACAGTAGTAGCCTAGAATTAGAATACTTAGCAGCACCTTTGAGTTACTATAAAGCTGCCATTTTGCTCTTGAAGGCTACGGACTATTATCCTGTAACAGGGTAGCCCTGTTGATCTGTAAGGTATTTTATTTTCCTATTAATAATATTTTTACATGTGTGTCATTAAGTAAATGTACTTGGAGAGTACCTTCTTAGAAATGATATTAATTCATCAGGGAAAGGGCTTGTATTTTATTTTGGAAGACATTGCTAAATGGGCCCTATGAAGAGGCTATCTGGTTTCTGCTGCTTCCACAAAAGAGAGCTGGTTCCCACCCTTAACAAAATGTAGCGGGAATGTCAATTGTGCCTGTTTACTAGGTGAACGTGCTATCTCACAAGAATTTTAGTGTTTATTTTTAGCAGCGAGAGTGACGCCTTTCACGTTTTTAAAGGCCACTGTTACTTATTTTTCTGTTAACTTGAACTCTGCCCTATCCTTCGCTTTCTGATTGCGCGGTTAGTCTGTTTCACCTACACTGCTGGTGGAGTCTGTACAGATACTGAGAAAATTCACTCTTTGTATCTCAAGTGCTGGAAACATCGTTTCCAACCAACTTCGTGGCTTGTCTTTTGACTTTACAGTAATTTTTGTCATACAGAAAATTTTAATTTTATAATAGCATAACTATCAATTTTATTTTGTGTATTCTGGATTCTGTGTCATGTTTAAAAAGACAAAGTTCTCCCCATTTGGGTATTATTTAAATGTTTTCTTTTAATACTTTCATGGATTTTTAAAAATTTAAATCTTTATTCCATCTGGAATTGATTCTGGTATAAAGAGCTAAGAAGAGAACTAAACTTTGTTTTAGATGTCTACCATTTGTCTAAACATAAGACCACTTATTAAATAATCTCCTTTTCTCTCACTGATTTGAAGTGTTCTCTTAATCACGCACTATCAGTTTGGGTCTATTTATAAACTCAACATGCTATTTTAACTCTAGAGATGTGGCTCAGTGGCACAGTATTTGCCTGTTGTATAGAGGTCCGAATTCAACTTCTGCCATCGCAAAACAAAAGAGAAAAAACATGCCATTTTATCCTACCGTCTATTCATGCACCACTACCAAAGCACTTAATTTATTTGAGCTTTATAGTAAATTTCTATATATTTCAGGCCTTGACTACCTCATGTTTTTCTGAATTTATAATTGTTCTGTTTACATTTCTGATGAAAACTTTAGCCCGTCTAATTCCTGGGGGGGGGGGTAGAACTACTTTTTAATGAAAATCATAGTAAATGTAAGTATTATTTTAGAGGCAGTTGGCATGTGCATTAAGCTTTTCTTTCGGAAATATTTGTGTGTGTGTGTGTGTGTGTGTGTGTGTGTGTGTGTGTGTGTGTATTCTCCAAAAACCTTTTCAATTTCTCTTTATACATCTTGGCATAACTTAATATGCAATCTCATTATACCTACTATAAATATACTTTTTGTTTACTGTCCTGGAAGATGCTGACTTGGTTACCCAGTCACCATACTGAATTTTTGGAAATATTTTAATTACATGTCCTCCTGGGTGTTGTGAATGTAATCACATCTACACGCAACAGTCAGCCTCCTTCTCACTGATGTTTTTCATCTCTGATTTCTTTTGCTTTTCTTTTTCTTTTTCCTTTCTAATCACATCATGATGACAGTCTAGTAGCAACAAAGACCGTGGGCCTGTCCTAGGCCTAACTCCAGTGGGAGAACTCCTGAGGCCCCAGAATTAGGTATATGCGGTGTGTGGGGTTCTGTCTACAGACACTCACACTCCACTATCTTTACACCAGGGTGGAGGCAAGGCGTGGTGCTAGGGATCACAGAGGAGCAGAACTGGCCCAGAAAAATGAGAAAATAAGTGATTCTTCGTCTGCAGCCAGGACACCCATGAACACACATCTTCCTTCCTCTTCATCGTCCGAACTCTAGGACAACTCCTTTCCCAGGCTCTCCCCAGGCCTGGGATGTTCTCCATCATCTAAAAAGCTCCACTGAGTTTCGGTTTCCCCATCTGCAAAGTAGACTATTAAACCACTCCACCTACCTCCTGGGGTGGATGTGAAAACCACTTTTTATAAACAGCAATGTACTGCGAGAGGTCTGCCACGATCAAGAGAGTTTGGACATCAGCTGGTCTTCCTGTCGCACAGACCGTCCTGGTGATGAGGATGCAGCCCATGCACAAGGGGCAGCTGGAGAGTTCTGCACGTGGAGAGAGCCCGCAAGGGCTGCTTGCTTTAATCTGCTCACCAGTTGACTCAGCTGACCCCAAGGACCTGGATGAAACTCCATGCTGTGGGCCTGCACTGCCCAGGAAACGAAAATTAACAGTAACGGTATTTCTGAGTGATGCGCTGGGGCCCTACAAGGACGGGACTGCTTTTTTTCAGGTCAGGCTGGGAGTGAAGTACCTAGACAGCCACAGGTAAACTCTTGGGACAGTCGGCATCAAGGACTGTCAGCCTGCCAGGGCTGACTGGGCTGCTTGACACCCTCCACCATCTGCAGGGCAAGGGACTAGGCAGTTAAAAGCTGGTCAGCCACTGCCAATTTCCAAAATCGAGAAATTGGAAGGGGTCAAAGATATTTCGCATACTTCTGATTGCAAAGGCTGCTTGCTGTTCTTCACCAAACGGATAAGAAAACCATCAAGACCACCAATGGATAAATGGATGAGGGACTGACATTTCCCAAAGAGGAACGGCCAAGGAACACGCGAAGCATTTCTTCACCCTTCTTTGTATTTATTTACAGTTTCTCAGTGTTCTGCAAGCAGCACTGGTATTACCTTGGTAATCAAAAAATTATTTTATTAACCTGGACAGCTTTTTTGAAAAAGGCCTAAGGCTTCTTCCTTGCTGTCTGGTTCTACAACAAAACCTCTCCAATGTGTACTTAAACTTCAGAAGCTGACAGCTACTTGGCGCATGGATTCGAAGCCACCCTGGGCACAGAGGGGAGGGCCAGTGAGTGGGGACACACAAGGACACAGAACAAAGAAGGAAAAAGATATTGGTGATGAGTCCAGAATCTACCATCAGATGCCCGGAGTTTTTATACCTGCTCAGCTACCTAACAGCTCTGGGACTTTAATCAACATTCTCAGGCTCAGTGGATGATACGGGAACAAGAGGAAACTGAAGAGAGGCACATGTGCCTTGCACAAGTAACCAAGGCACTTGTAAGAAGGGATGAGCACGTACCCAGCACGTGGTGAAAATCACCAGCCAGGCGATTCCATTGGCAGCGTTGCTCTTAGCAAGGAGGAGTCATTCTGTAGTAGCAGGAGGCAACTGGCTGCAGTTTTGGGCCAGGACTGGCTCTGTGATCTGGTGCAAATCTGTCACTCCTGGGCCCCAAATACTCTCTGAGACTTCGTCCTGCTCAAACATGCAGACTTGATAGGGTTGTAACTGCCTCTTGTAGCCACCGTCCTCACCGTCCACTGTAACCTGAGATCCAGGCAAGACGGCGCCACAGCAAGAGTTCAGAGCTGAGGCTCTTCATGGGAAGCTCTACACCATGGCCAGCCCTCCCTTCTGCAGGGAAACTGACTTCTTGTTTGGGTTTCTGTTATTTCCATGGTGACATGGGACAGAGCAGAAAGGAACTGAAAGTCCTTCCCTCAGGAAAGGCTCCTCCCTTCCCAAGGGAACCCCCTACTCCAGTGACTCACTTTCCTGGATCCTCTGAAACCAAGGGGACTTCCCATCCAGCCAGCCTCTGGGGCGATGGGCAGGCAGCCCTTTGGAGATGATGGACAGGGAAGCCAGCTGGACCTGAATGTGGCTCTGCCACACCCGGCAGCTTCCCTCTCACTGCCTGCACATCCCTTTTCTCCCCCAAGTACCTGCCCGGGTTTTGGATACAGGAGGACCTTTCCACCATCCCTACTCGGAGAGCTAGGTCCCAAGAGCCTGAGGACTAACCCTTACCAAAAAAGGCCTGGAAGGAATGATCTTCTCATGACACAGCTCAGGCTGGCCACTGTCCAATCACACACCCTGGGAAGGGTCCTTGGCACACAGTCCACGGCTTTTTGGTCCTGTGAACTGACCAAACAGTTTCACTTAGCACTTCCTAGAGTGACATCACATCCCTTTGAGTTCCTTCCACAATGCTAGCAAATCTCTGCTGTGCCCCATGCCACAGACTTTTCCTCCTGGCTGTCACCATCACAATCTGCCTATTTCTTGTATGAACAACAACAAACTTTCATTGAGTGCATGGCTTGTTTTAACTAATGTTCTACAAAACAAGCTAATGCATGGAATGCTCATAATAATTCTAGAAAATAAATATTTGTAGTTCCCCCACTTCCCAAATGGGGAAACTGAGACAGAGACATATATGTATTTATTCCAGGTGTCACGGCTGACCAACAGTAGGCCTCGGACTGGGACCTGGGTGTGGCTGCTACATTCTGAAACATTGCTTCACAGAACAAATATCATATGCACTGAACCAGATCCTGGGTCCTGTGCCCAGACCCTCCAGAGCCCTTTCTCTTGAGGGCAAGCAAGGAGCAGAAGCGACTTCTGCAAGCTCCTGCCTGCTCCCTTCTAAGAGGCCCAAGGGCCCTTTTCTTCTGGCTTCCCCTCCTGTCAGAGAAAGAAGAGAAGGTGGGTGTTTGGACCTGGTTTGTTACTGGCATTCATTCCCACCAGCGCACAGTCCTCCTGCAGGCTGACCTGGTGCTGGTACCCAGCAGCAACCTCGAGGTAAGCGTGTTGAGTAGAAAGGGCCCTATGTTCTGTAGTTAGATGCACCTTGCTTCCATCTGACCTCCCTACCAGAGCCGGGCATTCTGCTTCTATTAATGTGTTTTACTGGTATACATTTGTGATGCATAATAATTATACTTGCCTTAGGAAATTGGTACATACACCTACATCTTCTACATTTTCATCTCCTTTATCCTCTACTTGACCCCTTTCCCCAGACGTCCTTCCCATCTCCAAGAAGTTTGCCTCTCTGTTTCATACCATATCTCCTCTGTTTTGCTCTTTAAAATTATTTATATTTGGGGTTCTCACCCAAGAGAAAACATACCATATTTAATCTCCTGGTCTGATTAATTTCACTTAGCATTATGGTCTCAAGAGCCATGAATTTTTCTACAAATAACTCAAATTTATTCCTCTTTCTGGCAGAGTAGTACTCTTTTGTGTATACTACATTTTCTGTTAATGAGTACATAAGTCCCATCCAAGATTTAGCTATCATGAGTTGTGCTGCCATAAGCATGTATCGTTGTAATACGATAATGACTTTTACTTTTTTTTCAGAAACATACCCAACAGGCATAGCTGGGTCAAATGGAACTTTTAATCTTACTTTTTGAGGACTGGCCGTACTGATTTCCATAGTGATTATACTGGTTTATGTTCAGTCTGCTCCCTTTTACTCTCTCTGTGTGAGGATGCGGGTGTGTGGCCACACCTGTGTGTGTGTGTGTGTGTGTGTGTGTGTGTGAATGGGGGCTGTGAAAAGGGCAGGAAGTTCGTGCTCACAGCTCCGGGGGCAGCTGGTGTAACTCCCACCTCTCATAGCCCTAGGGGAAAACTAAAAGTTCCTGAGCATTTCTGCAGAAAGAAATCCTTACAGAGATGAAATGACACTCAGGTAGCTGTCGCATCAGAGACAAGCTACCCAGAATCTAAGGAATGGGACTGTATTTCCTGGAGTTAAGGATCAAACTAGTCATCCAAGGATCTCCAGGTCTGGCCCAAGAATGACTTCCAAGCTGTGTTTCCAAAATGGACTTTTCACCGCCTCCAAATGTACTCATGTCGTCACCTGCCTGGGACAAGGCTCCTCTCATCTCCCCAGGACGAATCTCAGCCCTCTCAGCGTTTCTTCGTGCACCTGTGGTCAAATCTGAATTCCTCCCCATAGTTCAAAGGGCCCTGAATACCCTGACCTTACCTCCCTCTGCAGCCTCATCTCCTCCCCCCTGCCTCCTCTGCACCCCACTGCCAAGCAACTGACACTCATTTCTACCTGAGAACCTTTGCACTTAGACCTGCCGCAGCCCCATCCTGACCACTCAGTATAAAACATCCCCATCAGCCCAAGTCACAATCTGTGGATCAATCTGTTTGATTTTCTTCATTGAGCTTATCCCAAATCGCCCCGGTCATTACCACGTCACTAGTATCTTCACCTGTCCCCTTCCCCTCTGCTAGCACGTACTCTGCATAACAGCAGCAAGTTTTGTGTCTTCTTCAGTGTTACCTGTATATCTCCATCACGGGGCAGAATTCTTATCCCTATGGCATGAATATATTTGCTCAGTAAATAATTAAACACTCGATTTAGGTGGAACCACCAAAAAGCCTGTTCTGATGCCCTGAGCCAGAAATAGTCGCCCTCCCCTGAATGTCAAAGCTACACTCTGCCCCTCCTCAGGTCCTCAGCACGTCTGCCTATTCGCAGCTATTTATAGCGCTTGTCTCCCCTCCAGACCTCAGGCGCCTTCATCTCCTCCCACAGCTAATTCTTCTCTGCAGCTCCCTCCTCCCGCCGGCCCTCTGGGCAGCCCTGGTACCCCATCAGTGTGCCATCCCTGTGGAGCAAGCCGTATTCGCTGTCGTCACAGACACCAGGAACGCACTTCGCTTGTCACTCTGATCAGCTCAGCTCTGAACTGCGGCAACTGTGATTTCCGTCGGTGAACGTCGCAGGGGATGCCGAGTTGAGTAAGGCGGGGTGTGCTGGCAGGATGTTCGATGATAATTTACTTTTCCTATTCAGCATAATTGGAAAGCTGCCTTTGGGTTGTTTTACACCAACCCTCTTCAAAACAGGGTGATTAAATGCAGAGAAGGTGAAAATTAAATCCAACCACCTTATTAGGGGATGGAAAAATGATGAATACCACAGTCTGTCTTCCGGGAATCAAAGCAGAGAGAAACCTTTTGCAGTGTTGACTGGACTTGAGTGTAAGGGGTTTGAAGGGCCTTGACCTTTCTTTCTGTTTTTATGGTTTACACCTAAACAGTCCCCTGGAAGTATCGTTTGTTTGGCAGCTGACTGGCTCAGGGGGTGTTATACTCGTCAGTGGATAGGAGGCGGGGACTGGTTGGAGATGGGTCACTGGGGGCATGACCTGGCCTTCCGCATTCTTCAAGGTACCTGGCTCCTCCTTCCTGGCTCTCATCCTTGGCTACCATGAACTGAGCAGGCAAACATGGACTGAGTCCTCTGAAATTGGTGAGTCAAAATCAACCTCTCCTTGAGGTTGTGGGTGTTGGATATTTCGTCCCAACGTAGAAGTAACCAATGCACCTGTCTTGTGTGCTTCCACCACCAGCCTTACAGCTGCGTCCTGGGTCCACAATTTGCTATGGCTTCATTCTGCTTCCTTATGGCGATATCACCAGTTGTTCCCCAGTGGTGGGTGGCTATAGGAGGCATTTTGGTCTTACCAAGTATTTCAAACACAACTGACACCTGCTTTCCTCTGCAGTCTCCACCCCCTTCCTCTCCGATGCCCTCGGACAGGCTCCTGCCACTCTCATTATGGTGGTCCCAAGCATGGTGTCTCACTTCATAGCTATTCGCACCAGGGGCTTACTCCACTGGGGGCAGCTTTCAATACACAACCACATCCATCCAGGAGAAAACTCTGCCCCACTGCCCCCCAGTTAAGGCCGACTCAGTCACACCTCACCTGCAGGCACGGGGTGCTCAGTGCCAAAAGCATGGCACCCACTGCTGTTCCTGCACCTCACAGTGCCAACGGTGTGACCATGACAAGCCACTCACCCCTTCTCAGCCATCTCTACTCATCTCCTCTGTGACAAACCCAATTCGCTCCATGGCCCAGATGACACCGTATGAGGCATGGAATTGCTTGTGAGGAGGGAAATTATTATCCAAATAATCCTTGGCACAATAAACTATGAACTCTCCCTCCTTCTCCTTCTCTATTCTCTCCTTCTTTATTTGAAAATACATGCACACATATTATTCCTTCCAGATACATCAGAGAACATGGAAATACCAGTATACTAATATATCTGAGTGAAAAAAATCAAATTATAATTTATAATTAGGCCTAGTACACTAGGAAGAGCTTTTCATCTAACCTCTTGGGCTAAGATCAGAATTATTTGCCTTCGGTGTCTTTCAGTCATCTGTTCTGATCACCCACCCATGACATCAAGAGGAAGATGAGAGACCAGGAACGTGCTCCCTAAACTTAGGTTGTCTACAGGAACCTGCACAATATTGACCATATTTGCTAGTGCTGCTTCCTTTAGATTAACTCTCTTATTAAAATTAAAGAAATATATTCACAAAGACACTTGATATGGAAAAACAGGAAGTGCATGTTATAAATGAACAGGAGTAAACATGCCCACTCCAGCAAAACGACTGTAACAAAAACACACTGTCATTATTAACTTCAGCCAAATACTCTTGCATTAGAAAGGTGTCATGTTTAGTAAGTAAACTAAAACTTCCTCCATGTTGTTATAAGAAGGAAAAAGAGGAGGAGGAGGAGGAAGAGGAGGAAGAGGAGGAGAAAGAAGAAGAAGAAGAAGAAGAAGAAAGAAGAAGAAAGGAGAAGGAGAAATTAAGATATTTCTAACTTCATGTTTTATGATTAATTTCATATTAGCACATCATTTTAACCAGCCATGTGTGCCCTAAAGGCATGCTTTATTGGTAGTACCCAGGTGACCTTGTGGAAATACTGGCCCACCTATTCAGAATCCATTATCACAGATTCAACGGCATGGGCACCAATCATGGCTCACCCAATATAAGCACAGTCTAGACCCATCTTCCAAGGCAAATCTGTACTGTGTTGTGTGCACCATGCTCCCCTGCATCCTTTGCCTCCCTCCCTCCTGTCTCCCGTCTTCACCATCTTCATTCAAGTTCCCACTAATTCCCTCTGGATTAGTGCAATATTCTTCTCTAACATCTCTCTGTCTCTTGGCCCCTAAGAACTCTCTGTTCATTGTCTATCCACCATACGCCTATCAAAAATCAAATGCCTAATGAAAATTTGCTGAATGAGAGGCCCAAATTTAAAGACCTAAAATTTTATTTTATTATTTGAAGACACAAATAATAAGTTGCCACTCAAAGGCATGGGTGGGTATTGTATGCACATGCAGAAGCACTCAAGCATGCACACATGTGTGTGCATACCAATGTGTGTGGTGCTGGGTATGAAACTCAGGGCATTGCACGCACCAAGCAAGCACTCTACCCTTGGGCTTCAACCCTAGCCTCATGATTAGCATTTCCTGGAGATGAATTAGAATAAGAAGAAGGTAAGAAATTTTGAGAAAAAATAAACAAAGGAATTAAGAAGCTCTCAGGAGCCCTGGAAGTCTGTCTTCTCAAACAGAAAGGGAGTGGACCTATCAGCAAGCTAGCACCTTTTCCTCCTTGACCTCCACTGTCCTTCCAGGGATCCCCCCCTGCCCCCCAGAGTGTCCTTCACATGCTCTGTTCTGCAGGACTTTCAGCTGCGTGTGTGTCTTCCCCATTGGACTGTGGCTCATGACGGCAGGAATTCACATCACGATCAGTCTGTTCACCCCTGGTGATTAGCACATCTAGTGGATGCCAAATAAATGTTGGCTGAACTGAATTGCGGAAGTCAGATGCTTAGTAAGCCTGCCTCACCTGTTCGGAGTCAGGGCCCTCTCCACCAAAGCCAGAAGGATCCTTGTCAGACAGCCAAGGCCTAAGCAGGTCCCTGTGTGGTTTGTACACAGGATAATTTGTTTCTTCCTGGAAGACCATGTCGGACTCTTCTCTACAGAGGTCGAGTTATTAGAGTTATTTTTACTAATCTTGGCTGAAAACAAATCCAGTTGGAAAGCAACTTGAAATGAGGTTAAGGAAGCACTGGAAGGAGTCTCTTCTCTTTCCTACATTTCCAAAAACTCAATCTGAAGACAAATACAACTCACCTGCACCTTACTCTGCTAGCAGTATAACTAAATTACATTTGTCAGTGTCTACAGGCTTCCAGGACCTGGCTGAGGGAGGGCCTTTCCTTCAATAGAAAGCTAAGTACAGAAGCCTTGTCCTTTGCTGCCATTATAACCACTTGATGAATAATCTGCCAGGGCTACAAGATGCAAGCTTTTCTAGTATTCATTTGGCAACCACAGGATCAAGGCTCAAAGAAGACGAATAGCATGCCTAAGGTCACACAGCAATCAGCACAGGCAACATTCAAGTGCCCAAGGCCATTGTCCCTGGCCACTGTACATGTTGTCTCTTCCTCCCAGACCTAGAGACCTCATAACAAAGCCAGATGTGATAATGCACACCTGTGACCCCAGCACTAAAGGGGGGCTAAAGCAGAAGAACTGCAAGTTTGAGCTCAAGCTAGAAAAATGAGTGAGATCTTGTCTCAAAAGAAAAAAAATAAAAACAAGGCTGGGGAATTTTCTTTAAAAGTTCAGTGAAAAGGCTGCAGTACAAAAGAAGTTAATATAAAAACCCTTGGGCTATGATATTTAGAGGAAGGGGGTCTAAAAACATATGAATGGAAAAATACCTTCCCCGTCCATGCCTTTGGCCACGAACTTGTAATAGAGAAGATGTGATCGATGCAATGATTTCTAATCAATCGCTACCAAGGAACATTTAGTCAGGCACTCCTCTATTATTCTCATGGAGTGGGTGTCACTAGGGTCCCCACTATGCAGGTAAGGAAACAAACATAACTTGCCCAAAGTCACAGAAATGGTGAGTGGAGGAATTAGGAATTCACTGATTGAGTGTGAAGTTGGTGCTCCTCTGGGTTTTGAGCTCTTCTGAAGCATGACTGGTTGGTGACGTGCTTTTATATTTCTGATTGCCCACCTACTTCCTAGCACATGGAGAAAGTTAGTTGATTTGATAAGTTATAAATTCTGAGGCCCTTGGAACTGACTTCTGTATGTGTTTAAATTGAAAGAACCACAGCCTGACAGCTAACATTATAAAAAGAAGCTCCCTCTCTGCCCATGGATCTCCAAAAGCAGGAAAAGAAGTACAGTGTTGCATTACGTAGGGCTCCACAGAGGGATGGCATAAGTAGAAATCCTATGTAGACTTACGCAAGGGAACATATTGGGCAGGGTCAGAGGCAGAGAGTCCACAACAGCCATCTGTGTGCTGGAGCGCAGCAGTTTTCAGTAGCTGCTTGGCTCAAAAAGATAGAACCTGCAGACCAAGAAGGATCAAGGAAGCTGCACCAGTCCAGGATTGAAAAGCCTGGAGGCCCTTTGGAGAGCCACTCATGATTAGCCCACATCGGAAGACCGAGAAAACTGGAGCCTGGTGGCCAAAGGCAATGACAGCAGAAGGCACACTGAGGCAGCCGGGGATCTGCGGGAGACGCGCCATCCTCCTCCTTTTGCTTTTGCTCCATCTAGGCTACCAGCCTGTTTGTTGATGCCACCTATCACAGCAACGAGTTGTCCCCCTTCTGGTTGCTGTCCTGTATTCCAATTATCTCTGAAAACATCCCACAGATGCACTCAGAACTGTGCTTTACTAATCAGCTAGGCATTTCTTAATCCAGTCACGCTGACGTACTGCAAGTAACAGCCACAATTGTATGACATGCACATTCCTCCAAAACTCCTTTCCTTGCCTCCTCAGTTCTCTTAGACTCTGAACTTGTCTCTGTTCACCAACCTACATTGTTTTCCCCACCACATACACCCATTCCCTGGGTGGCTTCTTCTTCCTCTTTGAATCATCTTTTATCCCCACCCTACTTCTCTCCCTCCCCATTCTTCATTATATAAATGAGCTTATCTTTTCTGCCTGCCTTTGGTTTCCTTGCTACTCTCAGCAAGAATTCTTTCTCCTTCCCCTGCCCCATATCTTTGGTTTTCTGCCTCTCTCTGACCTCTCTCCCATTTTTGTTCCCTTCCCCAAGTCTAGGAGAACCATCCTGGCGAAGACTAAATCTTCTACAAAGGAGGAGAAAGAGCTCAACATGAGCAGGTGGCTGGAGCCACTTAGGGTGCCTGAGGCTGGGAGAATCCTCTCATGAATCAATTTGTCTGGGTTATATGTGGTTACTGAAAAGATGGATGGATAAATGGATTCATGGGCAAATCTCTTCATTTACCCATTCAACATTTATCAATATAACACCAATTATAGGGCAATTATAGGCAAGAGGGAGCAGATTTTGACAGGAGGAGCAAGCTGGGAGCCCTAGCTGGTAAGTTACACCCATAGGACTTTCCCTTTCCCGAGAATAGGGTCCCACTTGTATTCCTGGCTCTGTAGAATGCAAGCTATCCTTTTGTAGATAAACATACCAGCGCTGGGAGCCTCTGTTTGGTAACTAGAAAAATCCATTCAGAAAAATCAAGTGAATTACTCAAGATCCTTCAATAAGAGAACAGCAGAACACGGCTGGGCATTTGCACTTGATCCTAGGTTTATTTTCCCCAACTTTAGTGCACATTAGTTACACAGATTCACGGTCTTCGTGTTAGCAGATTTGTACAGGCACATAACGTGCTACGTCATTTTCCTTTTTCACTCACCTGAAACCAGCAACCCCCCCCAACCCCCACTAACTTCACATTGAACGAGGAGCCAGTGTGTAGAACGCATTTGATCTCAGGTTTCACTGAAGAGACTACCTAGCTTGGGAATCCATGGTGGGGTCTTTGTCCCATTAGCTTTCTGTCCACTGCAGTTATTTTAGGATTTGGTTTGAGAGAAAGAGCCAAAAAGAAGTCTTAATGCGAATATATTTTATAAGGACTACAGCATCAGCAGTGATAACTACTGGCCACTAAGAATTTACCCTACAGTGTTGTGCCTTCTGTGATCCATAATTTCAGTTAATTCTGCCAACAATCCTGCAAGGTAAGTGTTACAGATCAGGAGCCTGAAATTTCGGAGACATTAAATAACCTATCCAAGTCCACATTGGTCAGTGCCAGACTCAAGATTCAAAAAAGGCCTGTAGATTCCAACTATGTGCTCCTAGCCACAGTGGTCTTCACCGCTCTCCTCTGAGAGCCATTCCAATACCACCGGGGGTTGTCTCTTGTAAGCTGAGAACCAGAGTAATCTTTCAGTCCACTTTTGCGCTCTTCTCTGTTGCTTGCCTCTAGTTCTTCATCATCATCATCATCATTACCCCTCCCTTCTCTCTTTCTCCTTTTCTCTGGGTAAAAGCAATTCCTATTCAAGAGGCAGCTAGTAGCAAAAGAAAAGATAAGCCACCAATTGATGATGCAAACAGAACCACACAGCTCCCACGCTGAATGTTGGTGTGGTCTAAATAGGCTCAGCACCCTGAACAGCTCCTTTCCACCCAAGGAAGGAGGCTACCTGTGCCTTGGGAAGCCCCTGCAGAAGGCTCCAGAGCCTGGGAGCAGCACCCAGCCCACCTGCCACTTAATTCTGAATGTGCCTGCTCTGCTAGGGTGACCCTGGCCTCGGCACTCACAGTCTCTCCCCAGCGTCCATCTCCCAGCCAGCCCACATCTGGGGAAGGGTTCCACCGCTGCTGCCTGCTTCAGCTGTGGCCTCAAAATGCTGCCCTTCATCACGACCTAGGTGGAAACAATGGGACACCCAAGCAGGCAAATAACCTCACAGGTCTTCCAATAGATATTCTCTAAATATCCATTCTGTATTTATTTAAAGGAGGTGAAGGGGACCTACTGGTGACTGGTGATCCCCCAGCGTAGCCTCCGTGATCACAGCAATTCAACTCCGAGTTTGTGCACCCCACTTTACAAAACCAGAATCCCATGTTATGGTTTGGCTCTGGACTGTGCCCTAAAACCCTCATGCATTCGGCTGCAGTGGGGTAGCTGTGGAACTGTGTGTTATTTGGTAGGTAAGGCCTGGCTGGAAGGGGCAGCCAACTGCTCCCTTCTGCCTATAAGGGAATGTACCAGATGGGTGAGATTGGGGGTGGAGGGGGAGGCAGAGCTTTGTGTGTCTTGTTGATTTGTGGGCCAGGAAGTAAGGGAGGGCACCCATCCTGGATGTGGAGCTCTACACTGGCAGCTTGAACTAAGTAAAGGAAGGAAGAAGAAACATTGTTGTGCCCCCTTCCTGGGAAAGCTCTGACCCTGCTTGAGCCTCCTCCTTTCATCTGGCTCCTGCTTCTCTTGATCTCTGTCTGCCAAGGGGTGAGCAGCTTTCCAGCCTCTGCCATGGGCCTTCACCTCTGCTTCCCCATGAATGGACTGTGTGAGACCTTCTGAAATTCTGAGCTAAATAAATCTTTCCTTCCTTACATTGTGGATGTCAGGTATTCTGTCACAGCAATGAGAAGGTAACTAAGACACCCCACAACTGGCCCAAAGGCAGCCTTCTGGAAGGCAGTTAGCAGCCCAAGTAGGCTTTTCAAAGGTCTCCCCACAAACATCCCCATAAGCACATTATCAAACATATCTCTTACCACCTTCTTATAATGGAGGTGGTGCTACAGTCTCCTTAGAAGGAGTCCCGGGAGTAGTTATTCTTCGTTCCTCTGACACCTCCAGCACTAGCTAGTTCTGCTTTCATGCCTACCTAGTAGATTCTGCCTGTTTCCAGATCTTTCAAAACTCTAACCTGAATCCCTCTATCAATCTTGCCCATCGCAGAATTGACACCAGTATTTCCCACAGTTCCAAGCTTGCGGAAGAATGCCCTTGTAGGCAGAAAGGGATTCTAGCAATGTACTTCCGTAAAGCTAACGTTTCTATAATGTCATGCATATCATCATTGTGATCATCTAATATGGCAATTATTTTTATTGCTTACCTGAAAGTTGATATTAAATCAGCTTATAATTACAGTGTCTAAGAATGTTTGTGGTTTTCATTAACTCATAGGTACAATCACACACACACACACACACACACACACACACACACACACACACACACGCACGCATGCAGAAAGAGAATTATCATATCCTATCTGTTTTCCTGCAACACTTTGTTTTATAAATCTTGTCAGAGAGCATCATCATCATTTGTACGTGTTTGTCTCAGTACTGGACAGTGAGTTCCTCAAGGGCAACAGCTCTGTCTAATTCAGTTTTATACTCCAGTGATTCACACTACATCTAGCACCTAGTAGGTACTGCACTTGAATTAGCTGACTTGCAAAGAATTTGAATTCAGAAGGCTCAGCTAAAGGAGACACACCAATCCGGGGTCATACAGGGTTTTGTTGAAGTTTGTTTTTCACTAATCGGTGTAGAAAGCCATGCACCTCTCCAAAGGCACTCAATGGATTTGTCTTTGGATGACAGGACCCCTCCCCACAAAATGGATCGATTTATTAAATTGTCCAGAAAAATAGGGTGCTACTAAGAAGAGTCCCTCCCCCAATGCCCAGGTAACACACACTGGAAAACAGCAGGACCAAGATCTAGTGCCACGGAGCCCTTGTTGGCAATTGCATCATTGGTTATTTAGGGTCATTTTTTTCTACAAGATCTTGGGAGACTTCTTTCCAGATATACAACCTCAAACTGAGTGAGTGTGTTATGGTCTCCTTTGTCCCAGAAGACAGTAAACTCACAGAATAAGAATTATTTCTTTTGTTCACTGTTGTATTCCTCCACACCCAGAAAAATGCCTGGCTGGTAAATGTTTGCTGAATGAATACATCAACAGCCTAAGCCAGAATCCTTGGGACTACCACTAATGACTAGCTTAAGTCTTCATTATGTACCTGAATATTTTCAAAATCTCTCGTGTGGTCTGTCATTAATCAATGGTTTCCTTCCCTTTGCAAGTAGGTCAGGCTGGTGAAACACATTGAATGTGAAAGCTGGGAGTTTGGCTTTTTACCTAACCAATGAGAACAACTTGATTTTAAGAAAGGGCCAGGATTTTTTTGGAAAAAAAATAATAAGCAGGAAGACAGAAGATAGCATTGGGGTTGGACAGTGGTCAAAATAACCAATGAGACTGTTGAACCAGTCCTAGTTACTATTTTTCAAGTTGTCCTCTACAGAGCTTAAGTACCCTGTCAAGGTGTCCTAGAGGTTACCCAAGGCCAAAGGGGGTAGTGTTTGGAAGAGGAAAAGGAAAACTGAAAGAGCTGCTAAGCCCACAGGTAACTTCATGTGAAATAGCGTAAGATGTGATCAAAATATACAGTGAAATGTTTAAACAAAAGACACTAAAAAACTAAAAGACACATAGTGATTAGTCCCCCTCAAAGTACTGCCTCCTGCTTCAAACACAGTTAATTATCTTACCATTCTTGACACTGTCTGAAACGGTTCTGGAAGTCCAATTTTGTGAGTGTCTTTTTGTGGCTACCTACATCTCCTGAATTGATTCAAAACATCTACAGCAATGTCTGCCAAATAAAAACATGAGAGCATGCCCTCATCCTTCTAATTGACCCAATCTGGCACCATGCAACTCTGGCTCTTCCCCAAAGTCAAAATGACCATGAAAAATAAACAGCTAGAGTTGACTACAGGCAGCCCTATTGGCACAGCTAAAGGCTCACAAGAGAGGACTTCAGAACGGCCTCAGAATGATGGGGCAGATGGGCTGAACCAAGGGGGAGATTTAGGTAATGTGTCTTTGACTGAAACAGATCTTTTAAACTTAAACATTCACTGTATTTTTCAATCGCATCCTTTTTTTAAATTTAAAAACAAAAATGGAATTCATGGATCTGTGCAAATCACAACGAAACATAATAAGGGCACATACGAGAAAGAGAAAGGGGAGAGGAAGAGGAGGAGCGGGGAGTCATCTCTCACAAGGAGGCTGTCAGCGTGTCCTCCAGAGCTGTAATCAGGGTCGGGTCTGCTGCCGAGCCCCTCGAGGTGACTGAGAGATGGGCCGAATTCTCTGGAGGTTCTGGATGAGCACCTTTTGCTCCTTGCTGCCCGTTGGCCAGGGGCCAGCATCAACCCCTTGCTACATGAGCCTCTCCACAATACAGCTCTAATCCAACAGCTGTTAGACTCTCCGCACAACCAAGAAAGAGAGGAAGAGGAGGTCACAATTTTCGTAACTGTCATGGTTTGGATCTAGAATGCCCCCTAAAGCTTGTTGTGTACTGGTGGCAGGTGGGCCTGGTTGTATGGAGCAGACGCTTGGGGCTTGACCTGGAGGGCTGTGTGCTGGTTCTGCCCTTCTTCCCAGACTGGCCTTGGTCTCTATGCAGTGAAGACCTCTGTCTCCCAGAGCCCTGGCTCTGGTTCTGCCTCTGGCACTGGCTTCACCAGGTGATTCCATCATTTTCCAGCAACCCACCTGTGAACATACTGTGACCTTCTTAAACTATGAGCTAAAATAAATCTTTCTTCCCTTACACTGTGGTTATCAAGTTTTGAGTCACAGAGACAAAAAGGTAACTAAGACATAAAAGTGACATTACTCCTATTATACAAATTAGTAAGTACAGCCCACAGACAAGGGCATCAATACCAGGAGGTCCAGAGAAGCAAGAGCCACTATAAAAGGACTATTACAGCCAAGCCTGTGGACAGCTTACTGAATTAGTGAGACCCTGTTGTTTTTTGTTGTTATTGTTTTGTTTTGTTTTGTTTTTTGTTTTTTTAAAGAGGGGTTGAGGGACTGGTGACATAGCTCAGAATGAAGGCTCTGGGCCAATCTTCAATGCTACCAAAGGGAAAAAAAAAACAGAATAACAACAACAAAAACCAAGAGCCTACCATACTCAGGAGTGACTTCTACGAGGCACTTGTGGGCTCTACCCACCTCTTCCCTCACTTCTCCCGAGGCAGCAGCTGTGTCTCGCACTAGGAAGGCCTGGGAACAGAACCTGAGCTGTGAGAATTATCCCTCCCTCACTCTTCCCTTGGGAATCCACGCGCGAGCAGAAAATCCGCTCTACTTTGCCACCATGCCAAAAGCGAACGATGCTGTCCTTCCTGGGAGCAGTTTGTCCTTCTTTAGAGGCACTGCTGGCAAGTCTCTTGTTGCTGGCTCCAAACTAGGCAGCACAGTGTGGCAACACCTATACCACCACCATAAGCCTGCCTTTGTTCTAAATGGTGCTGCTGTGTTTATCCCCATCTGCCTGACAATTGTGGATCTCTCGGTGGTTGTGGCAGAAGAGAGGAGTCCACTCAAGCACGGGTGCCTTTCTTCAGAGTTGAAGTTCGGAGTATCATCAGCCTGAACAGGGGCAGCTTGCAGGACACGTGACCTACCAGGACTCATAATTCACATGACTGGGCTCAGGCTGTACTGTGATCATTTTGAATTCAAGGTAATGTTTTAACAGGAAGATTCATGTTTCCCTTTTGCACGAGACCAAAACACCTCTAGCTCAGTGGTCCCCAACCTTTCCGGCACCAGAGATCAGTGTAGTTGAGGCTCATCCTCCCAAGGATGGCGTGGGGAGGTAGGTGCACTTGTTACGCAGCAGGTTGTTGGAGGCCAGCTTTGAAATGGCAGCAGCCACAGGAGGGGAGTGGAGAGTGAATTCTCCTCCTGTCAATCAGCAGCGGATTAGAACCTGATAGGAGCACCCTGACAGGAGGCAGGGCTCCATGCTGGGCTCAGCTCCTGCTCACAGCTCAAACGTCCTCGTCTTTCCAGTCCTTCCAAAGGCACGAGTGGTCTGTTGTCTGGAAGGGTTGGAGAGCCCTTCTAACTGATTCTGAATCCATTATATTGGATTTTGCTTTGCTGTTAATCAGTGGGTCTTCAGGACGTGGCTACCCCGTTGTGTTTTTCTCACTTGCAAAATAAAAGACCTAAGATACTGAGAACAACATCTTCCCTAGGATCACTGACAGTTTCTAGTAAGCCACTGGAGGAGATGAGCTGGGCTGTTTGTAAAACTACATCCAAGCGTCTAACTTATAACGCACAACTTAGTCACCTATCGTGTGATAGAGGGATGGCAGGAAGGAAGGATGGGAAAGCCAGTCTGATTCTGGAGTCAAAGCTTGAGTCTGAGATTCTGACAGGAAGCCAGTGGGTCAGAGGCATGAAGTCTGGCTTAGAAGCAAAGGCCCTTCTAAGATTTCCCCACTGTATTCAAACCTACTGGTATGCACCAGTGATGTGGCCGCTTGGAAGGTTCAGGGTTCCCAAGTTGTGATCTCTCATGAGCTCTCCAGGACAAAGGCCCCTGACCCCAGGCCATAGACCAATTAAGAACCAGGCTGTAGATCAGCAGGTGAGGATGAATGTGGGTGAGCAAGCAAAACTTCCCCTGTATTTACAGCCACTCCCCATCACTGCCTGAGCTCTGCCTACTGTCTGATCAGCCATGGAATTATACTCTCACGGGAGCACAGACCCTACTGTGAACTTTGCTTGGAAGGGATCTAAATGGCACACTCCTTGTGAGAATCAAAGGCCTGGTGATGGTGTAGAGTCGAGGTAGCTGCTAGTGCCATAACCTCCCCACCTTGTCTGTGGAAGAATTGTCTCCCACAAAACTGAAACTGGTGCCAAAAAATTTGAGGACCACTGTTTCAGTAGATTCAGACTTGGCTGTTACGGTGAATGAACACCAGAGAGAGAGTTGGTATCCTAAATGTTCATGTTTCAACCTAGGAATGTTTGCAGACACTAGGCAATCTACTGATCACAATGTGTTGTCTGGGTAAAAACCAAAGTCAGTGTTTCATTGATCGATTTCATCGAACAATACCGGGGAATGATCTTCCGTTTGCTGCTTGTGCAATCTACTGTATTTCATGTTTAAATAGAAGTATCCAATTATACAATTATGAATCATCCTGATTTAAATAAAGCTCACCAAAATAATCTCCTTATGTAACACTTTCTTCCAGTGTATCTGTTATCTTCTCTTCATTAAGTGCTTTTATTCTACCAGAGGCTAAAGATCTAACTGAATTTTTAAAGTTTCCCATTAAACCAACATCATACTTTTCCTATGTTAGACATCATGAGATAGCTGATCCTAACGCGTAGTAGTACATTCTAAAGTGTCATGCTTTTTTAAATGGTTGTTTATCTAAGACAGTTTATACTTTTTGCAATTAGGCAGCCTTACAAAACAAGTTTTACATGATTTTAATGTTTCAAACCAGCTGGGAATTTCAGGCACCACTTTCTTTTGCCTTTTCTTCACTAATAATGATGTCTTTCATTATCTTCACACTTGTTGTTTTATTTGATCCTCTTTTCCAGTCACTGATGGTAGGAGGGGGCTGAAGTCACCAACAAAACAGGGGGCTGAGAAGACAGGCCAAGGTGGAGTGGGCACAATTTTGGGGGGTTTTAGAGATTAAACTCACGGCCTTCACACTTAAGCTACATCCCTAGCCCTTTCTAGTTAGTTATTTGGTGACAGGGTCTTGCTAAATTGCACAGGCATAACTCAAATTGCAATCCTCCTGCTTTAGCCTCTCAACTGCTGGGGTTACAGGCATGCACCACTACACCTAGGTCAGAAAAAAAATTTAAGAAATTTTAAGAAAAATAATTTTAATAATTTAAATGTAATCATCTGAAACCCAACAACTCAATATCTAACTGAGATTTAGTTCTTTGAAGGTATTGAAGTGGTTTTCTTGACCAATATCCAACCCTAGTAAGACTTTCTCTTGATTCCATGATGACTGACATGAGAGCCGGGAGAACAGTGACATCTTTAAGCCCGGCAGATATTTAGAGAGCTGCTGAGAGACTAGGTGGACTCCTGCATGGGCAGCGCAGCCACAGGCCAGTGCTGGGGCTCTGCAGAGTCATCTAATCCTCTGCCTCTCCCTAATTCAATATGCCAGTCAGGGGGCGTGATGCAAAGAGCAAACTGACCTGGGCCAACGCAGCGTAAAAGGAATTGATTGGCAGGGATGCAAGCTGACCTCCAGGATCTGCAGACAGGCTAGGGGACCTGGCTCCTGCTGCAGGCAGGGACCGAGGGAGGCTGGCAGCTGAGAACTCAGCCAAGACCATGTCACAGCAATAATCTAATTACAGTGCAGACGCCAGGCCTGCCAACCCAGGATACTACCCCTGCTACTGGGCTTTGCTTTCTTTTTAATTGAAGTGCAACTTACATAAGGTTAAGTGCAGGATCACCATGCTGTTCAAACTACGGAGTATTTCCAGAGCTTCGGAAGACTGTCTCGTGCCTTTTCCTGCTTGATGTATATCACTGTTCCACTTCTATTACTATAGATTAATTTTGTCTGTCTCTAAACTTCATATTTACAGTGTAATAAAAAAATGCAGTGCATGTTTAAATTTAAAAATTTGTTACAGTAAAAAACACATCAACATCTATACCTTTCAAAACATTCCCTTTGCTGCAAACACACTTGACCCATCACTCTTGCTGCTTTCTGAAGCAGTTCTGGAAGTTCTCTTTCATGAATGTCTTTGCGTGGCTGCCTCAACGGACTGAGCTGATTCAGAATGTTTATGGCAACTTCCCGCCACATGAAACATCATGGTGTAGCCGTGTGCACCTTCCTCACCAGGTTCAGCACCATGTGTTCTGGATCTTCCTCAAAGTTTTGGAATCCATTCAGGACATCGACGTAGCCATGACAGTGTGACTAAGAATACACACCAAAAGGACTTCCAGAACTGCTTCCAAAAGTGGCAGGAATGGTGGGATGGCTGTGTTTAGACGCAAGGGGGAGAGAATTTGGAGGGGGACCAATGGCGCTGTGTCTTTTAGTATTTTGTCACTTTGGCGTTTTTTACGTTTTATTTACATTCACTCTATTTTTTGATAGAACCGTGTGATATCCACATCACATACACCTTCGTGCTTGAGGTTTTCTCTCACTATATATAAGAGATTTATCCAGATGGTGGCTTGTAGTGATAGTTCATTGCTCACCTTTTCTCTAAAAAATCACAGTGAAGTACTCTGTCATGTGTTTAGGCCAAAATCTCTTACCCATTCTACTTTTTATGAACATTTAGATTATTTCTACTTCAGAGCTATAGTGAGTGATATTATTATGGAAATATGCATCTTTTGGAGTCCCCCAAAAGATGCCAATTTCTTCCATTAATTTTTCTTAAAGACTGCGATCCCAGTGAATTATTGGGTCCTAAGGAAGGCGCAGGCTTCACTGTACTAGACATCTATTAAGTGGACTTTTGAATGTCCTGCATCCACTGTGAATAACATCACATGTGTCTGCACCTCTACATCACTGTCTGCCCCTGTAAAATCCTGAGAGCTCTCAGATGTTCCCACCCCATTGTCCTCCCCAAACTAATGGCCTTGGAGCAAAATAAATAAAATAAAATAAAATAAAAAGCTGTGCTTGTCAGCTTCCTTAGGAGAAGGGGGAATCTGACTTCCACCAAGGGCATTCACATATTTTGATATTTTTCCCCAACAAGGTGGGGTTCAGATACTCAGCAGCCAGAAATTTGGCAAATGCCAAGTGTTATTCTACTCACGTTTCATATGCACCATTGTATGAATCACTGCCATTGATTTAATTTTTCTTGACCTATTTTTTAAATTAATAAATTTATTTTCAAAGGTTTGGGTTTTTTTGTTTGTTTTTGGTAGTCTTGGGAATCAAGTCCATAACTTTTACACTGAGGTATATCCCCCAGCCAGCCCTCTTTTTTTTTTTTTTTTTTAAGACAGGGTATTGCTAAATTACCCAGGCTGAGCTTCCGCTCAGTGAGCCTCTTGCCTCAATCTCCCAGAGTGCTAGTATCACCAGCCTATGCCACTGGGCCCGCCTCAACGGAATTTTTACATCAGTATCATAAACAGTATCACTTCTCACAAGTAGGAGGTAATTATACAATATGAAGAAAATGAAAATGACACCACGCTATTAGATTCCAATTACTTTGCAAAAGGCTCTGAACCTCAGACCTACCCTGTCTTTGTTTTAAATGGAACATTGAGAAAAGAGAGAGATTAGCCAAGTGAGACTTTCTCTTTTAAATAAACAGACCTGTTGGGAGAAACAGAAAAGGCTGACTTTCTCATCATGCAGTGTTTTTTAACATTTCATTTTGGTATGAGGAGACTACACACACGTCTCACTTGTGAGATGAATGTTTTAACATGAACTGAGGCCCCGAACAGGAAGCTGACTTGCTAAGGTCAGCAGCACTGAGATGATTGAGATAGTAAGGTCAGGGCTGCCCATGTCATCCTGCTCATTTGTTCATCCAATGAGAATTTAATCAGGGCCAGGTACCTGGGGGCAGGTAGCAAGTGATTAGCTCAGGTCTCTACTCAAAAGAAGCTCTGAGTCTTGGCTTTTCTGCTTTCACATGGGATATTTTTCTCACCAGCAGCAATCAGAGAACTCATAAAGAGGTCCAGAGAAGCATTAGGGAAAGGGTCTTTTATTTTCCATTGAGCTTTTCTGGTCACACAGGCATCCAGTCAGGGATGCCTCATGGTACCCATGTCTGTAGAAGACTCACTTGTCCCTGTGCTGCTGTAATCCCTGACGGTTTGGGGTTTTTTTTTTGTTTGTTTGTTTGTTTTTGTTTTTGTTTTCAGGTCACTGGTACCACTGTTGGCTATGAAAATTCAAGAGACTAAAGGGAAACATCATGCATTTGTATTTCTTTAAAATCGTATTGAATTATGGCTGTAGCAACTATTTCCTAGCAATGCAGAGCAGTAAGACAAGATCATAGATTCAAAATATCATGAGGGAACAGTCTTCATATTCTGATAAGGCACAAATTAAGTAAAAATATGCACATCTCAAATATACCAATAATTACACTAAATGTAATAGGACTAAATAGTCAAAATAAAACATAAGGATTGTCAGATGAGACTTAAAAAGAGTTGCAGTATGCTGCTTAGAAAAGACAAGCTTTGAAGATATAAAAGAATGAGAAAACAGTAAGATCTTAAAAAAGATATATAATGCAAACACAGGCCAAAATAAGAGCTGATTTGGCTACACTGGTGTCAGAAAATGCAGGCTTGAGGTCAAGAAGCATTACAAAGAGGTAAAAATGGATGTTTCATGATGAAAGAAATTCGAATCCACCAGGAAGACATAATAATTTTAAATTTGTAAGCATCTAACAATACAGCCTCATAAATGTATGACATTAAATTCTATTTTGGTGTATAGGATTATTGTTCTTGCTATACATGGCAAAAACTGACTGTACTAAAAATAAGAAATAAATTCACTATCATTACAGAAGGTTTTTTAACACATATACTGACATTTTCATTAGTCCTTGCTGTGTACTCTTTCTTCATGTTCAAAACATATCATGATTGTTTACATTTTGAAAGGCAGCCCCGAATTTTTAAATGAGAACAAAAATGTAAACAACTATAGACAGTATTTATCATATCAAACTTTTGAAAACCAAGCAAAAACGAATGCATATTGTAATTTGACACAAGCCAAGGGTGAGCAGAAGTTATCCTGTCTCCCAAGACAAAATGAAATAGGCCTAAAGCGAAAATGGTACAAGCCAGTTGGCAGAATCGTTCTGTCCATTCCTGCACTCATCAAGGATTTACTGAACAGCTCCTAGTCCATTCATTTGACAAGTGTTTATTAAGGACCAACCACATGATAGGCACTGTTCTTGGCAAACAAAAATAAGAGTGAACAAAAAGAGAGACAAAATGCCTGTCTTTGTACAGACCATGTTCAAGTGAATGAAATATTAACAAATAACACAACATACTAGAAGCAGTAAGGTCCACAGAGAAGGACAATTACAGCACAGTACTGGAAGATCAGGAGGGCAAGGTTGGGCTGGAGCCACAGCTACTATTTTTTTAGTTGTACTAAAATATACAACAAAATTTACCATTTTAACTGTATTTTTCTAATTGTTATGTAACTGTTACTACCATTCCTCTCCAGAATATATTTTATCTTGTCTAGTTAAAACTATACCTATTAAACACTCATTTTTCGGGCTCCCAGGCATTGACAATCACGGTTCTATTTTCTGTCTCTACCAACGTGACTACTGCAGGGACCCTTGTAAGTGGAAAGGGACTTTCTCTGTTTTGATACTCAAGCACGGCACTGGTAAATACAATTGCTGAGCAATTACTGTTGACTGGCCAATGTGGGCCACCTCCAAAAGAAAAAAAAAACTACCCTGTAAACACACATGCGTTCATTTGTTATTATATTCTAAGGGTGTATATTAAAGTGCAGATTCCTGGGCCCTCTTTAAGACTTCATGAAGCAGAACCTGGGAACAAAGTAGACTGAGAGAGGAAAGGACATAAGGGAAGCCCCAAATGTCATTCTTCAATGATCACAAGTAATGGCACCGCAGTAGGGATTAAGATCGAATTGGCTGAGTACACGGTAGCAAGAATGCTGCTTGGTTTCTTTCCCTTGTCACATATTTCCATGGAGGGGCACCTTTAGAACCTATGTGGACTGTGCGATGGGTAGGTACCAACTATTAGGTGAAGTCAATCAGATACAAAGCCCAAAACTAGGCTGGACTCTTCCTAGGTCTAGACAAGAAGGCAAGAAGGGTGTTAGCAAGTCCTTTGGACCAGATGGGTAAAGCCAGGATCTGCCATCAACCCGATCAGTCCTAATGACAGTGTAGTTTGGCCTCTCCGTGCAGGTATTTCTAGCAGGTTCTATTCTCAAGAAGGGAAGGAGGAGTTTGTTTACTGAGTCCCCTCCCCCCAAGACCTCTGCAGCTGGTACCAGGCATAAATGCGAAACAGGCAACTGTTGTCTCTGCTGCCCATCCGCCTGCACTGCCCACCTCTTTTTTGATGTCCCCGCCATGACTCACTCAGCAGATGGCTAAACAAACCTTCTGTGGGTCAGAATCCCACTGTACTGTCTGCAGCTCTAGGAGAAACAGACAAGAATCACATTTCTTCACTTGCTTCAGCTAGAGCAGGCATCATGCTGGGCACTTCACATGGCCTCATTTTCATTCTTATAGTAAGTATGTCTTATTATCTTCAGATGAGGGCACTGAAGTCAGAGGTGAAGGTGCTTTCCCAACGGTCTGACATGATTCTGAATCCCCAAGGCAGCAGCATAAGCTATGTTTGTTATTTGTTCAGAGATTTTGTAAGCACCCAGAACAGTGCCTATCACTGCTTGGTGCTCAATAAATATTTGTGGGAAGAATGAAGATGAGAGGTGCTCAATGTAGCCTTAGTGAGAACAGGAACGGGTGGAAGGATTCTATCACCTGCTTTGCTGGAACCATTTCCTATTTAGAGGTCACTGAAGGCACCATGGAAGTCCACTTGACACACAAGCAAAGTGAGTGGTAAACAGGAATAATGTTTTTTTTTCCCTTGGTTCAAAGAGAAGTCCAAGACAAAGACCACATAGAGAAAACAGCAAAACTAACAGGAAAGGAACATCAGCTCTCAATCTCAGACAAATACGAGATTCACCTGCTTATCTTCTTTTTTAGCATTTGCCCTCAAGGAAAAACTTGTTCAACTTACAGTTTTTTTTTTTTTTTAAGAGGCATGTTTTCTAGCAACATCCTTGCTGAATTTTGCCAATCTTTTCCTAACTGAAACACGATTGTTATCTAATGGAAAGGGGCAGTAAAAGGTGGGGGTGATGGGAGAGCTATGAATTGAATAAACTGGTAGGAGTTTAATATAAAATATAGCTTCTCAATGAGTTTTTAAAAAATGTGTTGTAGTTTCCAGATAAATTCATAAAAGTGCTCAGCACTGTTAGGAATTCTCTCTCTCTCTCTCTCTCTCTCTCTCTCTCTCTCTCCCTCTGAGTTATTTTTCAGTTTCTTTTTAAAATTTTTATTTATTTATTCATTGAGACAGGTTCCTGCTCTGTAGTCTCGACTGGTCCTGAACTCACTGGTGTAACCCAAGCTGGTCTTGGGCTCAAGACAATTTGCCTGCATGAGCCTCCTGAATGCTGGGATTACAGGCATGTGCCACCATGCCCAGCTTTATGTGGTGCTGGGGAATTGAACTCAGGGCCTTGCACTTGCAAGGCATGTGCTTTAACCATTGTGCCATTCCTCTAGCCCCTCAGTTGTTTCTTGTTTTTGCTTTTTCTCAGTATGATTTCCTGGGCATCTCAGGAGATTGGGATTTGTTCCTGGCTTTAACATTCTGACACTATTTCGCTGCTTAAATAACATTCCTGTTGGGTCTCACCTTTGTCACATGAACAGAAGGAGGTGGTGGGGAGGATCTGAGAAGCGCTCCCAGCCAACCTCAGGGTTTCAGAGTCGTGTGTGCGTGCCAATCACACTGTTTTTGCTTAGTGTGTATGCTACATATCAAAAAAGGCAAAGAATTCTCCAAAGGCTCCTAGCTCCCTTCTTTCCATACTGTGTTTCGATTTGGGGTGACAGATCAGTAAAGATTGAGGGGACAGGAGCTCCTTGAAGCATCCCTGTGGCCCTCCCTACCAAAAGGGATGCTGGTAAAGGAGGCTTTGTGAGGTCGAGGAACAAACCAAACTGACACCCCGGGACCCTGGAGTAAGAAAGGCAGAACTTGGGCTTTGAAGACTCCAGGAGACTTGGGCAGACTTGAGTCTGGGCAGACTCAAGTGTTCTGCTTCCTTTGCCTGGTGGAAGGGCTCCAAGGGCACCCAAGAGGCCTGTTTAGAGCCCACATAAAATCCCCCTGGGACACTGAAATAACCATTTCATAACTCTGAGAGGGGATCCAGCTAGGCAAGTGAGGACAGCTAGCCTGGGAAAGTGGTGTTGTGACTGTAAGTGGGGTGAGGACCAGAGGAGTTCTGACTTCATGGGCAAATTAACCAACTTCTCAAGCAAATTAAGGAAAAGCAGGGAAACAGTGGAGATGGCTCTAGGGTACTCAATGGTGCAGTCAGGAATCTCTGACAATCTGAAGTTTCAGGGACTTGGGCTTACTTCCACTCAGAGCTGATGTACAAAGAGTGGTTCAACACACGGACTCTGGATTCAGAGCTAAGTTTAAAAACATAATGGCGATTTGGATTCATTTCAGGAGTCAGCAAATTTGAGTCCACAACATGGAAATAATAATCCTGCTCTTCTGTGCACTGGTCAGATGCCATCTGGGGGATTTGTTTACTTCTCAGAGCTGTGTTTTAAGAGGACAGAAATCAGCTGCCATGGGGTCAGGCAAGGGCAGCTGGGGAGAAGAAGGTCTGGAAATTTTTTGCCCAAAAAGCCAAAGTTTTGGGGAACTTTGAGGAAGATCATCACATCTGTGTTTAAATATTTTGAGAGAGGCTATGTAGAAGAAGGGTTGGACTTGCCAGCAGATAGAATGCATACCACAGAAAGCTCTAAAGAGAAAGGCCTTGGTTCTGTCTGGAGTCTTTGCACAGGAAGGCTGGTCTACCTCGGGAAGGGACTACGAGTTGTAGGAGTCAGGGGTCAGAGACAGCCACCGAGCTAGAGGCCTGCTAAGTCTGCAGGAGACAACATTGTAAGGTCACAGGCTGGAAAGTGGCAGAAAACAGGAGAAGGGCAGAGACTGGGAGCCAGGCAGTGACCCTGAGCTAGTGACCTTGGCCCAGCCTCTGGCTGTCATCCATTAGTGCCTTCAAGGAATACATGCAGAGCTATTATCTTAAAGAATCCAAATTATAATCAAGCCCATTAGCTGGTCTCTGGCAAAGTCACTGTACCAGGGAATAGCGACAGCCTGAACACAGTCAACAGAAACCTAATGACCATCCGTATTTCTGTTGGTTCTATATATATATATATATATATATATATATATATATATATATATATATTATTTTTCAGTTGTGGTAAAACACATATAGCATAAAATGTATCATCATAGCCATTTTAAATTTCAAAATCATGCGATCGTACATATTCACACTGGCATACAACCAAACCCACCACCCATCTCCAGATCTTCTATTCTCTTGCAAGATGAATACTCTGTAACCAGTAAACAACTCCTGATGCCCTCCTCGCATTCACCCTCGACAGCCATCATCCCCCTCTCTATCCCTTATTAGACACCTCACATAATTAAATAGTTTTTGTCTTTTATGTCACTTAGCATAATGTTTTCAAGGTTCACCACTGTTGTACCATGTGTTACAATTTCTTTCCTTTTAAGGCTAAATAATATCCTATTATACGTAACACGGCATGTTCCGCTCACCCATTTGCCCATCCATAGCCTCTTGGGTGCATTAGCTCTGTTCTATCTCAGGCCCTCCAGAAGGACTAAAGTTAATCCAGTAAATGCATCCATGGAGAACCTTACCGCTTACCTGAAGTCAGAGAAAGAGCTGGCAGGTGGAGTGAAAATGTGCCAAATATGTGAACCAATTTTCATACGACATTTGGAGTAATACAGAGATTCAAAGTCAGTACAGGATATAGTGGGTTCACAATGAAAGGAGACATCAGTTCTGGGGGTGGTGCAGAGAGAGAGACGGAAATGTTTCTCAAAGAAGGCAGTCTATGAGCTGGGGAGATCAATAATGTCAGAGAACCTTTTTCTTTCTTTTTTTCTTTTTTTTTTTTCAAAATTTGAATCTGGACAACGTTGTAGCTGGTGGCTCCCAAAACTGAACCAACTGCATCTACCTCCTTGAAACACCTTCAGAAAACATTGATCCCAGGCTCGGAGCATAGCTTAGAGGTTAGAGTGCTTGCTTAGGATGTGGAAGGTTCTGAGTTCGATTCCCCCAGCACTACATAAAAATGGGCATGGTGGCACACACCTGTAATCCCAGCACTTGGGAGGCTGATGCAGGAGGATTATAGTGAACTTGAGGCAACCTGGGCTACATAGTGAGTTTAGGACCAGCCTGAACTACAGATCAAGATTATCTTAAAAAAAAAAAAAAAAGATCCAGGCTAAAAACTTGGATTCTGTTGAATCTCGAATGGACAACAGTGCCTGCATCCTAAACGTTCTCTTCTCCTGGTGACTGCTGTACAAACATACATGGCAAACTTTAGGGAAACACTGAAGGTTACAAGATCATGGCTGCATTTTAAATAAACCCCTCAAACCTCACTGTAGAAGAGGCAAGAATGAGGAGCCAGAAAGAATCCATGGTAGGAAAATGAGTTCTGGTCCTTTGGTGCCATATTCCAAGAACTAGAGATGGCAATGAAAGGCATGTGTAGTGGGCCTGTCTTTCCACCATTAGATACGAACCCAGTCTTTGTTGCCTGAGTCAGAACATCCAGAAATTTCTTTCAATTTACAAGATTCTAAATCCTACTGGTCTTTTTTTTTTTTTTTTTTTTTTGAGGGATTAACCTATACAGTGTGGCAGAAGAGAGGTCTTGTGAGTTCTGAGTAGTGGCTTTGAAAAGCCTGGTATTTTCCTCTCTTGCTCCCCTCTGATTTCTGCTGCTAGAACCTGGACTGCCCCACTGGAGCACGAGCAGTCATGCAGAAGACAGACCAGTTGGGCTGGCCTGAAAGGTAGCACAAACGCACGAGGAAGCCTGGTCAAGACCAGAGGAAAACTACCCAGCTAGCTCAACCCAGACAGTCTCCACAGAAATAAGGGCTGTTTAAGCAAGCCACTAAGTTTTGGGGTAATTTGTTATGCAACAATGGTTAACTGGCAGACTTCACTCGGCCCACAGTCTTCACACATGCTGCCCTCTCTGCATAAAACATTCATTCTTTCCCTTTGCCTAGTGAATTCCTATTCACCACAGATCAAGTAAGTTTTCCCTGATCTTGGTTAGATTGGATCCCTTCATTTAAGGCTAACAACCTTTCTGGTAATGTCATGGGGATTGCAATTGTGTCTTTATTTGGATACATTATGTGATTAGGGTCTTTCTTCTCTACTGAACTATGAACTTCATGAGTGCAGGGCCAAGGTCCGTTTCGTTCCCCATTTTTTCCAGCACCTAGGACAGTTCCCAGGACATAGTAGGTGTTCAGTGAATATTTGTTGAATGAAGGACTAAATTATAGCCTTGCAGGAAGCAGGCCTTTGGGGGTTTATTTTAAAAATAACAATCAATCGTCGTATCAGTCCTCTGCTCCTCGCTATTATGGGAATTAAAACAAGACAAGCTACTGCACGAAAATATGTGTTGTAATTTTTTAGAAGACTATACAAATGTTAGTTCGTAATTGTTAGTGTTGCCATTCTGAGGTGGCGACAGCTCCCTTTGGGGGGATTCGCTCCACTCCTTATTGCCTGCAGTGGCCCCAGGCAGTTCCCTAGCAGCTCTGATTACAGCTGGATAAGCAATTTTCAGGCTGAATGTCTTGCCTAGATTTAAAAACATGGATATGTAAATATCTCAATAGCTGCAACCTTGCAAGCAAGCTTCAGGCTGGTCAATTGCAGATCGTGGTGGTAATGATGCCAATGCTGAGTTCAATTAAGGGCTGTTTACAGAAGCACTGGGGGACTGTTTTCCACTTTTTCTGAAACAGTAGTCCTGACTAGGAGACCCTGTCATTTTCCATTATAAATCTATGGCTTGGCTATACAGTAAAACACATAGGTATATCCTTTTAGATTTGGAGTCTGTGAACTTCATGCTCTATTTTGGCCCTAGAGCTCAGCTTGTGGAAAGAGAGCTTGGGAATAGTAATGAGGGGATCAAAGATAGATACACCATGTGCAGCTTTCCTCAGCTTCAGTTTCCTCAACTGGAAGGGACTGTTCAGATCATTAGAAGAGTGCCCAGCACACAGGAACCCCCAGCGAGTTCATCTGGGCTTCATCACTCTACTAGCACACAGTCACTTCCAGCTCAGCAACGTTCTGGCTGGAGAAGCCCACTCCAAAAATCCTCCATGCCCATTCTTTCTTGACTCCAAAAGCGAACTTGCTTTCTCAAGTGCATGACAAGGGCACTGCTCGTGAGCACCCACTCGCGAGGCACGGATTGGGTCACACTGCACTTGGCATTCTGATACGGGTTGAGGTATACGGGTGGATGACAAGCTCTGTTCTTACGGCAGTAGGACACAGTATCAACTGGGTTGGTTTTGGGACTTGCCCGGGGGATTGAGTGGAACACAATTCTGATGTGTCTGATTAGGTCACGAGACATGGTCTGGATACTCTATATAATCCCTTGCCTGTTTCCTGGGTGGCACTGTATCCCTGCTCTGCCTCCCCTTTTGCCCTGAACTAAGCAGCTGTGCTCTAGCACATCTTTCTACCATGATGCTTGTTCCTTGGAGCTAACTTCCATGGACTGAATCCTCTGAAACTGTGAGCCAAATTAAGCCTTTTCTCCTTTGTGGAGGAATTGTCAGTGTAAAGTATCATGTGCAGCAATGGGAAAGCTGACAAAGTCTTTGAAAGCTACAGGGGAGAGACTTGTTGCCTGTGGGGTACAAGGTGAGCAGCAGTAATCCTGAGAAGCTCTGGGGACACCGATGAGGGGCTGACCCCATCCTAAAGGTCAGAGAAGGCCTTTTCTCTAGTATGTGAGATTTTTAGGTAGAAAAGAAGGTGAAGCCCTTATTAATTTCACTCAAAACAGGACTTTACTTCTTTAAGTGATTGTTGCAATAACTCACTGTCTGACCCTTTTATCACAAAGGTCCATTATAGTTGGAAATGAAGCTTTTAAAATTAATAACCTAAGGAAGAAAAGCATTTTATCTAATGTCAGCAGCTCTGGAGGAAATACTATTGAGTGCTTACTTCCCAGGGCTCTTTCAAGAAAGGTTTCTTTCTTTTCTTTCTACTTTTTTTTTTTTTGAGAGGGGGTCTATAATAATAGCATGACAGGAAATAACTCATTTTATCTCACATTCTCATGACCTGGGCTCTGCCTTGGCCATGCTGGCCAGGCCTGTGTGTCCCTGTCATAAACATGAACTTTTCTGTGAACTAATGAGAAGAAGAACAAATTGAAGATATACAACAGGGTACTCCCAGCTCAGGTGAGGAGTCATTACTCACCACTGTTTCTGTCTGTCCCTCTCCACTGGACCCTAATCTTGCTTTCTCAAATAGGAGAAAGAAAAACAAAGACAAACCCTCTGTGAGTTCCCTCATAGACTCACATTATTATTCCATCTCTCTCACCTTTATTATTCAGCTTGAAAATAATAAATTTTAAATGCTGATACTCTGTTTTATGCTGTTATTTGTAGCTATAATAAAATACCAGGGATTGGAAGATTGGAGGCTGGGAGGTTCAAATTCAAAGGTTCTGCATTGATGAGTACATTTTTGCAATGTTACAGCATGGAGAGAGAGAAAGGATTTTATTCTTTTATTGGAAACCCAATCTGGCAATAATTGCATTAATTAATTCATGAGGTAAGATCTCTCACGACCTGATCCCCTCTTGAATGTTCCAGTCTCAATGCTGCTTAACCAACACATAATGATTGTGTCATGTGATGTTTTCAAGCTATATGATCTTCGAGGAACACATCCAAACCACAGCATTCACACTTTTTAAAAAGCAAAAGTTAAATATTTATTATACTCACTAAGCACTTTTACATAGCTTAAGTCATTTAATCCTCATTACAGCTTTGTGGGAAGCATATTTGTATTATCCCCATTTATTGTGTTTTGTATCTGGAATGTCCCCCCAAAGTCTCATGTAATTGAATGTTATGGATTGTTCATGGAACCCGCATGTGCTGTTGGGACACGGGGGCCTGGTCTGGAGGGATGGATCTCAGGTGTGTAGATCAGATTACAGGTATGGGGGGAGGGGCTTACCACTCCTTCCTCACCAGGAAGGAGTGGAACACTAAGGCTGGATGAGAGGCAGATCATTGGGATGGGACCTGGAAGTATGTATATGCTGCTGCCTGGATGGGACTCGATGGGACTTGGCTTCCTGTTTGTAATGTTGAGGAGCTGCCTCCCCCTCGGCCTTTGCCATGTACTCCCACTGTTGCTGGCCACCCCTGAGCGGACTGTGACCTTCTGAAACTGTGAGCTAAAATAAACCTTTACTCCTCAAAATTTTGTGGATGTCGGGTACTGAGTCACAGCAATGAAAAAATAAGACGCTATGTGACCGTCAAGAAATGGAGACTCAGCACTTTAAGTTACCATACAAATCACACTGCTGGTAGCTGGCTGAGGGGTAGCACTTAGACCCAGGCTCACGCTGGCCATGGTATCACACCTATTATCTACCAGATTATCACACCTATAATCTCAGCACTCTGGGAGGTTGAGGCAGGAGCATTATAAATCTAAGCCTGGCTTAGCAACTTACAAAGAACTTATCTCAAATAACAACAACAACAAGAAAGGGAATGTATTTCAGTGCAAAGGCCCTGAGTTCAATCCCCAGTTCCAAAATATAAGCAAGTGAATAAATAAACAAACCCAGATCCCCCACTGGAGGGCACATTCTCAACACTCAGCTGTGTGGGTTGCGTGTGCCGACCCACTACCCAGTCCTTCCCTTCCTCCTCTCAACTCCCCTGTAGCTTCTTTCCTCTGCACTGGTGATCTCCTGATGGCCCAGAGTAGAACCTCTTGCAATGACATTTCTCCCAAATCCCACATCCATTTCCTCTTCCTGAAAGCCCTTGGTTTCCCATGGAATTACTGCTCCCTATTGGCTCGTCTCCTGTGGGGCAGAAATCAGGTCCTTTTTCTTGCCCTGGCTATGGCACAAGGGAGTGACTCAGGCTGGAATTTGAGTCACAAGCAGCAAGGTCAAGGAGACTGAAGGAATGAAGCATTCTATTTGATTTATTCCAGTGGTTGCCAACAAATTTAATAGTTAAAATTTTTTCAATGTAATTTTAAAGAGAAAAATTAATGTGAAAACTATAAGATAAACAATATACTAGGATTTTAAATATAGTCAGGGCCTGTATGATTGCCTTTTCCTTATGTCCCAGGCTCCAATGAGGCTGGATATGGTGCCACTGGACATACCTCTCAGGTAGGAGCCTGCAGGTCATGCCCCATTCACATTCTTTGTACCAACATTGTTTTGAGTCTCTGCCTTTCCTCACATTGCTCTCTCTTTGTGAAAGGGTCCTTCCATTCTCCCTATGCTGATGAACTCACCTTCCACCGTCCTCCTCCTGTCAGGTTTTACATCAACAAAATGAGGCATGGTGGTGCATCCCATAATTCCAGTACTCCGGGAGGCTAAGGCAAGAGGATTCTAAGTTTGAGTCTAGCCTCGGCAACTTGGTGAGGGCCTGTCCCAAAATTTAAATGTTAATAATAATAATAATAATAATAATCATGGTCTAGGAATGTAGCTCAGTGTGAAGGCCCTGAGTTCTATCCCCAGAACCACAAAAAAACGGGGAGCCAATAGACAGCCCTTAAGTCACAGCCTTGTTGTATTAAGTGAGCACTAACATCTGCATGCAGAGGACTTGACTCAAGATGAGTAGTCAACAGCAGCTGGCGCCAGCATCAACACGGTCATTATTCCAAGAGGACACTCAGTAGACATGGTTCCCACCTACCGCCCAAAGGTGAGGGATGCTGCCTACTGTTAGCTGGTGGAAAAACTCACACTTGGTTCCTCATCCACATTTCTTACCACACAAATCTCCATGACCGAGGCCTCCCCCTCCTCCACTTGCTTGGTAAATGTAGATGTTTCTTGGGGTTCTTGCTTAAACTTGCTAAATATTGTTTTTTCTTATATTTCTTTCTTCCTTTTTTTCTTCCTCTTATGTTGTAATACTGAGGATCCAATCCAAGGCCTTTGCACTGAGCTACATGCCCAGGTTTTTTTTTTTTTTCCCCATTGTGGAGATTTGAGACAGCTGCTAATTTGTAAATCCTCTTCAATCCATCTACTCTCATTATAATCTCCCCTCATTCTTCCATGGTGGTGGGACCACAGCCCAGCCAGCAGGCCCAGATCCTCCCTCTTTCTCTTCTCTTTTCAGGCCATATGCAAATGTCCACAATCTCAACTGTGCCCTCATCCGTATGTGAGGTCCACACCTCAGGCCCACATTTCTGAATACCTGCCAGATGCCTCACCACTCTGAACATTACGAATAGCAGCAAGCAAGGATCGAATGCTAAGCAGGTGGGCCGCCTGAGCCCACCAATTTACACAGATTACTTCACACCCTCTCCTTTGTATCCTCTTAGGAACTCCCCTTTACAGATGGAAACAATACAACAGAAATCAAGAGGAGGAAATAAAGTCAGGGCATCAACTGGACAAGTGGCACAGCCAGTATCTGACACTGGGCACAGGTGCTTCTGCTAAGGAACACAATCCACAGGCTCACTTTTTAATCAGCGATTCCAGAGTGATCTGAGGAAAACATGCTAGAACAGTGGTTCCGAACTGGGGGCAATTCTGCTGCCCTGGGTCACTGTGCAATGTTCGGAGCCATTTCCGGCGGTCCCAGCTGGGGTTTTGGTACTGATGTTCAGCAGGTAGGGATGTTGCTAAACTTCCTTCAGTGTATAACAAACCCTCTATGACAAGGAACGAGCTGGTCTGACAAGTCATTATATTAAGAATGAGAAGCCCTGCCTTGGAAAAATCAGTAAGAAGCAAGACACAGAAAAGCTAGTAAAGGGCGTTGCCGTTTTAGGTACCAACTCCCCCTCTCACCAACTGTGCAGCTCCCTCTGCCTCCTCCTCTCTCCACCCTCCAGCCTGGCCCCCACCCCAGTCCTGCAAAGCCTCAAACTCTTCCCTAACACCCACACCGCCTTCTCTGCACAAAGCACAAACAGGAACTTATTATCTTCCTCCTCAGAACCTTCCCCTTGTATTGTGCACTGTGTCATGGTTAAAAATACCCTCCTCCTCCTGCTCCTCACAGGTGAGCACCATTATCCCCCCTCATGCAGCCCCTCCCTGCCATCAGCCAACGCCCTGTGCCTGCTCAGTCTTCCCAGACTCTGTTCAGCCTTGCCTTTCCTGCTTCAGTAACCCACTTTGGGCCAAAATAGCTTCTTACGCTATCTCTCTTCTAGTCATGAGACTGAAGTCACTTTATATTCATGCACATTTGACTGTCTAGAACATGAGTTTCAACAGGAATTGAAGTAGGAGACGTTTTTTTCTCGTAGCACTGGAGGTTGAACCCAGGGTGCCTTCACACAGAACTACACCCCCAGCGCTTTTTTTACTCTTTACTTTGAGCTAGAATCTGGCTAAGTTGACAAGCTGCCCAAGGTGAGCTCAAAATTGTAGGTGCCCTGCCTCAGCCTTCCAGGGTGCTGGGATCACCATACCTGGTCACAGTGAGAACTTTAAGGATGCACCTGACTCCCAGTCTGTGAATTCAGGATAAATTCTTGATGAATTTCTGTGCCTTTTCTTTTAGCCCTTCCCTCCAGTGGACAACATAACCTTCCTCTAGTCCAGAACCCCCAACATCCTACCCCTCTCATTCTCAGGACTTGCTCCAGCTAGGAGCCTGCAGCCACTCCTAGGTTCCTCTGGAACCTTCCTGTCAACAACAGCTGGGTGTGCTTACCCATCTTTAGGAAAGCCTCCAGCCTCGACCTCCACTCGCTTGACAGCCACATTTCTGCAAATGGTTGTCTACACCTCCGTTCCCCACTCACTCTTCAACTCACTGCTATCTGGCTTTCAACCCCTTCATTCCATCAATACAGCTCTGGCAAAATATACCAGCCTTGATACTGCCAAATGCAATGGGCACCCGCTTTCCAAACCAGAATGGACCGACACCCCTGGGACATTTTCAAGTGTTGGCCATTGCCTCTTTTCAGAAATAATTTCTTCCCTCAACCCCTGGTTCTCTGTCTTCATTTTCTCCCCTTACCCATTCCCCAAGGTCAGACTTAACTGCAACTGCACCCAGAGCGCCAGGCACCAAGAAGGACAGAACAAACTGCCAAGAACCTGAACTCCAAAGGTCCCTCACTCACCAAGTGTTTGGCCTTGGGCAAGTTACTCACCACTCCTGTGCTTCCGTTTCCCCACTGGTAAAATTGAAAAATCTTTTAAATCTCATTGCATTGCATTCTGAATATGCAACATTCCTTCAGATCATTCTGAACCTCGTGGAATTACCCAACACATCACACACGCACGCACAGTCTTAGGTCAGGCACGTTGGGGGTGCTCAGCCAGTGTCACTGAGTAAATGCACAGATGCTGCCCTGAAGTGGGTTTCTGGAAGCTAACCTTGAGACAAGGGGTGGGGGTGGGGCAGCTGCTTCAGTTGGAAAGTAATCCCAGGAAGAGCAAAGGTGTGTGTGTGTGTGTGTGTGTGTGTGTGTGTGTGTGTGTGTGTGCGTGAGAGAGAGAGAGAGAGAGAGAGAGAGAGAGAGAGAGAGGCAGGAACAGGAAAAGAGCATGAACGTGTGCGAAAGAAGGCAAAGGTTACCGCGGGGCCAAGTGAACTTCATCCCACTGGGTGTCCCCAGAGGAACTGTTCTGAGGGCATTCAAGAATTGTTCCCTGTAAGGAAAGAGAAGGCTGAGGCATTTATCCTATCCATGCATTGGCTGGAAGTGGCCCCAGGGCTGTTGGGCATCCTAGGCTGGGCAACATTCCACAAACGGAGAAGAAATCCTAGGCAGAGAGGAGAGATATGCAAGGTTCCGGGCACAGGTCCTCTGTGCACAGGGCTTCAAACTGCAGATGCAGGGGAGCTCCCGGGTGCAGCTTGGAGCACAGGACTCCTGCTCAGTCCAGCAGGCCTGTGCCCTTCATCTACCTAGAAAGGTCCCATCTCTTCCATGAATCTTCATTCAAGAGCACCTACTCACTTCTTGGAAGTATTTTCCAACTTTCTTCTTCCCCCACCCCACACCCTACAGCCCATGACCACCTCGGCGTATTCACCTTGCTTTCAGGGTCCTGTTCAGAGTGGGTGGTCAATAAAAGGGGCCCCTTTCCTTTGCTTTGCCTCGGA
Organism: Ctenodactylus gundi; assembly: GCA_004027205.1. Lineage (NCBI taxonomy): Eukaryota > Metazoa > Chordata > Mammalia > Rodentia > Ctenodactylidae > Ctenodactylus > Ctenodactylus gundi. The sequence continues at coordinate 326,683 of PVKB01000815.1, forward strand.
GATTTGCCCTCTGACTTAGAAACACAGTCACCCACTGAGTATCTATGTGATAAATAAGGCTTTAATGAACAGAAATGCTGGGGGAGCATGAAGGAGGGAGTAATTAACTGGGACTGTACCAATGAGACTGCCGTTACCTCATCTGACAGTCTTAATTACTTATAGTTTTAACTTCCCAGGACCATTAATAGAGCCATCTGGCACGCCTTCCCTTAGTCTGCGCTTTCCTATGAAATCGTTCTGCCTCAGGTAAGAGTTAAAACTACAGTTCTAGTCCAGCTTTTGTTCGCTCAATATGTCCCTATTGAGGGTTTCCTAAAGGCTCAGCTCTGCCCTTGGCCCTGGCACACAAGAGAGGAGCCAGGCAATGATCCTGCTGTAAGGCATCTAACCCAAGGGGTGGGGGGTTGATAAACAAGCAACCAAATAAACTAGTGACAAAGGGGGTGCAAGAGGTGGGGGTGGGGTAGGTGCCAGATGACACAGATGAAATGGCTGGGAAAGCTCTTCTGAAGAGCTGACTCCGGAGCCTGGGGATGCCTGTGAAGAACCGCCACATACAGATGGCTTCTAGACAGACAGGCTGGCAGGTGCAAAGGGCCTGGGACAGGATTCCTGGTGCCCAGCCTGGATCTTGTCCTACCACTTCCGGCCACTGAAAGAAAGTTGCAGAGAAGAGACAGATCTGGATCTAAAGCCGGGGTCTGCATTGCGTTTGGGCAGGAAGAGCTGCTGCCCAGCCTTCGGTTCTCAGCATGTTCATTTCATGTTCACTCACTGGCATGCTGTTCCCCCTTCAAAGTCTAGGTTTCAAAAGAATCTGAAACACTTGCAGCAAAACCACCACGTTACAGCCTCCAGGTAAAAAGAAAGGGAAAAAAAAAAAAAAAATAAGCGTTTCTGTGGGCAACCACAATGAATCACTCCCGCTGGCTGCCCAGTCCCCCTGGCCAGTAACATTGACTCTGGTTTCCCAAACTTAGTAAAATCACCTTAAGATTTATTAGCGCCCTTCCTCCCTCCCTCATCCCACGTCCTGACCCCCAGGTCAAGAATAAAAATCTCAAATTTTGAGGTTAGCTGAGTTTCAGATTTCACCAGAAGGGGGTCTGCTGCAGCCACTAAGCTCTTCCGCTGCAGAGAACCAATTCTGAAATGCTGCAAAGAAAAATAAGCACCACTGGGTGAGGAGGAGGGAAGGGACGCCCTCTGAGGCCAGGCCACTGCTGTCCCCGGCTTTGGGAATCGCACAGATGCGCACACCATCCGCTCTACAAGTCACACCCCTGTCTGATGTCTCTTCATGGCAGGAGGGGCAAGCTGGGCTCGCACTTGTCCCAGCGTTCTAACGTGCCAGGTCCTGCCTGAAAACGGCGGGTCTCCAAGTCGCACCTAGGAGGGTCGCACTGGCACTCATTTCATATTTCAAGAAACCGAGGCTCTGGCAAGTTAAGCGATTCACTTACTGGTTGAAGAAAGGCAAAGGCCGTGCGGCCACCTGGCTCAGAGACGGAAGTCGTGCGTTACTAGACAGTCCCTGTTCTCTCCTCCCCTGGAAAGTCCTGCTACCCGGAGCGAAGGGCGGAGAGGCAGCGGGGCAGGGAGACCCACGAAAGTCATTCCTTCTCCTGCAAACAGGGGAGGCGTCAGGAGGTCGCAGGTCCCTTCTCTGCTGGGCCGCAGAGGGGCCGCAGCCCACTCCCACCCCGACCCTAACGCTCAGGTGGCCCGCGAACACATCCCAGCGCTCCCCGCGCCGGGCGGCGCCCGGGACTCCAGGTGTGTCGCAGACCCCTCCTCCCGCCCCGGGCGGCGTGCTGCGCGCCGGCGGGCCGAGGGTTAAACGTGGCGGGAGTTCCCGGCGCGGAGCCGCCGCCGGCCCGGGAATGCTTAGTCAGGATTCCGATTTCCTGTCGAAGTGTTTGGATTTCCTGCACCCGCGCCCTCCGCGCCGCGCCGATCGTGCGAGCCGCGCGCGCCGCCGGCCTCCTCCCCCGGCACATGGTCGCCCGCCCCTTCCTGCGCCCGCTCGGCTCCCGCGCCTCGCCGGCCTCGCCACCGCCGCCGCGGGCGCGCACTCTGCGCTCGGCTCGGCCCGGCCGCAGTCCGCGTCGCGACCCCAGGCCGCCAGCGCCGGGCGGGCCCGCGATGGAATAATGCCCTGCGGCGCGCCGGTCCCGGTGAGTTGCGCGGGGCGGGCGGGCGGGGTGGCGGCCGCGGGGACCGAACCCTCGGAGCGCGCAGGGGCGACTGGGCCCGGCGGGCTCCGACCCCGTCCCGCGGGTCCCTGCGGCGGGAGCGCGCCGGCCAGGTCGGGGGGGCGTGCGGGGTCGCCGAGGCCCCGCGCCCTGAGCCCCAGAAGGCGGGGGCGGCGCACCCGCATCCCCGGATCCGCGGAGGCGCCGGGTCGGCGGTGGACCGCGTCCGTCCCCGGAGAGGCCGAGCGGCGCGCCGGGCGCTTTCCCGGAGCGGAGGCGCGGCCGCTCGTCGCGGCATTGTCTTCCTGGCGCGGCCGAGGAAAGTTCCGCGCCGCCCGCGTCCCCGGGCCCCTGGCTTGGCCTGGACATGGCGCTGCCAGAGAGGCCCCAGGCCGCTCCTGTAAGCAAAAGAAGCGGGGCAAGGGCTCAGCGTTGCCGCCAGAAGCTGGGTGTTTGCTCGGGGATCGAGCAGGACCAAAAAATGGCTTGTGTTTTCTGCCTGTACCATTTTGGGACCTGCTGCTTTTTCTCTTAGCGACAAGAAGTTTAAAAGCAAAAAGAAACTCGCCGGTGGCCGGTTTTCTGCGGCTTCATGCATTTCAAAGTTTCTACCACGCACTCCTCACGCGGCTTCCTTTAATAATTTATTTTCCACCACTGCAGGGAGACGGATAGCCAACTCTAGGCCATGCATGGCCTTCTTGACTTACCTGTCCTGAACAGAAAGACCAAACACTTTCCCCATTTGCTTCTCCATCTCCCAGGTCAGATGGTCTTGCTGTAGTTGATTCTGGAATGACAGCAGGCATGAATTGCTGAGGAATGGTTTGGAATTGTGAAACGCCTAATTCAGTTTTTAGGCCAGTTTTATCTCTGTTGCACCCTTGGCAGGAGCTTCTTTGTTTGGTAATTGGAGAGCCACTGAGTAGGGACTGAAAGAGGCAGATCTTGTGGTGTCACCCCAAGCAACAGTTGAGAAAGAAAAGGATCTTGGAGACTCCTGTTTCAGCCCCTTCTTGTTACCTGGGCGAGGTCCAGAGAGGTGATCTGATTCGCCCAAGGTCACATGGCCACTTGGTGGCAGGACCAGGAATAGTTTTCAGGTCTTCAGACTCTCGGGCCACTCATTGTCCATAAACTATGTCGGATTCTGGTCTGCCAGCCATGAAACAGGTTTGGAAAGATGTCTTTTGCATTATTAACTTCACCACTGTAGTGTCTTCTCTTGTTCTGTCTAATCTGTTCCTGCTCCTGTTTTTTTTTTTTTTTTTTTTTTTTTTGAGGTATGCAGTTATCTCAAACTCCACACTTTGAGATAGTCTTAAAAAGCATTACCCAGTCGCGACTACTCAGGCACAAATGGATTTGGGATTCACCTACCAAGTGCATCTGAAATATAAAATGGGTGGGTTATTATGTGGGGAGCTACTTCTCTCCTTCCCGTTCTTGTGTGAAAAATAGACTCTGAAGTCCAAAAAAGGGGCAGTAGCTTAGTACATCATGTACCGTGTGATGCTCAGTCGAGTTGATTATCAAGCCTTCCTCTTTCTTGAGAGCTCAGCAGCCTACCTTTTTTTCTCCTTATGGGCGCTCAAGGTTTTCATTTTTAGTATGAGATAATTCTAGGGAGAAAGGACATCTTTGCAAGCTTGCGATTTGGTGAAGGAAATTGAAATTCCCTACACCTCCCCACCTTCCCCAGCCACAGGGAGCCAGATTTTCAGAATTAGTATGAGCTTTCCAATGTGTGCATTCCAGTGGAGCCCTCTCTTCGGTGGACCCACTCTCAGCTGGCTTCTCCATGCTGTGCCCAGCTGTGTAGAGGGAAGAAGGGAAGCCAGGTTACCTAGAGCAGCGTTGATTCTGTACTTCAGACCACGTCCTCAGTTGGGCTGGGCTAGATCTTTTTACCTCCTCGATTCTTGTGGTTTCTCTTTCCTCTGCACGAGCAACAGAGAGACTGACACCTAGCACTTATTGAGCGCTTGCTATATGCGCTAACCTTGCTACTTCTAAGAAGCCCCAAGGAAGAGAGGGAACCCCTTTGGGAGGCTTGCCCAGGAGGGACAGCACTTAGAATCATCTGGAATTGAGTCATTCTTTCATGCACCCGGTAAACACGTGCTAAATGGCTCCACTGTGGGGGCTGCCATCGCACAAAGATGAATGTGCCGCCTGTTCCCAGCCTCATCTTTCAGTGTCAGCCACACACTTCGGTATTTAATTAATCAAGCCCGCAACCATAGATGGAGCACCTGCTCCCTGCTACGCCCTGGTGAAGGCCTGGTGTACAGTGCTGAGCGAGGCAGACCTGGCCTCGTCCTCCTGGAGTTTACATTCCGCTCAAGGAGATGGGTAATTAGAATGATGCAGCTAAGCAGACAAAAGGTTGTGGTAATAACGTGTGATCATGGAAGCAACCAAGAGTTCAAAGGGGATAATGGCGAAACAAAGGGCTTTGACTGCTTTATGGAGAGTGGCTCATGCAGGGAGATAGTCTAGGAGGTCGCTGTGGTATCATTTTAGGATATAGGAGGCCAAGAGGAGGCATGCACACACAGAGAAAATCAAGCTCGGTGTTGGCTAAGATAAGGCTGAGTGTCTCGGTGGCATCCATGTGAACATTTCAGTCATGAGCCCCCGGACCTCAGGGCAGGTGCATGGGTTGGAGATGTGCTCAGCCTGAAGCACTGCTAACGTGTCCTGCTAGATTACTCTTCTGAGTCTCTGCTTATGTTTCCTCCACCTGGGAAACTCTCTAGTGTACCTGGCTGGTTCCATTCACCTTTTATTGCTCCTGTTTCTTTGTCTCCTGGAAGCTGTGTCTGACTCCCCATCCTATTCTGAATCTCTTGGGTTCACCTTCATTATAATGTTCAGTCGAAGTCACTTTTTTGTAGTATCTTACATTTACGAGAAATTTGGTGTAGGCCTTGCCACATAGTAAATAAAGCAAATGTAAACCCAACACATGTTAGCTGGTATTATTATTAAGTGGGGTCACGTACGTGTAAGTACAAATGCTGTTCTGTGAAGACAAGAACAGTGAAGGTGTGTATCCTATTGTCTTAAACTGTGTGGCTTCATACAGATTGCTGTTTACAGTTCCAGAGGTCTGAAAGAGGCCGGGATGGTTCTACAGCCAGGGTGTTGGCAGCACAGCATTCCTTCTGGAGGCTGGAGGGAGACTGTTTCTTTCTCTTTTCCAGCTTCAGGAGGCCACCAACCTGCCCTGGCTTGTGATTTTCAGGGGAGGAGGTCAATGTCGGCTTTGGTACCTCTCATACGCCTCTTAGCTCTGCCTTTGAACTCCTCTACTTCGAAGTGATTGTACAGGGCCAGCTGTATCTTCGAGGCCAGGGGTCCCAACCCCAGGACCATGGACTGGTATCATAGAGAACCCGATCATACGGCAGGATGTGAATAGCGAGCAAGTTCATGGAGCAACTCTGAATAGCCACTCCCCCTTGCTCCCATGGTACCTGAGCTCCGCTCTTGTCACTTCTCTGCTCTTGTAGTGGTAAAGTTTCTCATAGGAACATGGACCCTGCTGTGAACTACCCAAGTGAGGGATCCAGGTTGTGTACTCCTTATGGAAATCTAATGCCTGGTGATCTGAGGTAGAGCTGATACAGCAATGTTAGCACTGGGGAGTGGCAGCAAATAGGATTAACATTAGCAGAGAGGTTTTAGCAAGGACTGCATTGTCGCCCCTTACCCCAAAGACAGGATCACCTGATTACAGGACTACAAGTTCGAGGCTCCCACTGAGTCTCTATTACACTGAGTTATGTAATTATTTCTTTATGCATTTCAATGGAATAAGAATAGGAATAAAGCCTGCAGTAAATGGAATGTGCCTGAATCAGCCCTAAAACAGTTCCCCCCTCCTGAGTCCATGAGAAACTGTCTCCCACGAAACCATTCCCTGGAGCCAAAAAGGTTGGGTGGGGCTGCTGATCTTGGCTACTCTCCCTATTTTAACATCAGCTGATTAACAACCTAAATTCCACCCATAACCCTAATTTCCCTTTGCCAGATAAACGAGCACTGTCTCTGATCATGAGGGTCAGGCCTCGGCCAGCGTTGGGAGCTGAGCTGATGTATTATCCTTTAGGAGGATGTGATGGGAGCTGTGGGGGAGCAGGTCGGGGCCAGCTTCCTGTGGGACAAAGGGTGTGTGAGTAGGAGCAGTCTCCTCCCAAATAAATGTTTGCTCTTGCCACATGGTCCTTCAGTCACTGGGACACTTGAGTCTGGCAGGCGGTGCGTGGGGATGTGGCCTTGAGGATTCGCTTCCCTGTGCTTTTGTCAGGCTGTTGGTGCAGTTGTTCTCTTTGCAGCCCAGGGCGCAGTGACACTTCTCAGCCGGCCTATGAGTAAATTAAAATTATCAACATGGAGGTCCTCCAACAGAGGTTGATGGGAGGGGGGGTTAAAGGGAGAGAGGATGGCCCTCTCATTTAAAGTTCGCTCACGGTTCGTTGCCCTGCATGGTGTGAAACCCAACAGTTGTACGTTTTGTACAGCTAAAAATCTTGGTTTCAGAGCCATAGTTTGTATCCCTCATTTAAGCCAGCCTTGTTCCTAAAGCAGGCCATTGGCCATCAGGAAGGTAAGGGGAGAGTGTGACTTGGTTGGGACAAATCTCTCTGGATCTTTCAGAGAGAACCTAACTGAAGGCCAGCCCTTCTGGTGGCGTACGGTTGGGCGGCTCCATCTTCTGAGAGTCGCGGAGCCGGCCATGATGCGTTATGTAGCCACGTTGCTGCGAGGGGGTAATTAAGACCAGATTTCTAAAGTCTCTCAGTTATTTAGAGAGAATGGGCTCCTGTCCCAGATACTCCCGGGATACACAGTTTCCTGAGGCCTTTGGAGAGCAACATTAGCTCTCTTGGCCACCGGCTTGCTGTGTTGCAGAGACCGAGGTCTTTCCCTGACTGGGGTTCCCCTACCTTCCCCAGCAGTTAGTATTCTTAGAAATGCCACGCACTGAGCCCATCTTGCCTTATTCCTGGTGTTTCCTCTTCTTTTACCACCCTAAACTAGGTAGTGTGATGGTGCACAGAGTTAGAAAAACAGAAGAGTAAGCGGGGTGGCTTCCACTAGGAGGGACTGGGCTGCTGGAGTCTGGTTTGGAATAAAGAAGAGTGCCCAGCAGTACTTCCCCCAGATGCAGATGTGGCAGGGTTCTGCAAAGGCAGGCAGGGTGGGGATCGTCGTGGGCAGGACGGGAAGAAGGCAGCAGATGACGCCTGCTGTGGTTCTGGGGATACTTACACTTCCCTCTTAAAAGCGGAGCATAAAGTTTTTGGTCACAGCTTCTGTCTTAAACTTATGTGTGTGACAGTTTGTGTGCCTGTCTTGTTGTAGGGTTCTTTTGGGTTTGGTTTGCCCCTGTACTGAAGATTGAACCCAGGGCTTTGGCACAGAGCTACCTCCTAGCCCTTTTTATTTTTTGAGGCAGCATCTCACCAAGTCCCTCGGTCGTTGCCCAAACTGGTCCCAGGCCCTGCCTCACAGAGTGTTGAAATTCCAGGCAGAGGCCACTTCTCCCAGCTTTTGTTGTCGTTTGAAGATGCTCATTCGGTCTTACTTTTGTAATTGTTCCCCGCAGTGATGGGCATCAGGTGGGGCCTCCGAGTTGGACGTGCTGGCTGAGGTTGCTGAGCCATGCTAAGATGTTGATTGCAGTCCCATTGTTGGGCTTTTCCCTTTACTTCTAGAAATGCCTCTTGGTTCTCTTTCAGCCTGGGCTTTTATCCTTGGGTTGTGTTCTAACCTTAGGGTTTCTCTCCTGTATGTTGTTTTCATTTTAAATGCACGGGTGCACCCTTCCAGGCCATCCTGTGTGTTCATTCGAGAGGAGGCAGCTCTCTGGTTTGTAGGATCTTTTGCTTTGGGGGCGTGGTGATTCATGCCTCTATGAAGAGTCCTACTCATGGTACCTGAGATGTCTCTACCAAGCAGTTTTGTGCTTCAGCAGAGGCCTTATGTGACTCCCAGGTCCTAGCTACATTTCTATGAGAGCTTGGTGCCTATCTTGGTGAATACCAGACGCTAGGTGTAGAAGGTGTAGGAGGAGCTCTGCACCCACACCTCTAGGTTTTAATGTTTGCATAGGAGGCTTTTCCTCCACTCAGACCCTGAGGCAGACACAAGCTTTGTGGCCGTTGCTCTACACGATGGGGGAAATAGTCCAGGTCATGTTTTTAAAGAAGACTTTGAGCCCTTTGGGTTCCGGCTTTATAAAGAGGTCTAGCTGTCTTTTCTTCCTGGTAGGTATCAGTGTGGAACCAGCCAGTTGCATTTATTCAGTCACTTTCAGAGGTCGAGAAGAGAAAGGACACTCATAAAAATCTAACAACTGCCATTTTGGGAAATGAGAATGAGGATCCTAATGAGAACTTTAACAGTTGAAAGATCAGATTCACGTAGCAAGCACTTACTGAACATGTCTTGGGTATTCACCTGCTGCAGGGACCTGCTGCAGGTACCAGGAGGGTCATCTTTGTGCTCCAGAGAGGAGAGTGAATGTTAAGGAAGGAGAGGAGGAAGGGAGGAAATACATGTGGTTGGAGAAGACGAAGGGGAGTGAGAGGGGGTATAAGAGTGGGTAATAGGATGTGTAAACATGATCAGAATACATTATATACATTGGCCCCTCCCTCAAAACATGTGAAATTGGGGGGTGGGGGGGATGAAGGAAGGGGGGGAATGATTAATGTATGTTATGTGCATGTCCCAGTTTCCCAGAGTGAAACCCACTAGTTTGTATAACCAGTAGGCACCAATGAAAATGTGGGGGGAAACTGCCTAATGAGGTAGCGGAGGATAGCACGGAATCGAGACTCAGAGGTTCCAAGTTCTAGTTCAGTGATTGGTACAGACTCGTTATTTGACTTTAAGTAGTAGCCCCTTTATTCCCATCAAACCATGGGGCTTCACCTCCCCAGAGGGGATGGTGGCATCAGTCTCACTCATTTCCCGTGCTGCCAGACCAAGGCAGTGAGTGTGGGCCAGTTGGACCTACAGAGGGAAGAGGGTCTTCCTTGTACAAGGTGACTCCCAAAGAGCATTTGGCTTTGGAAGCTCCCTACACCTTACCAAGTAGCCTCTGTGGGGCCTGGGCTTTCAGAGGAAGGGCTGCGGGCATTTAGGGTCCTCAAAGTTTGTTCCAGCTTTGGGGCCGTTGTTTGGTGTGTAACTCAGCACTTGGGAGCTGGGGATCTGAGCTGGCTGCTGCGCCTGTGATAGTCTGTTTCCTACCTGTTCCCCCAGGACCCTGCAAATGAGCACTGAGCAGCCGTTGAGGGTGCTAGTGAGGGACATATGTGCCTCTTCTAGCCTTTGTGACTTTGACCTGGTATTCTCTGAGGCTGATTCCTGGATAGCAGGGCCTGTGATCTTTCTGATACACTGTCCTTTGGCCAGGTCACTTTAGCCTAACCTGAATTGGTGGGTGGAGAGCAGAAGCCTTTGTCCTGACGCCCTGGGAAAACTCCTGGACAGTAATGGGCAGTCGGTAATGGCAGCTGATGTTAATTGCACATTAATCCGTGCCAAGCGCTGTCCTGAGAAGGACCTCAGTGAGCTCATACAATTCTCATAAGAACTCTGTGAAATATAGGTATGATTCATATCTTTATTTTAAACATGAAGAAACAGAGTTACACACACCCTAACTTTTCCCAAGGTCATATGGCTAGTAAGTGGTGAGATTTTCAGATTTTAAAACTAGGTTAACAATTTCAATTCCTACATTTTTTTTTTTGAGTCCAGGCCAGCCTTGAACCTGCTGGTTAGTCCAGGCTGGCCTCGAAATGTGACCCTCTTGTTTCAGCCTTCTGAGTGCTGGGATGACAGGTATGGACCACCAGATGGGACTGTTGACTTGCTGTCTTCGCTGTGGTGCAATGTTATCTCTAAAACTTGAACTTGCACTCCGTACTGCATTTAATTCCTGTGCCCTGGAAGGGCCTATCCTTTCGTGTTTTCTTAGCCTTCCTGAATTTCAGTCTCTTCTGTAAATAGTGAAAAGTCTCATTTTTTTTAAAATAAAAGGTATCCGATAAAGCAGTATGTGAAGCAAGTGGCTGAGCAAGTACCTAGGAAACAGTTGGTACAAACTAAAGGTAAGTGGACTCCACAGGGAAGTCCAGGTTGTGGCTGGCACTGTCACCAAGGAAAGGAAACGCCGAGGAGCTCATTCGGTTATAAGTTTTCCCTGCACAGACTTCTCCTGCAAGTCCTACTGCCCGGCAGCCCTTAGGGTAGAGATGAACTTGTCAGGATTCACGTGCTTGAATACCTTGAACCTGAGCAGAAGGGAGAAGTATGTCTCTGTGGCACAAGGGATAAAAAATACAGTGCATGTTCAGAGTAGAAAAAAATTATTTTAGCGAAAGACACGCTGCCGTGAATCACCTCACTGTACCCCCTGCTGGGAGCACGCTTATCCCACTGCGCTTGCGAGGCGGAAGCAGTTCGTTGGGACTGCCTTTCTGCAGCATGATCAAAAATAACAGTGAATGTTTCTGCCGCATGTCGTCTGGTGGAAAGGCAGGCAGGCTGGAAAAAACATGGCTGTGTCCTCGTCTGCCTGATTCTCTGTGACTTTTCTGTCCTCCTCAAAGTCAAAATAACCGTGAAGGTAAATGCTTGGAATCAATTTGGGACATTACAGCAGCCACAGCAACACAGCTAAGACAGCCTCGAGGATTTCCGGAACTGCTTCAGAAAGCGGCGAGGACAGTGGGACGATTAGTGTGTTCAAAGTGAGAGGAAATATGAGCAGTGTGTTTTTTACTCTTTCTTTTTAATTCAAGCATGTGTCGTATTTTTTTAAATCACCCTGCATAACTTTGGACCCCTGTCAGGAGCAGCAGGGATGTGCAGGAATGGGGAGCATCACCCTGGGCAAATGGCTGGAGAAAGATTTCCCAGACAGGTACTGCCTGCGTTCAGGGTGGGATTCCCCGCGTGGCCTGTGAGGTCGGGCGCTCGAGGACAGAAGGGCTAGATCGTGTCCCTGTGCTGATGACTTGGGGGGAGATCTCAGGGAAGCACTTGCTCAGGGAGAAACGAAAACTCGTAGGTAAACTAAAATGGCCTGTGGAGCTTCTCTCTGGGATGCACTCATTTCTGCTATTTCCTGTCCCCACTGTCACCAGACTCCTGATCGAGAAAAGCAAACAGCGTCATTTGTGGCCATTCCTGTAATAGCTGTTAGCAAGCTTCCTCTCCTAGGACGGTAACTTCCTCAGACTTAAAATAGAATGGCCGAAGGGTGGAGGTGTGGGCTACTTCCAGATTGCGCTCCGGCTGTGGTTTGAATATGGCTTAATTGTGTCACCTCCAAGGTTCTTTTCTCATGGTCCCCCTTGGGAGGCGAGAGAACCTTTAAGAGGTGGGGCCTAGTAAGAGGTCCCCTGGGGCCACACTCTCAGGAGGTAGTTGAGACCCCTGGAGTTCTCCTGGGGACTTCATCATCAAGGAGCAAGCCAAGCCCCACCTTGTTCTCCTTACTTCCTGGCTGATGATGGGACTGTTTGTCTTTGCCACGTGGCGCCCTCATCAGAATTGCTTCATAGCCAGGCTTGGGGACACAGGCCTATAATCCCGGCACTGTGGGAGGCTGAGGCAGGAGGATCACAAGTTCAAGACCAGCCTGGACAATTTCATGACTTAGTGAGACCGTGTCTCAAAATTAAAACTAAAAAATAATCCCTGCCTCAGAAAAAAAAAGAAAAGAAAAGAAATTGAGCTCAAGCAAGCAGCATGCCTGTGAACCTCCCCAAACTGTGAGCTAAATAAGCTTCTTTCTTTATAAATAGCCTGTGTCAGGTACTTTGTTACAGTGATAAAGAGCTGATTAATGTCCATTCCACTGGCTGCTCTGGAGGTGATTGAGTGGCAAGGTGTTGGAGTCCCTGGTGACTGCTTACACAGCACCTTCTCCTTTTTTGCTAGCACAACATGGATTTTCAGAAGTTCACTTATGGCAGACACTACAAGCTAGAAGTAGCCAGAAAGGATTCTCCTCTGACTGCATCTGAGAGAGCGTGGCCCTGCTGGCATCTTGATTTTGGGATCCTGGCCCGTAGAGGGAATATTCTGTGGTTGTAAGCCACCCAATTTTGGTGCTCTGTTATGTCAGACCTAGCAAACTGTCACAGTGCTGCTGCTGTTGCTGCTGCTGTGAAGGTAATAATGACGATCTGGCATCTGGCCTAAATGCTGTCTTGTCGCTAGGCTTGTGGCATGAATTCAGCTAGCACTGGTATGAACGTCCCTTTTTGTCTGTCTGCTAAATCATTGGTCCCCCACCTTTTTGACACCAGGTACCAGTTTTATGGAAGGCAGTTTTTCCACAGATGGGGGTGGGAAGGGGGATGGTTTGAGGGTGATTCAAGTGCATTGCATTTATTGTGGACTTTTTTTCTTTTCTTTTGAAATAGCGTCTCTGTAGCCCAGGTTTGTCTTGAACTCTCTGTGTAGCCCAGGCTGGCCTCGGACTCAGGATAATCCACCTGCCTTAGCCTCCCAAGTGCTGGGATGACAGGTGTGTGCCACCGTGCCCAGCTCTGTGTGGTGCTGGGAAATGAAAACTCATGGCCTAGCAACATTCACCACTGTGCCATTCCTCCAGCCGGTCTTTCTGTTATTACTGCATTGTAATGTGTAATGAGATAATTATACCATAATCAGTGGGTGCCCTGACAGGGAAGCAGAGCTCAGGTGGCAGTGCCATTGATGGTGAGCTGCCTGCCCTTCACCTCCTGCCGTGTGGCTGGGACCCTAACAGGCCACAGACTGGTTCTGATCCATGGTCCAAGGTTGGAGACGCCTGTTCTATGTAACCTCCAGAAGCCCTTGTCGGGGATTTCCTTGGTGTTCTAGGAGCAGGAGATTGAATAGCAGTGCGCCTAGGCTGTAGGGTGAGAGGGACACCAAGGAGCTGTTGCTCAGCAGATGACATGATTTGGGATCTGCTGTGTGACTGTGAGGAGGGGACCCCCAGTCCTAAGAGGATGGTGGCTTCTAAGTAGAGCTTGGGGACTTCTGCCAAAGGGAATTTTTCTACATAAGCATTTCACCTGTCACATACAATTCGCTTAACATCCGCTAAGTGGGCTGTTCAGGGAAGCTGGCTGGACTTTCTGGAGGCTTCATTTTGTACTCTGGAGTGAGAAGGGAGGCTGGTGTAAAAGCATAGAGTGTTATGACATTGGCTTTTTTTTTTTAAACCAAGATTCTGCTGGTTTTTTTTTTTAATGTAAAGAATCACTTGAAGGGAACAAAGGCATGAAGGTGTGGCGGGTTGTTCCAGTAATGCAGGAAAGAGGCCAAAGTGTCATGAATCTGAGCAGACGCAAGGGAGGTGGTGGGGGCAGATGAATTCACAACTTACGAATATCTCCTCCCCGCCTCAGCTCACCTCATCCAGCTGGGCCGTCCTAGGGAAGCTGGGTGGACTTTGGAGACGCCACAGCTCTGCTGGGCTGTGACTCCTAGAGGAGTGGGACGTTAGTGCTCAGCCGGGTGCCTGACTTTGATGGTAGCCGTTCTTGACATTTATTACGTGGCTGATTAGCCTGTCATTTCCTGATCCCTAAGGTAAAATTCGGATGTTGTCAAAACATTTGTCATGTTGATGTGTCATCCTCTATGTTCCCTCTGCTGGTCCCTGAGCCCCGTGAGGCTAATGCTGTTGTGTCCACTCTGCTGAGCACAGTGCCTGCCACCTGCTAGGTGTTCAGGACATGCTCTGGTGATGAATGGATGCACCTGGTCTCTTTTGTCACCTGCTGAGAGGGGCGTCGGCCCTGGCCAGTGGCAGTTCTGATCCCAGCAAGTCACTGGGAAGATTACAGTGCTAAAAATCCAAAGTTTCAGAGCTGCAAGGTGGCTCCTGGGCCTTTTGAAGAGAAGAGCAAATACAGGGAGGTGTATGGTCTGAGTCAGCGGTGCTGAAGGGCCCTTGCAGCATGGAGTGCTCTCCAAGGCATGTCTACACGGCAGAAGCATGCGGCCAACTGTGGCGGGAGAGCGGGGCCTTTGGCTGCTGGAGCTTTAGGCTGGGAGTGGTTGAGTCCATCCTTCTGGGCTGGAAGATCCAGACTAGTCCCAGGAAGTGCTCCAGGAATTCTGGTCTGCAGGATTTGATGACACAGAAGTAAAGAATGGGTGGCTGTTGTCCCTGTGAGAACGCGTACAACTCGTGCTTTCCAGCTCAGCTCACACTTACTGATTTTTTTTTTAACCCAAAGGCCTTTTACAGTCTCTGTAACAGCTTTATTAAGATATAATTAACCCATCATACAGTTCCCCCGTTCGAATTGCAGAGTCCCGTGTTGTGTAGTATAGCCACACAGTTGTGCAGGCCTCACTGCAGTCAGCTCTAGACCACTCTCCTCACCCCCCAAAGAACCCCAGCCACAGCAGGCGTGCCCGTTCCCACTGGTCCCTTCTCCCAGACCTGGACAGCCACTAATTTGTCCCCACGTGATTTCTTTTTTCTCCTCAAATGTAAGCCTGATAGGTGCTCACAGTACAGAATTCAGACAGAACAGGAAAAGGCGAAGAGGAAGACTGTGGTTACCTGTCATTTTCCAGCCACTGAGGCATCCCCACTCTCGTCTGCCCGTGGAGATGAGCTTGCAGATCTCTAGTTCTGCAACGGTGACCTCATTCCTATGAAAACCGTATTTTTTCACGTCATGTTTTGAGACTCTCTCTCCATGTGACTAAAAGAGATACTGATGATCATTTTTGATGGCCACAGATATACCATCATTTATTTAACCATGTTTTTGATGGATATTTACTTCATTTCTAATTTTTCATTGATGTGTTGTTTGCCCACGTATTTACTCTGGACAGAGTCTGAGAGGCAGAATTGCTGGGTGGAAGGGTGAGCATGGGTTCAAGCACCACACCGTGTCAAATTGCTCTAAAGGAAGTATTACAAGTTGACGTTGCTCAGAGTGATTGTTTCCATAACATACATTTCTTCTATCCATGCTGGGATATTTTGGGCATTATCAATTATACTAATCTTCATATAGCTGATAGGCATATAATCTTACATTATTTATTATTACATATTTTTTGTAGAAAATGGTATAAGTAAGTACTTTCATAATTGTTGGAAACTGACCTAAGCTTTTGGGGACTTTAATTCTGTTACCTGCTGCTACACTTCTAGCTACACTTCTGCTACACTTCTAACTTGGGTTCTAGACACGATCTCAGGTTCACCTTCTGAGGGCCTTACCTGTGAAGTTGGACGTCAGCAGAGGGACAGTGAGATTGTTTCCAGCTCTGCCTTTGTTACTCCTTACTAAGAATAGTAGAAGGTAGCACCTGTGAAGAGACTGAGTAACTGAGTCTTTTGCCTTCTTACCAACTTGTTCAGGGTCCCAAAAGTAACAGTTGACAGCTGGAATTTGAAGCAGGACTTGGGCCCTTTCCTTGGCTCCTAGATGCCCTGTGGGATTTGCCAGAACAGTGGTGAGCCACCGGGCATATCTCAGGGGTAGTGTGAGGCCCTTCCAAGAGGCTGGCTGGGAGGGAGCTTTGCGGGACACCTACTAAGATAAAACTGTGTTGCTAAGGCCAAGGCTGTGAGTCTGGACCATTGTGTAGCAGTAGCCACGGAGAAGCACGGATCAGTAGGAGAGCAGGAACACATCTGTGCAAGAGGCCAGTGAGCAGGAGCCTGGGCGTACGAGTCATCACGTCCTTGAAATTTACCGTTTGTGTCAGGGAAGCAGAAGGGCAGGCCTCATCCCGAGGGCTCGTTGTAGTCACGTCACTTTTTCTGTGCGGTCAGAGTGTTAATGCCTCAGAACCGTCGTAGGTGCCTGCGACGATCTGGCTCCGAGTTTCTCCTCATCTGTGTCTTTCTTCCCCTCTTTTCCCTTTTTTCCACTTTGTGGCTTGTGCTGCAGACCGCCATCCCGGTACTTGATGACCTGATGACCCCCTCCCTGTGTCAGCCCTTACATCTGGGCTCAGGTTGATCCCCCAGCTCTGAATGTCTGTGACATTGGTCTACTTAAGGATTCCCTTTTCCTGAGCTGACACATCCTACTTCTGATGAGCCTAGTTCATAGTAGGGTGTTTTCAAGATGTTTGATGTATTCCGATGGCTTTCTTCACTTGTGTCACTGTCTCCAGTACTGTTTTGTAGCTTCCTAAGAGCAGATACTGTTATAATTTTATTTGAAGTTCACAGGATCTAGCAAAGGGCCTGCCACATGGTAGGTGTTCAGGTTTAGGTCTCATTTGGTGGAACTTATGAAACCTTGTACCATTTAGTTCAATAAACACTTCATACTAAAGAGACTAGGGTGATGTTTTAGTAATACAGTAATAATGGCTGTAATAATAAATAGTCCTCGCACTGTTTAATGACTGAAATGCTTTTGATGGCTTTTTATTTTCTCACTCATATAAAAGTCTAAAATGAGGGACCACATTTCCGGGTCCCCCTCCTGACTAGCAGAAGCTTTACCGTCCTTCCTTCCCCTTTATCCTCCTCCTTTCCCCTTTTATACTTTTTCCCAATAAAGTGTCCTCTTCACACACACAGAAAAGGACATTTGTAACTCATTGAAGGACTTCCCCAGTGGTCCTGCTTAGACCCAGGCCACTTCCACTTTTTGTGGTCATGCTCACCTTTGAGCCTTGTGGTTATGTGAAGGGGGACAGGGGAAGGGGGGGAGCTGGAGGAGGCCTATTTACTTCTTAAAAGCCTGGGCCTCTTAATGTCTTACATCATTTCTGGCTAGAACTCTTGACACATGGTCACACCCAGCTGCAAGGGAGTCTGGGAAATATCTTCTAGCTGTGTGCCCAGGAAGAAAAGGAAACATCTTTGGTGAATAGCACTCTCTGTCCCAGTGGGCAGTGGGCCTCAAAATCCTTCACATATAGCTCAATTGAAGGAATAGGAATGTTTGGTTTGGAGAAGCAAAACTTCTGGGAAATGACATGTGTGACTAGGGCCATAGTTGCCAAACTCTGCACTACAGAATGCTGATGTCCCTCCCAGCTCCAGTAATCAGTTTATGCAGAATGCTCTAAGTGCTGTTGTCAGTGGGAGGAGAGGATGGAGTCAGAGGACAGACAAAACAATTTGAGCTCTGTGAAGCACCAAATCCTGGGCCCTGTGTTTATACTCTGTAATGATGATGATGGTAGGAGCTGACATTTATCAGACACTTGCTGTGCACCAAGAACTGTGCTGAGAGTTTTGCGGCTTTATGTTTAATCCTCACTTGTAATTGTCCCTGTTTCATAGGTGGGTAAACCGAATCTCAGGGAATTAATTTTCCTGGGGCCACACAGCTAAGGGATAGAGCTGAAGTTTGGGCTTTAGCTGATGACAGCCTGTCTTTTACTACTCAATTGTGTGTTCCCCTGGGAGTCTGATACCTGTTCTACCCAGAGTTGTTATCTTGCCACCAAAAGAGTCATAATTTGGTATTAAAAGGAATGAAAGAAGATGACTTTTGAAGTCCACCTCGTGTTCTAAAGACAATTCTCCTAAGTAGTTGTCACAATTGCCCTGAACTAACCTGATGAGGTTAGTATTATTAGCCTTTTTTTTTGCAGATGAAAAGCTAAGATTCAGAGAAGCTGAAGACACTTGTCTCAGGTTACCCACCAAGAAAACAATTAACTGGTAATACCCATTAAGAAGCTTCTGGCTTCAAGATACATGGCTGGCTTGAGGGGACCAGTGGGGAGGTACAGTAACCTACATAATTCTAAGTCCATGGGTCTGAAGGGGATTGGTTGCTGTCATAATCAGAAACAAATAGCACCTTTGGTTTAAGATAATTCAAGGAAGATTTCACAAAGGGGTTCTAAAAAGTGAGGAGAAATTGACCATTTGAACCCATGTAATTCAGTAGGGCTGAATTACAGTAGTACATTCGCAATGTTGTGCAACTATCATCTCTGTCTATGTCCAAGACATTTTTAGTGCCACAAAAGGGAATGCTGGACTCAGTAAGTGGTCATTCTCTATTGCTTCCCACTCACAGCCCCTCATAACCACTAGCCTTCTTTCTGTCTCTAGATTTATCTTTCCTAAATTTTTTTATATAGTTGGAACCATACAATAGGTAAGATTTTGTGTCTGGCTTTCACTTACCATAATATTTTAGTACTTCCTTTTTGGGATTCACCCAATGCGACATGAATCAGCATTTTATTTTATTTTATACTGAATAATTCCATTGTATGGTTAGATCTTAGTTCTCTCCTCATCAGCTTATAGACATTTGGGTGGTTCCACCTTTTGGCTTTTATGAACATTGCTGCTAGAAACATGCATTTAGAAGTGTCACTTATCATTTAAGGGTTCTTTTGCTCAATTCAGATAGAAATCATAAATTGGCAAAATACAGTTCCACTCATGGCCCTGATGCCACTGATTACCACCAGTTGACGTTGGATGCCCTCCGCTGGTGCTGCTAATTGCTGGTCTTTGCTGCTCCTGTCCTCTGCCATTTGATACTTGACTTATGCTGGACATTATTGGGTGGCTCTGCCAGTTTCTGGTCTCCGCTACTGATCTTTGTTGGCTACTGGTCTCTGGAGCTCTTCAGAATTAACAGGTCCTGTGTTTACAACTCTTTCTTTAAAGAAATTACTGTGTCCATAATTCTCAGGGTAAGAATCTTGAGTAGATTTACAGGCCTTTCCAAGCCCGTACTTCCCAAGAAATAAATTGCCAGCATATTTACAGAATTGTTGGAGCAAGGCTTTATTTGAACAGGACCTGTTTTGCAGTATAGAGGGTTCAGTACACCAGAAGAAGCCCTCCTAGACCAACCTGAGAAAGTGTTCTTTTTTATGTAGCCAATGGTGGCCTGTGAATGGTCCAAATTCAGACCTGCTAATTGAGCTAAATTTAGGCCTGTGATTGGTTCAAACTGGTCTAAACTCAACTCTTCCCATCTGAGTATATTTACTGGTCCAAATTCAATTCTTCTATCAAGATGTGGAGCCTGGCTGGAATTAGGTAGGTACTTGGGGCTTGACCTGGAAGGGGCAGATCATTGGGAGAGGACCTGGAAGGGTATATGCTAGCTCTTAACCCTTTCTTACTCATTCAGTTTTATGGTTTGGATCTAGAATGTCCCCCCAAAGCTGCATGTGTTTGGATGTTGTGGAATATTTTTGAACCAGGTGTGATGGGGCCTGGTTGGAAGGGGTAAAACAGTGAGGTTGACCCAGAAAGGGCAGGTCATGGAGGCTTGACCCAGAAGGGGTGGGACACTCGGGCTTGACCCAGAAGGGGCAGATCCCTGGGCTGTGAACCTGGAAGGGTGGTATATACTAGCTCCACCCTTCCATCCTCACTTGGCTTCCTCTGTGCCATACTAAGAGCAGCTTTTCCACCTCTTAGGCTCCACCATGTGGTTTCCTCATTGCCAGCCACCCATGAGTAGTTTGAGGCCTTCTGAAACTATGAGCTAAAATAAATCTTTACTCCCGTAAGTTGTGGATATTGGGCATTGTGTCTCAGCAACAAAAAAGTAAGACACTCAGCTTCCTGTCTCCTGCCATAAATAGCTTCCGTCTGGCCAGGCCTCTGCCATGTGCTTCCACCATTACAGGCCACCCATGAATGGACTGAAACCTGAAGCTGTGAACTAAAATAAATCTTTCCTGTATTTGTTGGCCGTTTGTCGTTCTTTTTCTTAGAACTCTTTGTTTCAGTTGCCCATTTTTAACTGGGTCTTTTATTTTTAAAAATCTATTTTTAACTCAGCTCTTTGTACAGGCTAGTTACTAGTCCCCGTCCAAGGAGTAGGTGGTAAAATGTTCTTCCCATTCCATCAGTTCTTTGTTCACTCTGTTCATTGTTCATTCTCTTCACTCGGGAAGAACACTCTGGTTTCAAACCACAACATGAAAATAAAAATTAAAACTCAGTCTGAGCCAGGTTCGGTATTGTCTGTCTGTAGTCAGTCTCTGTGGAGGTTGAGACATAACAATTGCTCAGTCCAAGAGTTCGAGACCACTGTGGGCAGCAGAGCCAGGCCCTGACTCCAAACAAAAACTCAGTCGCTCTTTTCTGGGTTGCTTTAGCTACTTTCCTGTATCTGGACACAATACTTAGCACTCTTAAAGGAGGAGATGCTTATTTTTGCTCACAGTTTCAGTCTGCAGTTAGCTGGCTTCAGGGCAGAAAGGGTGTGGCAAACTGTGCAGCTGAGGAAGCTGTTCACCACATGGCCGTCAGTAAGTAGAGAAGGAAGGAGCCAGGGCAAGAATGTGCCTTCCAGATCACGCCCCCAGTGACCCAGCTTTAATTGACGAGGCCCTGCCTACTGACGGCGCATTTAGCTACTGAACTCCTCAGTGTGTGACTCCGCCAATGAGTGTAACATCCTCGTGATCTAGCCTCCTTCCAATCTCGTGAGGCTTTGGGGGAGGACATGTTAAATCTAAACTATAACACTGGTTTTATTTAAAGCTGAAACTGATCATTCCTTCGTTCTCACAGAAATTATCCGTGGTCATCTCTCTCTGACACTCTGTCTCTCTGGCACTCTCAGTACTTCTCTGTCTTTTCCCCTTGCCTCCCCTGTGCTACTTCCTTTGGGAAGTTCCCTTCCTCTGCCTTAGTCTATGCCCAAGAGTCTGGGAACATAAGCAGCACCAGGCAGGCTGCAGGAGTGTGGCCAGGGCTGGCTCCAGGGTGGATACATGGAGTCCATCCTGAGACTTTTACTAAGTCCCCGCTGAGGGAGTCTTTCTCTCTGCTAGAGTGTCTGTGTCATGCCAGGGTATCAGCCTGAAGGCTAGCAGCCCTCATGGGATGAGCCTGCCTGAAAATGCCTCCCCTCCTCTTCCAGAAAAGCAGAGCCCCCATATAGAGACCAGGCCCTTTGCTGACCGTGTCCTTTGAGCCCCCAAATCAAGCTGCACTGCCAATTCCATCCTTCCCTGGTTACTTTGTTTTATCAGCCCGTAACCCCCTCCACTCACATTTTCCCGTAAGCCAGTGTTTGTTGGGGCTTTTATCCCAGTCTCAGTGTGGCTTGTGCAAACTGGGGTCTCCAGGCCTGCACCATTCAGCTGAGTCTTCTCCATCACCATCCCTGGATGGGAGAGGGGAATGAGCGTCCCCTCTCAGGACGAGCCAAGAAAACTGCTTCCACAGAGGAAACCGGCTGGCGCTGGAATGTCCCAGCACATGGGGACATTCCTTTGTCAGAACTCCTGGAAGGGTATCTGGAAACTTCCCAGCCTCCTTTCTGTGGGCCCACAGGGAACAGCCTGGTGGCAGCTGCACGCCTTCTCTTCTACTTGCGCATGTCTGTGTTGCATGCAGCCGTGCATGGTTGTGAGTACGCGGAGCTGTGGCCTTCACTTTTGGCACGGGGCTCCTGCCCCTTGGTTTCTTCCATTTTGGCTCCGTATCAACCCACTTGGGATTCATAGCTCTTCGAGATTGTGTGTTTATAACAGTGAGGGACCCCTTCCGCTTAGGCTGCCAAGATGTCAGAATGGGAGGTCTCTAGTGTTCTTTCTACTCCAGGAAACCTCAGGAGTTGTGGAACATGGGCATTGTTATTCTCATTTTGCCTCAGGTGGGATAACAGAGCCCCCACACACCGGGGAACCTTCTAGTTAATGGAGGCAGAGTGGGTAGCCAAGCCCAAATCTTCTGTTTTTCCAGGCTCTAATGCCTTCACCTTAGGATAACACCTTGTAGTTCTTTATCATTTGAGAGAAGGAGGTTGGGGATGATGGCAAGACTTACGTAATTTCCAAGAGAACTTTGGCTCATTGCAGGCTCCAGGAGATGGGGGAAAATCAGGGCTACCCACACTGAAAATAGTTGCCAACAAGGAGACTTGCCGGGAATCTTCTGTGGCGTTGATTAGTTGGTGTTAACCAGATGGCAGCTGGGAATTGGACTTTGGTGGGAATTGAATTGATGAGTCTTGGATGTTTGTTTAGGCATCTATTCATTCATTTGTTCATTCACCAAATATATCTGGGACTAGGCACTGGCAGTTAGGAGTCTTCTTGTTTCCTGAGGCCTCTTCCAGAGAGGAAGTGGGCTGGGTGAGGGATGTGGGTGGGAAGTAGAAAAGGAAGTAGGAAGGAGGAAGGGATACGATGTAGGTGGCTTTGCTTACAATTTTGTCATGCCTTCCTGAGTGATTTACTAAGGGCCTTCCGTTCTAATGGGTACCCTGAACTCAGCAACTTGTCCTCCAGTGGAGGCGACATAGACTGGTGCAGGGAGTGGCTTGTAACTGACACTCATCCTCAGCTCAGCATCCTGCCTGAATGTTGCCGCCTGCTGCCCTTGGAAACAAACTGCTGTTGAAACAGGAAAGAGCATATTCAAGGAGACCTTCATTTTGAAAAGAAGTTACGTAGAAATAGATGATACTTCTGTGCCACACAGTGCCGTTTCTTAGAAATGGGTGAATTTATAGAGAGAAAGAAGCTTGAGGACTGAAATTGCCAGCACCACTGTTCCCAGGTCACAGGGCTTCCTTAGGGTAGGGTTGGAAGGTAATTTGATGCAGTGCTTCCTGTCTGGCTAGAGGAGGTAGAGTGGGAGAGACAGTTTTAGGTCTCATAAATATTTTCCTATAGTATAAAAGCCATTCCCAATTTCCCAGTTAGACAACTCATGCAGAAGCCTTCCTGCTGTTGCTGTTGTTTGTTTTTATCTAATCCAGATAATGTATTTTAGCAACAGGTATTTATTGGGCACCTGCTATGCACCAGGCATTCAAGAGCCGGGGGATTTCAGTGGTACTGTATTCATCTCTCCTCATAACGCAGCATTCTGATGTATTGTCTTAAGAGGAAAAAAAAATCTTTGTTGTTAAATAGATCCGGTCCTTTGGTTTATTCCAGAGAAACCAAGTAGTTTGCAATGTTTTGAGGCTAGAGGCAAAGCTTCATTTTCTGTGTTTTTCCAGATAGACATTGCAGGTCTGATTCCTAGCAGACCTGTGTTGTGCCAGTTTTCTAGAGAAAGTGGAAGTTTAGAGAGGGGGACACGTGCCCAAGACTGCCATGACTGTTGGGGTCTAGTCCCTGATTCTAAAGCCCTGTCCTATCCTTGCCCTTGACTATGTTTTTCAGGCCCATAACCTCCTTAATGCAAGTCTACATATTTGCATGGGTGGTAACACGCTTTTAGGTGGAAACACAAGGTTTATGGCTTGAAAAAACATGTATTTATCATCTCTGGTTGGGAGTTATCATCACTGTGCATAGGATGTGGTGTGTAGAGCAGCAAACTTGGTCCAGTGAGAGGTCTTTCTATATTTTGGCTTTGAACTGTCTGTCTCCTTAGAATTCCTTCTCTCTGCCTACCTCCCTCCCACCCCCCCGTATCCTTTTGTTTGGCCTCTGAACAAGATGCTTTTGCCTTTTCTCATGGCATTGGTCCCTAACCTTTTTGATACAAGGACTGATTTCATGGAAGACAGTTTTTCAAAAACTGAGGAAAATCCCTGCTTAAGTTCCATCTCAGATCATCAGGCATTAGATTTTTATAAGGAGTATGCAGCATAGATCCTTGGCATGTACAGGTCATGATAGGGTTTGTGTTCCTGTGAGAACCTAAGGCCACCACTCATCTGACAGGAAGCAGAGCTCAGAGAGTGAGTGATGGGAGCTGGCTGTAAATACCGATGAAGCACCCCACTCTGGCCCGCTGCTCACCTCCTGCTGTGTGACCCAGTTCCTGGCAGGCCGTGGGCAGGCGCTGTCCATGTCTTGGGGCTTCACAACCCCACCCTGTGGGATTCTCTACATTACTTCTTATCTTTGTAGCAACTTCTCTTTTGCAGGTATTAACAATTGTGGATTCACTTGTTGCCTTTCACCAGAGGAAAGTGCCCAACTTGGCGTTGCACCCTGTAAACATCTAACTGTTGTGGAAATGAATGAACTTGGCAAGATAGAAGATAATCAAGTATCTGTTTTATACACTGGGAACTCATCACATGTTGCTTGTGGACTAATGAGTGAAGGATTTGCTTCTTTGTCATGTTAAAAGTATGAATACACGGGGTTGCCAAGCCGAGGATTTCCAAGCTACAGATTGATAGGGTTGGTGAGAGTGAAACCTCATGCAGGCTTCCTTCAGAGATCTTAAGGAGAGGATGTCAGCTCATTTCTCAGTCTTCCAAGGCCTGTGCAAAGCTTTAGCTAGATGATACTTGAACTTTGCTTCAACATACTTTTTTTTTTTTTTCTGATTCTAAGCTGCCTTGGATTATAAGTTGCATTATTGATATCCTAACAGTAGTGGAAGAGAAAACAGAAGTTGAATTTCATTGATAGGAAAACACGTTCTGTCCCAGACATTCTAAAATGTGAAAATATTGCCATCATAGAATGCTGGAAGTGTTGCAAAGAGTGTGGTCAAGTTGGACTCTGGGGTGGGAGCCTCCTCCTCTTGGGAGTAAGACTGGTCTGGTTAGCTTGTTAAAGATTTTTTTGTTGTTGCTGTTATTCTAACACTTGGATTGGAGCGAGATAACTATGGGATGAATTGTTCTACTAATGTTGCCCTTGCCCTTGAAAGGCTGCTGGAATTTAAAGGATAGAAGGGAGTTTGCAATTAGACAGATCCAGCTTTAATATGGTAACTGTAAAAGCTGTTTATTTATTTATCTTTAGACAGATCTCACTCTGTAGTCCAGGGAGTCCTGAATGTGCTGTGTAGCCTAGACTGGCCTTGAACTTCTGGTAGTCCTCCTGCTCCCTAAGATGAGAGGCCTGTACCACCAGGCCCAGCTATTGCATGGTGCTGGGGGATCAAACACTGGGCCTCATACTTCCTAGGCAAGCACTCTTGTCAGTGATCTACACTCCCAGCCTGCTTTAAAAACTCTTTAAAAGAGGGAACAATAGCAATTCCTATCTCTTAGGTTGTGAGAATAGAAAGTTATCATTTGTGTAGCGTCTGATATACATAGTAACGGTGTAATGCATGCTGCTTTTGTTAACTTAATAAATTATTTAGTCCACTGAGGTGGTTGTTTCCTCCCTGTAAAATGGAGCAACAGCGTGCTTCTTGCTGTGTGGTCTGGATGGGGAGGCTCAGGGAGGCTGTAAATGGGACAGTGGCTGACACCACTGAAGCCTGACACTCAGAAGCACTCAGCTGTGGGGCTTCCTGAAGAGGGGTTAATCCTCCCCATTAAACACTTCCCGTGTGGGTCCTCTTGTCCCTGGACCCAGCAGGTATCAGGGTGCTGGGGTGCTGCCTCTGGAAGGTGACTTCCTGGCCTTGTTTACATTCTCTCTGTTACTAAGGCATTGGGCTTTGGACACCAACAGGGTCGTCAGCCACTCAAAATATATCCATGCTATCAACCTGCTGGTAGGTTGTGGGTTCAGGACCTTGGCCCATAAGCATCCTGTCTAATTTGGGTTTGTCACCATGGTGACAGTTCATCACACACCTGCCCTGTAATGCCACTTACCACTTCATACATCCTCTTTTTTTTTTTTTTCCTTCCAACAGTACTGCCTGAGACATAGCATCCTCCTAATTTAGGGAGGGTCTCTCCAGAGCCAGCCCGGAGGAAATATGTGAGCATGCATGGCTGATTTGGAGGTGATCCAAGGAAGCACACGTGGAAGCCTGAGGCGGTGAGGCAGAAGACAGGGCGGCCAGGGAAGGGCACCTGATTAGGCAGGCTGCTGGGCTTCATTTCTCTAGGGCTTTTCAGGGTTGTCACAACCAGGGGGAGAGGAGTTGGGGTTTGTTCCCTGATTTCCCCCAGTCCTTGTGTAAGGGTGGCAACTGGGAACTTTAGTGCTGTGGCACTGCTGGCTTGCCTCTTGATGGCCCTGTGCAGCACCTGGCTGGTCTTCTCATAGCAGGCCGCGCTGGCCTTTAATGACCTGAGAACTTTTAGGCAGTGACTTGGGCACCATCCTTATCTGTGGCTACTCCATCTTCGAGAGGACATAGGGTTATAGGTGACCGTGCAGTGATCAGGAAGGCTAGCATGGCTGTGTAAGCATGTTGCACTCTGAGTCTCCACTACAGATGCCCTCCTTCCCTTTGCATTGCTTGGGACGGTCCCTTAACCCCTTTCCCTTACTAGACTGCCTTCCGCTCACGGAGCGTGACCATGAACTCATGGCAGTCCTCCTGTGTCAGCCTCCGGAGTGATGGAATTACAGACGTGTATCACCACACCCAGCTTATATGGGGCTGGGGAATCAAACCCAGGGCCTTGTGCTTGTTAGACGAGTGCTTTAACCGCCGAACTACAACCCCGGCTTATGAACAGACCTTAATTGCAATGTTAAAATGGGGCAACACAACATATTCTAGGCACCCACAGGCTTTGCCTTGCACACTAGTGGCGCTTCCCAGAGGACTCTGAAGGCCATGTATGATTTTGTGCTGGTGTGAGGAACTGATCCCATGGTTGTGGGTAAGTCTCGACTGCTGCCCAGCACATGGTACTCAAGGTTACTTGGCTCTTCTCAAGTCCTATATGTGATTTCTCTGGCATTCACTTACTTTAAGATTCTCAGAATTCTTAAGATGTCACTTTGCAAAATGCTGAGGATTTACTATCGCCTATGTGTTAAGTTCCCGTGACACTAGCAGTTTGCCTGTTTGTCCTTACCTGTGAGATGATATAAGTACAGTCTACATTCTTAAGTAGAGACTGTGTCTCTTTTGCTAACCATTATATTCTTGATATTTAGCTTAATAAGTTTATTTTTGACAGTAAATTCATGGATTGATGATCCTCCTTATAGGAAACATTAGCCAATGAAAAATAGCATGCAGCGGGCACTTATTCGTGTTTTCAGGGGAAGTGTTAGGACCCTGCCTTCACATCTGGCCTATATTTCTTACAGAAGTTCACCTTGCCCATGTCTCTGTGTCTCTCCTCCGGTACCACTAGGCCTTGAGCTTGGGACAGGCCGTAGCCCTGGCCTACTCCACTGCCCCACTGTTTGGCCCAGAGCATCAGGGAGTAAGATCCAAGATAAGTAGTCACATTTGTCATAAACTTATACCAAGCCTGCAGCACTGGCCTTTTGGATCGTGAGTCCTTTGCAAAAGTCTTTTTGGAGAGAAGGGACCCAAATCATCTTTGATTGTGATCTGCCCAGCCATCAAGACAGGTTGGATCTAAGCTAAGGGTCATTGGTTTTAGCACCGTTAGAGACAGTGCCGCAACCTCCCTAACTTTCTTGGGGTGGGCTTCTGTAAGATCTTGCCTGTGTCCCTTTGTATAATCGTGTACTGGGCAGGTAGACTCAGCAGGAGTGGCCCATCCCAACACCTGCATGGAGGAGGGTGCAGTGATTAGGAAATACAGCAGGGGTCCAAAGTTTCCTGGCCAAAGGCCATAGGTGTTAACTCAGGCTCCTTGGGTTGGGGC
The DNA here is from genome assembly GCA_004027205.1 of Ctenodactylus gundi. NCBI lineage: Eukaryota > Metazoa > Chordata > Mammalia > Rodentia > Ctenodactylidae > Ctenodactylus > Ctenodactylus gundi. The sequence goes on from PVKB01000815.1 coordinate 354,314, forward strand.
GTAGGACTTACCTGCTAGTGGATATGGAAACTTGTAAGTCTAATAATTGGTTCAAAACCAAGTAACCAATTCTGATGGTCTTGGCATTTACCATTCAGTGGCTGTGGGAGAGAAGGTTTTACTTGCCTATCCAAAATAACCAGAAAATAGTACATAATGGGATGTGTCTAATCATAGTTCATACTGCCTTGCAGAGCACAGCAGGCAAAGGTCTGAACCTAGAACTGAAGCCACTCCAAGTTTGAATCCTGAGTCTGCCACCACCAACCCACCACAGGACTTGGTATATGTAATATAATTCTCTGGGCCTCAATTTCCTTATCTGTAAAAATGAAATGGTCATAGTTCCTCGCAGGTTAGGAGGCTTGAAAGAGATAGCTGAGACACTTAGGCTGAAGCATGGACAGGTTCTACAGAGGAACACACCCACTACGATGCATACATGCGGTATGATCTGAAAATACAGTGAGTTTTGTTTAAAATTTAAAAAACAGAGTAAAAGACATGGTGTTTTTTTACCACCCCCCAATAAAACAGTCCCCCTTGCTTCAAATATCCTTATTCATCATTTCTGCAAGTTTTTGAAGTGGTTTTGCAAGTCTTGTTTTGTGTCTTTAATTGTGCTGTTATAGCTCCTGTGATGTCCTGAATCGATTTAGTACATTACATTGATGGCCATTTTGACTAAAGGGCAGAGCCGAAAGCGTCACGGTGCCAAATCTGGTGAAGGTGGACGAGGACACACTATAGTGTGTGTGTGAGCCTGCATTCACTTTCCGTGCCCTTAGCAGCAGTGTCCACTGTATTTTTTTTTTTTTTTACCGTACCTCATAAAGATGTTTATGCAAGAGGACTTCCAGAACTGCTTTAGAAAGTGGCAAGAATGATGGGATAAGTGAGTTCAAAGGGAAGGGAAGATTTTGAGGGAATACCAACATATCTTTAACTGTAAAAATTTTTGAATTTTTACTTAAGCATTGACTTTTTATCATAACTCACATCAGCATGTGTATGTGTGGGTGCCTGGGTGTGCATATGCACACACGTATGAGTGTTTGGCAGCAGTAACAGGCCAAGAGGATCCACTGTCTGCAAGCAGAGAAACCAGGACCATCACTGGTACAGTTCACTTTCTGTGTATCAACAAAGGATCACATGGGTTAATAGGAAAAGTTTTGTCATTTTACGGAAGGGAAAAGTTGTTCCAAGCTGTAGGCAGCTGCAGGTGAATCAAAAGTTCATCATGTCCTTTATACAAGGATAAAAGCTCAACATCCATGAAGCTTCTGCAGAATAGAACTCAACGCCCATTTGAGGATGGGCATGTACCTGTGTGCCAGAATGATTTCCACCCGTCATTCTTGAGAGGCGCTGGGTGTGGCTGTCCTGACTGATCCGCTGTTGGTCCTAGGGTAGAATTGCAGTGGAAAAGCAGATGCGTGGGTGGTAACAAATGTGATTCTAGCTCTCTTCAGCAGGTAGTTGGTTTAAATCTGTCACTGGGGCAGCAGCCGGAAAGGAGAGGCTGTGGAGAGAAGCCTGTTGTTCACTCCCTCATCCTTAGGTGTTTATTGAGCACATACAAACAGGCACCATTGCTCCCCTGCCCATGGCTCAGCCACAGCCTGTGTCTTTTCACAAAGACTTCCAGCATCTCTGTCCCAGACCATCCCTTAGCTGTGTCTGGCTGAGGTGGGATGGAGGTTGGTGGATGAGCACTCCCATTCTCTCGCGGCACCTGTGCACACCTCTGAGTTTCTCCTTGGTGCACGGTAATAATAAGTGATGCAATGCTATCACCACCAGTAAGACTGGTAGCCGTTTATTCACCGGGAACTGGGAACTAAGCAGTTTTTCTGACCTCTTCAACTGCATTATCTTGTTCATTCAGTTAATGACTGTGTGAGATAATTACGTAAGTGATTCCATTTTGAAAATGAGAGGACTAAAGCATTTAAGGATAAATAGCCCACCAGAGAGTCAGAATCTGAGTTATAACTCGCATGCGTTCTGGAAGCAAACATTTAGTCAAGCAAAAGCTGTTCACACATATCCAGCAAGGAAGCATCAATAACATCATCATCATTCAGTGATCAATACTTAGTTGGTACTGTTTATTTATTTGCAGTGCTGGGAACTGAACCCAGGGCCTATGCTATACCACTTCTGATTTTTTTTTTTTTTTTTTTGAGACAGGTCTCATAAGTTGCCCAAGCTGGGCTTGAACTTGTGATCCTCCTGTCGCAGCCATTTTTATTCTGCAAGCATAGCTCTGTTGATTGTGAATGAACGAATGTTAATTCTTCAAGATTGTTAGCCTCTGTTCTTGACTGTAAACAACAACAGTCCAGGCACACATAAGGATGTGCTAAATGAATGAATGTCAAGATGATGTTTTTTTCACTTTCTAGCAGTTGCTAGTTCTAAGAAAGTCATACTAATGGAAATGTGTTGTGTCTCAAACTTAAGGCCATAAATTGATCGCAGAGAGGAAAGTGGTCTTAAAATCTACTTATTTCAGGTGTTATAATTACAATTTTAATTTGATACTCTAATAGTTTTCTTGATGTCCTTGGATTACTTTCCTCAATCTATGTTTTAGAAAGAAAAGTCAGTCTCAGAGCATAAGTGGGTCTTTAATGCGCGACTTACCCCAGAGCACTATGGGAGAAATGCTGGCACACGCGTAGGTGCTGACCTTATTCAAATGGGCTCATATTGGAGAAAGCAAGGTGTGAACTGACTCTGGTGTCACACCTCAACCAGCATCTTCACACCTCATCTGTCTAGACAATTATGATGGAACAGTGATGTAGGCCAGGCTAGGGTCAGTGGTCTCATTTCACAGACAAGGCAAAGAGGCTCACCTGTGAAGGTGACACTGCTGAAGGGCAGAGCTGCAGTCAGAAGGCAAGCTTGTTATTAAGCCCAGTGGCCTTACTGAAAGTCCGATCCAAGGAATGGGATGAGGGTGGACGCGAATCGTGGGTCAGAGCTCAGATAACCGAATCTGTGAGACCTTTTCTTGCAGAGGAAGCCTGGGTTGGGATTTTTGAGTCAGACAGCCTGGGTCAGTATCCCAGTTTTACCGTGGACTGTTTCGGATACATTGTTTTATGTCTCAAGGTTTGATTTTCTCATCTATAAAGCTGACCCATTATCTATATTGCAGGATTTTTGCAAGGGTCAGGTTGGCACCAAGTTGGTGAGATGTTCTGCAACAGCAGCTCTGCCAGTTGTCATCATACATATGCTGTTTGTTTGCCTGCATTTCATATTTTCCAATGTGTTCACATTCAGTGGTGTTCATCAGTTAATATCCCTATGTGATCGGTGAGTTTTAACCAGGTACCAGAAGAAGCGCCAGGATTGCGGTGGCTTCCTTGACAGCAGGCATTTGTTTTTATGGTCATGAGTTGGTGGGGTCGGCTGTGGTTTGGCTGATCTGCGTGTGGCTGGCTCATGCCAGACTCAAGGTTGGGTACAGATCTGCTCCTCATGTCTTCTTCCTGAGGTTCAGACTCAAAAGTAGCGACTGGGAAGAATGACAGAGATCTGCCCCTTACATGAGACACAGCGGGCCAGAAAGGATGCTTTTTCACTTCTATCTAGAGTCTGTTGGCTAAAGAAAGTCAGTGGTCCAGTTCAGAATCCAGCGGGGAGGAAAACAAACTCCAATCATTGTAGCTGGAAGCACTAAAAGTTACAAGACAAAAAGTAGACATACATAAAACTCGGATTTGTGCTGGGCATGAAAAGTGAGACGGCTCAAATTGCGGCTGCCACACTGTCTCAGCTGGGCCATGGGGATGAAGCAAGGATAGCAAAGAAAAGGCGTGATGAGGAGAGGGATAGGTGAGGCATGAGCTTTTTAGGGAAGAAACAGGCCTTTACTTTTCAGAGATGTATGTTTAGTAGTTAAGTTGGAATCTGGAGGTCAATGTTATAGACAGATCATGATCTGTGACTGCAGGACAGCATATCTTTGCCCTTGTAGCTTTGTAGCAGGTTTTGAAGTCAGGAAATGTGAGTGTTCCAACATTGTTTTTCAAGGTGGTTTTGGCCATCCTGAGCTCAAATCATTTTCATATGAATTTAAGGATGAACTTGTCAATTTGCATCTAATTTAAAGGTGACTCAAGGCTGCTAGAGAAGATTTGGACGATCACTACTGGCCTCTAAGTTTGAAGGAAATGGTTTAATCACTAAGGCAAGAAATATTTATTAATATTGTTGTCCTAGGCTTTGTACAGTTGGTGTTGGGGATGCACCAGTGAGCAAATGGCAAAACAGTAGACAGACAAGCTGACAGTTCTGGACTTATTGTGGCTTGATTTAAAAATATTTGAGTTTAGGATGCTGCAAAAGTGTACCCATGTATGTGCATAATGGTTACATTGAACTGAAGTATTTTGTGCACATGCATATCATCAAAATTACAATCCTTTCCCCTCCCACAATTCCGTCCCTAACTCTTACAGTCACCCCTATTTGGTTCTGTTCTAGTTTTTGTTTTACATGTCATTTCCCTTTCTCGTTCTCACCCTCTTAACCCCCTTTCCCTTTCTGTCTCTACAAAACCCATCTTACTTTCTTCTGTATCTCTTACATTTTTATGGCTTGGATTTCTCATATTGTAGAAACCAAACAATATTCAGCTTTCTGAGTCCCATTCATTTTGCTGAGCATAATAGTCTCAAGGTGCATCTGTTTTTCTACCAGTGACTCGAATGTTTCATTGTTCATGGAAGAGTAATACTCCAGTGTGTGTGTGTGTGTGTGTGTGTGTGTGTGTGTGTGTGTGTGTGTACCATATCTTCTTTATCTAGTCATCTGTACTCAGGCATATTGGCCTCTTTGGCTTCTTTCAAGATTTGACTAATATCATTTGTGCTGCTATACAAAAGACATTCAGGTTATCATTATATCAATCAGATTTTTTTAGGCTAAATTTATATCAAAGACTGAATAAATGAATCACCATATTAAATGAACTAAAGTCTATATCTCAAAAGTGTATCACACATAAAGCAATAGATATAATGGCATACTAAGTTATTTCAGAATTTTTAAGAGTTCTTTCCTAAAGAGGAGCAGGAAGAAAGGAGTAAGATCACTTTACAAATTTAGTTTCAGAGTATGAAATTGAGACATAAAATTCAAGAGTCACAGGTTGAACTAATAGCTGACTGAATTCTTAGCCAATGGACTAAGGCTGTGTGATCTTTTATCTTTACTCTTCAGTGATAGCTTCAGGGAAAAGACCCCAACAATCACTTATTTACCATCTCGTACTGTTTTTAGAACTAATAATATCCCAAATAAAAACTGTTGTTTTCTGCCACTCCATCTCCAGCTAAATATCTGTACACATTATACACAACAAAAAAGGTTCATAGATTAAGATTCTATACCAGTTCCTCATATTGAATCTAATTATTATGTTTTCTTAACTAATACACTAATAATAATAATTATGGGGGAAGTTTCACAGATTTTATGAGTAAGCTGGTACTGTTTTAATGGGATAACAATCAGATGAGTGATGCCTATTTTTTTGTTACACTTTCTCTTTAGATGGTTCCTTTCCTCCATGATTTTTGGTGCTGTTTGTCTTTCTGTCTCTCAAAAATTCCTTCAAGTATTTTCTGCTGGGCTAGTGGTTACATATTTCTTTAGGGGTTCTTAGTCATGAAAAGGTTTTGTTTTCCCTTCAATTTTCAGGGATAGTTTTGTTGGATACAACAACCTGGGTTGACTTGCTGTTTTTTAAAACTTGAAAGATTTTCCTCCAGGCTCTCCTGGCCTTTGAACTTTGCATTGAGAAATCTGCTCTAATTTGAATGGGTTTGCCTTGGTAAAATAATGTCTGTTTTTCTCTTGTTGATTTTAATATGCTCTCTTGATGTTGTATTTCTGAGGTTTTGATTACGAAATACCATGGTGAGTCTTGTTGCTGATTGAGACTATTTGGTGTTCTATAATCTCCTTATACCTAAATATTTATTTCTTTTCCTATAAGCTTCTTGTACCTGAATATTCATTTCTTTTCCTAGATTTGGGGGATTTTCTTGCATAATTTCAGTGAATAAGTTCTTTATACCTTCCGTATGGCCTTCTTTGTCCCACATCCATAAGTCTGAGACTGGTTCTCTTTGATTCATCCACCAGCTGTTGTATCCAGCTACTTTGCTCATTTCTAATTTTGGAGTTGTGCCTAATTTTACCATTTGTTTCCTCAGCCTTGTCTTCAGGGTCTGAAATTCTGTCCTCAGAATGTTTGAGTTGACTTCCCCTGCTTTTGAATGTATTTTTCATATTTCAGAGGTTTCTTTGAATAGGCATAAAGGTGTATAAGGGAAGCTAAAATTCCTGAGTTCTGTTCTGGGAAGCAGTGAGGGAGGACATAACAACCCAGTGGCCTCTGAGGTGTCCTGATCACACCCAGCTCCCTCATCAAAGCTCTCCCACCTGTCCTGGCTTCCCTCCCCCAAGGATGGGACTCTCCACCCTCAGTGGTGCTCCCGTTACCACCAAGCCATTCCAGGATCAGTGAGCTTTCTCTCCTCTCCACAACTGTTTCTTGTGCCAGTTTCTTCCTAGGCACTGTTTAAGAGTGACCCCAGAAATCCTGATGTGCTGTTTTGAGCTGGCATTTAGTCTGAATAGCCTCAGGTTTTGTGTGTGTGTGTGTGTGTGTGTGTGTGTTTTAATGGCTCCTGTTTACATCAGTGCCTGCCATGGCTGCAAGTGCTACTTCTGGTTGTTTCAGGAAACCTTTTCTACGAGAAGCTCACATTGTGTTTGCAGTTCGCACTATCCGCAGGCTTGTTTTGGGGGCTGGAGCTACCAGATTCTGTCAGTTCCCACTTTTCCCGGATCCACAGTTACCTTGGTCTGAGGTTCCAGGCTCTGGGCTTTCCTCTACCTGCAGATGGCAGTAGCTTGGGCCACTTTCATTTGGCCTGGGGCTGCTTTCTGGGCTGCTGTTTTCCTCTGCTTCCAGTGTGTCTTCGTGATCTCTGATCTTGCCGTGGCCTGCTTTCAGTTGTTGGGGTACTCCTTTTTCTCCTAGCTAAGTTGAACAGGCAGTTTTTAAATTATGGTCTCAATTTTAAGTGAGTCCCCTAGGAGACATTGCATAGCTCTGTTATTTGGCCGCCATCTTGGCCAGAAGTCTAGTTATTCTTTTTTGTCACTCAGTACAGTATTAAATAAGGTACATGTAAGATTCAGTCATTTCTGTTAAAGAAGGCTTCATATTAAGTGATTTTTTTCCCAACTGTGGGCCAACATAAGTGTTCTGAGCATGTTCAAGGTAGGTTAGCTAAAATCTCTGATGTTCAGTATTAGGTGTAGTAAATGCATTTTTGATGTAGGATATTTTAATTTAACAATGGGTTCATCAGGACAACCTTTTCTAAGTTCTATATGGTTAAAACCTGGGATAAATTCCATCATCTAATCTGGAGGAGCAGGAACAACTCTATGAAGCTATACCATTTGAAGAAGTACAAGAATTAACTAGGTAAAGAATATGAGAGAGGGATCCATCTAAATAGAGAGAACAGCATGGGCAGAGGACCTCTGACAGAATCACAGCTTATTCCAGGATCTGACCCAATGTCATGTGGCTGCAGGAGTGAGCCTAGGAGAGAGAAGAGGCCGAAGAGATGGACAAGAATCAGACTGTGGTCCACAATTAAGGGTTTTAGCCTTGAGCTCTGGGAAGCCATTGACAGTTGTTCAGCTCAGGGGTAGAGATGGAAATGAGACAGTCAGGTTTATGTCTTAATCTCATTTTGTGTATCAACCAGTTGTAGGATGGGTGGCTTACTTGGATACAGGTTTTGAAAAATGAATATTATTTTTAAAAATTAGGAGACTTTTAGGATTTTGAATATTGTATAAATTTGATGCGGTCGAGTCTTTATCATCTTTTTTAGATGTGGTAATCTATTTGCAGTTGTATTTTTATGAAAGACTTTGTCTTAGGGATACATGCTGTAATATGACTGAAATAATAAGATATCTAGAATTTCCTTCAAGGTTGTAATGTATCAGAGGGGAAGGATGAGGGCAGTGATAGGTAGGGTTGATTATGGGTTGCTAGATGGTTATGATGGACAGATGATGGGTTGATGTTGATTGAGGGACTCTGGTTTTGGGTCTGTAACAAAACTTCCAGAGAAGTGAAGAGAGAAAAAGGAAGAGAGAACCATGGGGTAAGTATTTGACACCTACAACTTAAAGGATGAAAGGTTTATTTTTAGTTTATGGTTTTAAAAGGTTTTGTCCAAAGTTGTCTGGCTTGAAGGTAGAAACAGGATGGTGGCAGAGCCTGAATGGAGGACAGCTGTATAAACCATGGCACCCAGAAAGCAGTGAGAAGGGCAGAGTGATGGGTAAGAATACACCCTCCCTGTTGATGTCTCTGGTGACCCACTTTTATCCAGACCTCAGCTCCTAACAGCACTTTCTGCTCCTGAACCCATCAAAGGAAGAATCCAGGGCTGAGTGTAGCTCCCCCATGATCTAGTCACCTTCCAAACGCAAGACACTTTGGGGGAACATTTTAGATTTAAATCCTAACACGAGGTAATGAGAAAGATGGGTCAGGAAGCAGTTGTAGTGGCCTAGGTAAAAGTGATGATGTCTGATCTAGGGCTGTGTCACAGGAGATAGAGAGATGATTTGGGGTGGGCCGGATATAAGGGTGAGGGTGATGGCGAGATCCAGAGTTTCTGGTTGCAGGGGGACATGCCAGTCTGAGCTAGCAGGTCTCTGGAGAAGGACTAGTCAGGTCCCTTGGCTCATGGTGTTTTCATACCCTGCCTCTCTCTCCCCTCCATAATGCAAATATTGAAGCTGTTGCCTTATGTAACACCTTTTATCACAGACTTCCTGTGCTCTGTGCACTCAGCAATTAAGCTTTGATATGCGTGCATTAAGTAGAGTCCGCTGCCAGGTTCACAGGCGCTGTCCCAAACTCTGTTTATCTGTCTATCTATCTGGTCTTCCTCTTTCTGGGGCTGTTTTCCTTTTGCTAGGAGTACACCTCTCCTTTCTTGTGAGTACACAGCATGGGTGTCTGTTGCAGCCATCAGCATGCATTCATTTCATATTTAGGGGCCTAGGTGTAGAGAAATTAATGACTTGTAAATTGCTCTCCAACATAGAGCTAGAAATAGAATGCAAAAAGGATTCCTGAGTGCTTCCTTGCAGAGAGGTAGTGATGGGGATGTCAGCCCCCAAGTGGGAGCCCGCTTGTCCTTCCCCCTTTACCTGGAGAGCCACACTGTGGGGCTGGAGCAACTCTAACAAGGGCCGTAGCCGCCAAGTGAAGTCACATGTTGGTCCGGGACACTGCCTTCTGCCCAGTCCCGCTGGCTGACCCTTGTCACTTTCTCTTTCTGCCCCCCATCCAGGTCATTTTCTGATGTGACGGCTGAGACATGAGATCTTCAGCCTCCAGGCTCTCCAGTTTTTCGTCGAGAGATTCACTATGGAATCGGTAAGTGATTTCCAACCTCCCAGCCTAGGGAGTGTAGTGGGATTCTTTTGGGGACTGAAGTGCAACGTGTGATCGGACACAAGCCCAAGAAGCTGGCAAACACCATCGGTGATTTTAGGGATAGTGAGACCGCTGACATTTGTAGAGCTGTGCACTTCACAGTGTTTTCTGGCACATCCGTTCTACTTGCCTTTCTTCAGAGGGAAAATTGGGGATGGAGATGCGCCAGGAGGAAATTGGGCAGCGTAACGATGCCACCACCAGTAGGAGATGCTATTTTAACTAGGCCCACTGTATTACAGGGATCCCCAAACTTTTGACATCAGGGACCAATTGTGTTGAAGATCATTCTCCGAAGGAGAATGGGGGTTGGAGGGACATTTGTTCTGCTGTATGTCATTGGATGGTAGCTTCAAAATGGCAACCAGCAGAGGGAGGGGAGTGGGAACGAAGCTCCGCCTCCTGTCAATCAGTAGTAGCGTTAGAACCTAATGGAGCTTGCTGACAGGAGGCGGAGCTTTGCTCATCACTTAGCCAGCTCACACAGCTCACCTTCTTGTGGAAGCCAGCAGCCTGGTCCTTCCAAGGTCAGGGCCTGGAGTCATCTGCAGCCCCAACATGTGGAGACTCCTGGTGTGTTAAGTTCTTTGGGATCGTTATTTCATTCAGTTCAGTACAGCAGCAACTCTGCAAGATAAAAATGACTACATGCATTTCACAAGTACGAACTTTCCTGATAAAACAAACAAACAGAAAAAACCTTGCCGGGCTGGATTTGTAGTCAGTTTTTGCCTGTCTTTTTCTCTTGACTTTGTTGGGTCTTGGGGGAGGTACGATTCACCCTATTTTGCAGCAGAGAATATTAAGACCTGGTAGAGGGGTAGAGAGGAGTGTGAAGGAGCCTTCCTTAGTGGGTGGGGATTTGTATTACAAACTAATAAGAAATTAGATTAAATAAGAAGAAGCATGTAAAGCTATGCAGAGAAAAATGCGCAGAAGACTTACAGAGTCTAATAATCTTCAAGTTGTCAGGGCGACCTGCCCCAGGCTTGGTGGTTGTGACTTCTGTTTCTAACAAGTCAGGTTGGTGTGAGGAGAGAGAGCAAGTGCCTGAGGGAGTATTTTAATCCTGGCTCTGGCACTGACTTGCTGTGTGATCTCAGACAAGTTGCTGGAATTTGGGGGAGTAAAAATAGTTTTTAAAGATGATTAGATAAAAATAACCTGAATGGGTGGGAGAGATGAGTAGTTGGAGTTTAGAAATCAAAACTGAGGCTTGTCTAGTGACCGACAAGAGGTGACAAGGAACTGTGACCTCCTTCCAAAGGAAACAAGGTTTACTTGATTGTTTTCATAGTTTGTCTCTTAGGAGACTATCCAAAGTCATGTTTTATCTTGTTTTGTTTGTTCAGCCGGCAATCTGACAGACAGTGGCATTAGTTTTGCAGGTGTATTTTTAGGTTTTATTAGTTGTACTGTAATTTCAAGAACTCAGGGCATTATTAGAATTAGGTTTTTGCCAGTAAAATCTAAAAGAACACTGGTCTTAAAAGCACAGAAAGTGCAGTCTGTCTTGTCTGCAAGTTGAGACACAGATTGTATAGAGCTGTTCCAGAAACCAGAGAGACTCTGGCTTTCTCTGTGTCTCTGCCCTGTGGTCCTCCGTTCCTAAAGCGACCACACAATTCCATTCTAGCAGCTTCTCCTCCAGCCATCACATCTATCTACCGAAGGAAAGATCAAGAAGAAAAGCGAACTTCCTCCCGTTAAAATTGCTCTTTGGAAATGGCCTCTGCTTCTTCTGCTTATTTATTTTATTGACTAGAACTTTGTACCAGGAAAGGCTTGGAAACATGATCTGTATGCTGTAAGTGTACATGCTTGCCAATTTGAGTGCTGTTATCCTAGAAGAAGGGAACAGATATTAAATTATGGTCATTTGCAATACCGATAAGTATAGAAAGATAGCTGTGGAGAGGATCGGCTGTGTAGCCAGGCTGCTAGAGTTTTGAGCCCTGGGTCCATGTCCCCATAGTTAGTTTCCATCAGAAAGGCTACTTGCCCTGCCTGTATCTCAGCTTTCTTGTGTACAGAAGCCCGTTTTATGCAACTCTGGAAGTGTCCTTTGCACATTAGATGACTTAAGGTAAAGCACTTAGGAACAGCACCTGGCACATAGGAGGTTCGGCACAACTATGAGCTAGTATCCCAGCTGCTTCTCCTTATTCTACTACTACGGCTTCCGCTCTTCCCATACTACTATCTCAGTTACCACCCCTGTGACCACGTGATGCTTCTACTAATACCACCATCGTTGCTTCCGTAAGTACTGTCATTGCTTCTACTCTTGCTGTGACTGCTTATGCTATGACTATTGCTACAGTTCCCACCACTACTTCCTCTACTGCTGCTTCCATTACCACTGTTTCTACTATTACATTTCTGCTATTCCACTGTGACTGCTTCTGCTCTTACTCCTGTTAGTTCCATCAGTACTCTACTACTCGGCCTGCATCTGTTACCATTGTTGCTACCACACTGTCACAATTATTTCTACTCCTGCTTCTCCTGCTAAGTTCCCAGTGCTGTTGCTGCTGCTTCTGCTTCTGATATGCTGGGCTGGGGGTGTAGCTCAGGGATTAGACTGCTTGCCCAGCACCACATACTAGCAGGGTGTGGCAGTGCATGTGTAGAATCCTAGCACGCAGGAGGCTGAGGTGGGAGAATTGCTGTGAATTTCAGGTCCACCTGGCGATACAAGTTCAGGACCAGCCTGGACTGGAGAAGGAGACCCTGTTTCAGAAAGAATAAAGATGCTACTGCTGCTACGATGCCACCATTTCTCTTAAGTTTTCTACCAGTAGCGTGTGGGGTATAATCCCACTGTTTGAAGGGCAGAGTCAGAGAGAACCTTGGGTGGATGGGCACGTACTGGCTGGAAGAGAGCAGGAGACAGGCATTGGAGGCCCACTGATGTTCTGTTTCCTGATCTGAGTGCTAATTCGTTGGGCATAAAAATTCCTTGAATGTTACACTTGAGACATAGACAAATTTATCTGTTTATCTGTCATAACAACGTGCCACTGGTAAGTGGTAGAGCACGGGTGAAGCTACAGCTGCCTGATTCCAAACTGTAGCGTAAGGTCCTGTTCCTTTATGTCTACTGATTGGCTCTTCCCTCATCTAACACACTACAGTCAATTTGCTCATTATTTATGTGCCGGGAACTGGGCTAGGCTGCTTGCAGTAGACACAGCACAGCCCTGATAGACCTTTCTGTCTGCAGCAGGCGTGTCCAGCCTGCAGCCTGTAGGTATTTTTGCCCTGTTTTTTCTTTAGGGATATAATCTTAAAAATTTAAAAAGAAAGTCCTGTGACTTATAGACTTTATTACATATTTTATATGTGACTCAAGAGAATTTGTCTGCACTCAAAAAAATGAAGGCCAAAAGCCCAGCAGGCCACAAGTTAGACACTCCTAGTCTAGAGCAGTCGTTGGGTCTACAGCAACTTTTTTGACACCAGGGGGTGGTTTAGTTGAAGACCATTCTCCCAAGCGGGGGAGTGGCACTTGTTATACCATAAATTGTTCCAGGATGGCTTTGAGTTGGCAAGCAGCAGCAGGAGGGGAGCAGAGACCGAAACCCCACCTCCTGTCAGTCGGCAGCGTATTAGAACCTAGTGGAACTTGCTGACAGGAGGTGGGGCTTTGCTCACCACTTACCTCCTGCTTGCCTCTCATCTGCCTTGGCAGTCCTGGCCTTCTGATGCCAGACACTGGTACCAGACTATGGTCCAGGGGTTGGCAACCCCTGTGGAGGAAAAGGGAAGAAGTAAATACCATGCAGATTGACTGCCACCAGGTTAAGTCAAGCGTGGCACATCTGGGGCCGCAGCATGTGAGCAGACCCAGCCATGTGTCCTGGGACCATTTCTAATGCTGTGATTGATGAGGGGAATGTTCCCAAATCACTGGGTCAACTCTGTACATAAGGGCCACGTTGGAACTGGGCCGTGGCCTTCTCCATCCCCTGCTGACCAGCACTCAGGAGAGGACCAGCTGTTCTTTTGTTGTTCGACATTGTCACAGTTGTGACCTACCTTGCGTTCCATGGAGAAGGCCAGTGCTGGAGCTTGTGGGTTCAGTGAGAAGGGGAGCTATGGGACTTTCTGATTGTGTCAAGACATGAGTATGGGACCTGCAGTGTCAGTGTGTAGAGGGTGAATGGATGAGGGCACAGCCCTCTAAAGGCAGGTGTTGTCCTTGGAATGCCTCAGGCCAGGGGAATAAGGAGCAAGGACTGCTTTCTTTTTTCACCTCAGATACCCCCGGAAGGCGAGGATACAGTGCATAGAAGCTGAATAGAGTTTTGAGCCAGCAGTAGAAGTCCACTGGCCTTGGTTTCAGGGATTTCCTCCCTGTGTACAATTGCCTGACCTAAGCTTCAGAGTCTCCTAAACAAGTGTGTGGGAAACTTCTCTTTGCCCCCTTCCCCGCCTGTCCAAATGTCAAGGCAGCCACCCTGTCATTATCATGCCGCCAGCTGTCAGCCCAAATTGAATTTCCCTGAGCCCAGCTGATGTCCTGCTCTGGCCCCAGGGCAGGGGTCAGGAATGCATGCTGCACATGGATGGAAAATGTGTCCCTGGAGCCGGACACAGCAGGCTGACCTCTCAACTTTGCATTTCTAACATAGTTGGAAGGGTTAGGAAGCCTTAGCATTTCTGGATGTAAAAGAAAAAAAATGCATTTTAGAAAACCAATGTTTTAAGTTCCACTGTAAATGGCATTTCAGTGCAGTAAAAGTTGTTTAAAATTCAGCTGGCTCTTGCATAGCTGCAGCCATTCTTTGGTTAGATACCTATAGGAAGGAAACTAGAGAACAGGAAATTATGATCCTGGTCTTGTCTCCCTCCCTTCCTTCATTTTTCCCTTCCCTCTTTCAGAAAATACGAAGCAACTGCTATGTGCTAGGCCCTCTGCAAAATCGTAGGAAATAGATGTGGAAGATTCATTGTAAATCCTTGGACTTACTGCTCACTTATTTTTAACTGTATTCATTCTATAAATGTCTGTTAGCACCTAATTACTGATTTGCTTAGGTGTCTTAGTAGAGATAGGTGATATGATTTCTCTTGTGTATATGGGTGCTTGTGGTCCTGGGATTGAACCCAGCACTTTTTGCATGGTGACCAGGCATTCTACCTGAGTGTCACCCATAGTCCCTTAGTGAGTTTAGACTTCATGTTTTTGGCTGGCTCATGCATTTGGTATGCTGCATCTGCACCAGCTCCAAGGTGATCCCAGTGTAGCTTCCCCTTGAATGAGTGGAACTGAAAGGCCTCATAGTACTGTATGAGTTCCCTAGGGCTGTTGGCCCTAACAATATGCCACAAAATAACAGTGATTTATCTTGTCACACCTCTGGAGGCCACAAGTTTGATATCAAGGTGTTATCAAGGTCTGACTCTCTGAAGCTTATAGGGGAGATTCCTTCCTTGCCCTTTCTCTGTCTAGCTTCTGGTGTTACTAAGGGCAGCCCTTAGTGTCCCTTTGCTGGCAACCACATTACCCTAGTCTCATATAAGGACATCAGTCATATTGGATTAAGGGAGGGCCCTGTGCCCATATGCCCTTATCTAATTTGCATCATAATTACATCTACAAATACCATATTTTAAGTATCTTGTTCAGAAGGATTCCCTGCCCCTGCCCCATCTGGTGGTGCATGTCTATAACCCCAGCAATCTGAGAGGCTTAGGCAGAAAGATCACAAGTTTGAGTCCTGTTTGGGCAGTTTAGTGACTTAATGAGACCCTGTCTTAAAGAATAAAAAAAGGAAATAGGGGTTTAGCTCACCGTGAAGGCCCTGAGTTTAGTCCCTAGTACCCTCCCCCCCCCACACACACACACCTACACACAGTCACTCAACTATGGTAGCATAATCTCTCAGAACCAGAGAAGTTGGAATAAGCAGCCATTGAAGCAGAATATAAATTCTGCGGCCTCCCAGCTCTGGCTGTCCTTGTTAACTTGGTGACAATATTGATCCCTTTGATTCTCCCAGGGCAGTGGAAGCAGAGCCTCCAGGAGCCATTCATTCATTAATGAACACTTTCAGGGCCTAGCCTTGGTGGTCAGTTAGATGAGAAACTATTTGTGAGGACTCCAAGAGGCAGAGCAATTCAGAAAATCCCAAAGGCATCCATGGACCTGGGATTGTCCCAGAATCCTCTCTACAGAGGTGAATGACACAGGCTAGGCTTGTGCAGAACATCTCTCTGTCTCATGGTGCCATCACCTCCTCCTCTCCCTAGTACCCATCCAAGAAAGCTGAGGACAGTTGCAAAGTTTTTTCAAAGCCACGAGGATGGGTAAATGTCCTCTGATTGATAGTAGTGAACACTTATTTTTTAAAAAATTATTAGTTACATTTTTTAAATTGTGGTGAAACATATATAACACAAAAATTACCACTTTAACTGTCTTACATGTATAGTTCTTTAGTATTAAATATATTCACATCATTGTGAAATCACTACCATTGTCCATCTCCAGAACTTTTTATCTTACAAAACTGGAACTGTAGGGCCAGATGTGTAGATGGTAGAGCACCTACCTGTCTGGTATGTATGATACCCTGGGTTCATCTCCAGCACTGAAGGGAAAAAAAAAAGCAAATGTCAGCACCAAAATACCCTGAAACCCCATGTCTATTAAACATTAATTTCACGTTTTCCATCCCCCTAACCCCATAACAAACACAGTTCTGCTTTCTCTTTGTCTATAGGATGGGGTCCTTGAGGTCCGTCCACACTTGCTTTGTCAGAATTTCCTTCTTTTTTAAGGCTGGACAATATTCCATTGTCTGTATGTTTACCACACATACAGTCATTGGATTGTTTACGTCTTGTGTGTTAGGAATAATGCTTTGGATGTGGGTGTACAATTTTCTGAGTCTTGCTTTTGCCTCTTTGGAGTACATAGAAGTACTGGAAGTAGCGTTATCGTATCAGATCCAGTGATTAGATTTTCCATGGATGATTCTGTTCTTCAAGCAGCTGCATAACTTACGTTTCTGTAAGCAATAGGTAAAGGTTCCTAGCGTTGCAAGTATTGTCACCAATACTTGTTATTTTGTGTTGTTGTGCCATTGCATTTAGCTACACATTTCAGGTAATTGTGTGGACCAGTTAAGTAATTCGTGTTCATTTAAGCCCTATGCACAGGAGAATAACAATCTTAAGTAATTATTGCTTGATTCCTGCCTTCAGGGCACTCAGAGTATGTTAGCAGAGATAAGCAAACAGGTAATTTTAGTGCAATGTGACGGGGGTAAGAATATATCCTTAGTAGCATATTATTCTTCGAGTATAGATAAAAATGGTAGGAAGTCTTGTGTCTTGGTGGGAAACACCAAGATACATACGTCATTTTCGCTGACATAGAGTCCTAGGTTGTTTGGAACGGAAGGTACTTTACAGCACTTTTCAGTAGAACTTCCTGTGATGATGGAAATGGTCTTTGTAGCATCCACTAGTCACATTTGGCTATAGAGCACTTAAAGTATGCTCACTGCAGTGAAGAAACTGACTTGTTAAAGATGATTTAATTTTAGTAAATTTGTATTTTAATTGAGTTGAGCCATAAGTAGTGGCATTAAATATGCACTTGAGCTACCTGGAGAGCTGGTTCAAAAGCAGATTCCTTGGTCCTGCCTCCAGTGTTTCTTGTTCTTTAACTTCGTTGTGAGGTTAAGGAATCTGCATTTCAATCACCACAGTTGGTTCTGAGACAGGTACAGATGGAGAAATACCAAGCCTTATCCTCAGAATATTTTCCTTAATAAAAGCCAATGAGAGAGCTCAATGTAGAAGGTGGAGCGAAGCTGTTCTGGAAGCTACAGGACTGGAAGCCAGAACATCATACATGTGCTGGGACCATGCCCTGCCAGAGAGAGGTGGGGAGTTAGAGGTTCTACTGACACAAGTCATATGCTCTTGACCTAGCACAACTTGATCACAGTCTTAAATTCTGTGAAATGCAAAATAAAACTGGTTTTCTAACAGCTAACGCCCTGTACTGTGTAAGAATGTTCTGCATGTATGATGGTGGTCCCACAAAAGCAGATGTGCTACTGATGTAATAAAGCATCCTACTTCACCCTGAGTCTTACAGAAGGATAGCACATACAAGAACTGGTTTACTTGAAGATCATTCTCCCAAGGGATATGGGGTGGGGGTGGGGGAGCATTTGTTACACAGTAGGTTGTTAGAAGAGAGCTCTGAAATGGCAGCCTAGGGGAGGGACATTAGAACCTAATGGCAGTGCTGCTGTGGTTTGGACCTGGAGTGTCCCCCCAGAACCTCATGTATTTGGATGTAATGGGATAACTGTGGAACTGTGTGCTGTGGGGACTGGCTGGAAGGAGTGGATGCTTGGGGTTTGGGATTGGGTCACTTTGTTGAGGTGGGCAGGGTAGAGGGTGGAGGGAGAGCAGTGGTAGAGCTTTCAGGTGTGTGTTACTGACTTGTTGGCCAGGAAATGAAGGGAAGCCGGGACCTGCTAAGTAAGCCTGAACCAAGTAGAGAAAGGAAACAGAAACGTTGTGACAGCCTGGGAAAGCTTGGGTCTTGCTTGAGCCCCAGACATCTTCTTCCTCTTCACTTGGCGTCTGTGTACAATGGGCTGAGCAGCTCCCAGCCTCTGCCATGTGCTTCTGTGGCTGCCCATGAACAGACTGTGTGATACCTTCTGAAACTGTGACCTAGAATAAAGCTTTCCTCCCTTGAGTTGTAGATGTCAGATATCCTGTCACAGTGATGAGAAAGTAAGACAAGTGCGCTGACAGGGGCAGAGCTTTGCTGGCTGCTCAGGGCTCATCTGTTGCCATGACCTGGTCTTTCCAAGGTCATCTGTGGACTGGGGCGTTGTGGACCATGACATACATGATATAAGTGAGGCACACTATGTACACACAGTATTTGCTAGTAGTAATGAATGATGGTTACTTCTTTATGTATTTACTACAGCTTTTATTGTTTTTTTAGAGTGCCCTCCTACCTATAGAAAATGTTTACTGTGAGACAATATGACTGCTACACCTAAAGCAGTTTTAAGCTTCTTGTGTTTACTGCACCTTTTGATTTCCTCAAGAGAGCCGTGTCTAGTGGCTGTTGACCTGTCCCTCTAGGTTTGTGTAAGTACACCCCTTGATGTTTGCACAACAATTCAAAGCACCTAATGACACATTTCTGAAAACTGCCCCATTGTTAAGCGATGCATGGCTGCCTGAACAAGCCAGAATTGCTTTAAAAGCAACGAGTACCTGTGGAAATGCAGGTTGTCGCAGAAGCACAATTAGTGCATTAGTCAGCCATTTATTTTTCCTCGCACTGGACATTCACCAGCCATCTGGACATCAGATCTCACCAGAACAGTAATTAAGAGCCCAGGCTGGCTGACCTAGATGTGAATGCTGTTTCCATCCCAAGAACGAGCTCCTAGGCAGGTTTCCTCGTCAGTAATAATGGCTAACAATAACCCCCACCCAAGACAAGTGCTTGAAACATAGTACTTGATACTTAGCAGTAGTTATTGCAATAGCAACAAGAACAATAATAATAGCTAACACTGGGCATTATTTAGTATGCCTGGAATTTACTCCATTCTAAGGAGCACTTACAATTTATTAACACATTTAATCCTTGCTGACACTCTTTGAGTTGATAGAAATTGTTATTTCTTTGCTAAAGATCAGCTGAAGCTTATAAAGATTTGGGAAATTGCTTAAGGTCACCTTGCTGGTGAAGGGCAGAAGTGGGACTCAGTTGCAGGCAGTCCAGCCCCGCAGCCTACAGTAGGCACTTGCACTTAGTATGTTGTTATTGCTCCGGGTTCTATAGGGAAACTTAGGATGAGCTATTTTCCCTCCCTGGCTGCAGCTCTGGCTGTAAATCACAAGGCTTCAGAGTTAGTCAACAAGTCAGCCTAGCTTCTAGGAAGCATTAGACCTAGCTGTGTACTTCCTTCCTCTTTGTTTTCTTTGGGCTTCCAAGGCCCAGACCCACCTAGATTCTTTCTTGTGACTCTGGCCTCTTTCAGCACATCTTGCTCCAACCAACCTGGAAATTTTCTTGAAAATGTTAGTATATGGATGACTTCTTGATTCTATCTCCAGCGCAATCTGTCCTCCAAGTCACAGGCTTGATTTTCGCAAATGCCAAATTAATAGCATCATTTGGAAGGCTAGCAGGCTTCTCAAACTTAACATAGGCTGGTAATCTAAGAATCGGAAATACAGAATATGCAAAAATCAGAAACTTTTTGAGTGTCAACATGATGCCACAAGTGGATGATTTCATACTGTGAAGCTTTTTTTTTATGTACAAGGTTTTTTAAATGTAATATGAAATGATCTTCTGGCTATGCGTATGAGGCATCTATGAGGCGTAAATGAATTTTAGGTTCATCAGACTAAAGATGAGTCTCATCTAACAATCTCAATAACTTTGTGCAGATAACCTAAATACAGTAAAATCTGAAAATCCCAATGCATCTGGTCCCAAACATGTCAAGTAAGAAATATGTAGCTTGCATGTCCTACATGTATCTTTTCTCCTACTCTGCTGCATGACATGGCTGTGCATCCCTGGTAAGACCATTCAGTGGCTCCAACACCGGCCCATTTGTCTGAGAATGAAATTCAGATGTATTACCATGGCTTCCAAGCCATAGAGAGATCCTTCTTTCCTTGCCCACCTCTGTACCCTCAAGGCTGTATTCCATCCCCTCCACAGGTGTTGACACTGGCCTCCGCTGGACCTCACTAGGCAAGACTCTGCCTACGAGGCTCCTGTTCCTGTCTCCCGACAAGATGGTGTTGGCTTATCTGCTAACACTGCTACAGGCCTAATACAATGTCCAACACATAGTAGATGTTCAATAAATATGTATTGTTGAAACCCAGTCTGTCGCTCTGCTAAATCCATCATGATCATAAAATGTCAATTCTAAGGTTGCTCCTTTTGGAGTTCTTTCACAGATGAGGCATTCTTTCTGTGTGTACACAAGTAGTTAGGAAATTGAATGGGACTTGGACTTGTATATGGACTTTGCTCTGTTTTCCTATTTTTCTTTGTTGGGCCATCCAAAGTGTTAGGCCTTTACAAGATCCTCTTCAGGAAAACAGCAGCCTCACCTACCCAATGCATGTTAAAATTGATAGGATTTTGGTTTAAAATGGAAACAAGGAGATGTACATTTTACAGAATTGAGTAGAGAACAATTTTCTCTGTTTAGATTTAACAAAAGAAGAATGAAATGTGAAACACTTTGGGTACTCCGGAAAGGGGTTCTCCATGAATATTTGGGATTTGGTGCTCGTCAACAACTACTCTGTTTTTCTTGAGAATTGATTACCTTGGCAACAACAGCGTCACTTCCAAATAGAAAATGTGCTTGCCAAGCTCGAGTGTAGAGTGACTGTTTTGGCTGAGCCACAAAACTGAAAATGGAGGTTTGCAAAGCTATTGCAGACGGGTCATTAACGCGGCTGGCTGAAGTGAGCTTGGCCACAGCTTTTCATTGCTTCTACCTTCTCATCAGCAGCAAGATAATTAACTGTTAGACGCTGGAGCTGCAGCCCATGGTGGAAGGGAGTCTACTTCTAGTTGCTTCTGCAGAGTGAGGGCAGTGAACAGAAGTTCCCAAACAGTGGAAATAGAGTTTCCATCCATCCAGTGACAACACGTTTGAGGCATAACATTCAGATTGGCATCATCAGTTGGCTGAGATGATGATCTGCATTTCCCTAATCTGTTTTTTGGAGGACAGAGTGACCTGCTCAGGGCAGGCAGAAGCTCACAGCTATAGATTAGGTTATCAGCAAACACGTGACCTGTATGTATCAGCACAATTGTGGTTTTGGGCAATAGAAGCCCAACTCCTCTTAGCTTAAGCGACACAGGGAATTCATCACTTGCTCACATGAGAGGTCCAGGGGTAGATATTGGCACAAGGAATGACAATGATTGGCTTTGACGGTTTGATCTCTTTCTCCCTGTCTCCACTGAACTTGTCCCATATGTCTCAGCTGTCCTGTCCTCTGCACTGGCTTTATATTCAGGTCCCCGTGTTGTGACTTCTGGAAGCACCTGTATGCTACAAGTAATATTTTAACAACTCCAGTATACAGAGACCTTTTTTGCTCATGGAGTTGTTTAAAAAAATCTCTGACTTTCTTCCTTTGGTCCGATTGTTACCTGGGGTGTGGGTTCTGAGAGCAAATTTCCAGCTTCTTGTGTGCAGCAAACAAAGAATGAGATGTACATGTGCCAGCAAGGATACTACAGCAACAACTTTCATTAAAGCAAAAGTGTGCTTGGGAATTAGCAGGCTCACACTGGAAAAAGAAATGGTATGAGCCCAAAAATGGTTGATGAGTGGGTTTTTGTGTTCCCTCCATCCCCTGCTGTATTCCTCCTAGGGAGATCTTCCGGATATAATGATGGTATGATTGACAGGATACGTAGTCTTACCTGCTGTGTCTACTGAGCATGCACCTTCCCGTAATACGTTGTGTTATAATTGTATGCAAGAGATGAAGTTGATTTGCGTGACCCTTCAGTGAGTTCAGGGGATGAAAGATCTTAACCCATAGGAAGATTTAGTACAACTGCATTTTGGTCTGGGATTTCTCTGCCAGGTTTCAAGTTTTTACTTTTTTTTACCTTGACTGTCATTTGGTAGTCTTGTGACAAGTCTTAGGCGAGTTAGGGGTGGACTCTAGGGGTGTTGGGTGGGCCCTGGAGACATAACCTAGGATCAGGGTGAGTGGAAAAGAAGCAGTTTCATAGCACCCATTTTGTTCTGTATCTCTTTTTCTCCCCCAAACCTGGCCCCCAGACAGTTTTAAGGGTCATTGAGGGAGGAATATTTGACTTTGGTATCTGCTTCCTGCTAAGTACAGTTGACTGTGCCTATGTGAAAATCATGAAACTCACTCTGCCTAACCTGGGGCCAAGGGAAACCATGCTTTACCTCTGAAGATGTGTCCATGAGCTCTTGGGATGGTGTTGGCCTTTGGTTTCTGGCTTAGATCCTCATTGGTAGTTTGACAGTCTTTAGATGAGAAGATACGATTTCAGTTAGGAGGTTCAAGAGCCAATAAGTGGAACTCTTAAGAACAATTAACAAAATCATCGTGAGAGGTATTAGCTAGAATAGGAACCAGGAGTGGAATATGGAGGAACTGAACTTTTTTTTTTTTTTTTTTTTTTTTTTGTAGATTTGAAGCATGATCTAGAATTCTCTGATGCCCTGATGGCAAGGAATGTCATACTACTGGTGGGGGAGGGGTAAATTAGATGGAAGAGTCCTTAGTAACAGGTTTTGACCTCACAAAGGTAGAGAAGGTATTTTCCTAGGAACAGTTCACTTCAACGAAGGATAGTGAGGATTAATACAGTAGCAACGAGACCATCTACCAGGTATGCCTATGAGTCACTGCTTATCTCATGTAGCAGGTTGTTGGATTTTTTTTTTCAAAGAGGAATTTGAAATTGTCTACTGACTCATAGGTAGATGGAGTTTATGGGGTTTCCTCTTCATCTAATGGTCTCTTGGGCAGTTTGGGTTTTAGCCTGGAGAGGTGAATCTGCCTATCTATTCCTTCCACCTTGATGGCAGAGTGTGTGTTTAAGAGGGTTGTGCAAGGGCCTTTCCATGTGGGGGTGAGTTGGTCATGGGCCCATCCTCCTCTCAGGTTTTGATTAGAACGTGGCCGCTATGGTGGACAATTATTGTTAGCCTCTGGGAGTAGAAGAGTCTTATTTCCATACTCCTGCAAGGCCCCCAGGTGGATGAGATGCTGGTGGAGAAGGGAGTATTCTTGGTGTCAGTGAGTAGGTCAGTTGTCAGAAAGGATTTTCATAAAGCATCTCAACCTGACTGAGATTCTGCTTGGATTTGGAGGCTGCCTGAGGCCTCATTAAGGCAGTGGAGAGAAGGTCTAGCCACTTCTGGTGGGTTTACTGGCATAGCTTTGCTAAGGTGCACTTGACGGTTCTGTTGGCATGCTTGATCTTCATTAAAGATTTTGGCTTGTGTGCACAATGTAAATGATCCTGGGATGGCTTAGGAGTCTTCCACCAAAGTGTGGATGGGCACTATCGTCGATGAGGAGGATAGCGATATTGCAAGGAGAGTGTCGAGGGTCCAGCAATCCTGTGGCTGTTAACTTGTCAATAATGGGTTTGAGCCTCATTTTAGCCTCCAGCCCAAGAGGTTACTATTTCCTTTTGGGATATACATTGGGTTCTTTTAGGTATGTGACTCCTGGATTAGCAGTGACATAGCCCAACTGGGAGTTCCATTGTATCAGGCCCAAGGGTTGATATGTCCCAAGGTGACTGCAGATAAAGGGGTTAAGTCCTGTGCAAGCATTCCTCAGGTGGTTAGAGGTCATAGTAATAGGCTGGTCCTGAACTGAAAGAGAATGTTTGTTCTGATTGTGAGGAATGAACATTGAGACACAGCCCTAAAGAGGGCGTTTTTGAGCCTAAAGTTAAGTAAGCACACTGGTTGATTCCCTCAAGGTCCACAATGACTGATCAGTGACAGGTTAACAGGAGCGTAGGATTGAACAAGAAGCCTCCACCATGCCTAGAAGAAAAGAGATTTTCTTATCCACAATGTCTAGGCTTATCTGAAGCACATCTATGGTGGCAGGGATATTATGCCACTACGGCTCTATGGATAGCCTCAAGAACCATTGAGGCTAACCTGTCATCGGGCCTATGTCTTCTTTCCTGGCAGTATTGGTGTGAGGTGGCCTCATTCCTCTCCAGGAACACAGGCAGTCCTCTCATCAACGCCATATATCACACAAATCTTCACAAATCCTGCATGTCCCTTGGAGCTTGTTGGGACACTCCTTTGCCCCGTGTCTCTTTGCACTTGAAGCAGCCGTGGAGGTATTGTCTAAGATCAGGTGAGTGGTGAGGGAGGTTCCATAGCCCTTCCTTTGTGCTGTCCAGATTACACCTCGAGCCACATGCCCAGCTGTGTGCCAGTCAGTGTAAAGCAGACAGTGGAATATTCTGATAGTATAAGCCCATGCCACCTGACCATCTCTAGAATTGAAGTGAACTCTTTAGTAACCAAGGAAATATGAACTTCGAATATACTCACCAGAGGAAGGGGTACTGAAGGCAAACAGAAATGCTCAAGTTTAAATTAACGCCTCTGTTATGTGTTCATGGGCTTATTTGGCTCTTTTACATGAACCTCAGACACCCCTCCATTAGCATCATCTCTGGTCTTCTCTGGAGTTGCTCGCAGCCTTGCATGTTCATGGTAAGAGGCTACCAGTGTTTGTCATCTCTACTGGTAGCTCTTTTGTTCAGTTCATCCTATTAAATGAGGGTCAGAATTTGGCCCTTTGCTTGTCAAATTCTGACCTGAAACAGGAGTCGTGTCTCTGCCCCCTCATGGCTGGCATCCTGTCCATGACAGCAGCCCTGGCAAGTGGCAGTGTGATAGGATGATCAGCTGATTGAAAGCAGGTGGGAGCACAAGCTGGTCAGGATGCATCAAGGGCCACTGGGAAAGGCACTGTGAGCAAAGACACAAAATATACCAACCCTCTGCCCTCTTCCCCCGCCCCGCCCCCACCCCAAATCTGGCCTGCCACAGCTTCAGGGCATCTCCATTGCTCACCTCTACTTACCTTAATTTCAGTTGGAGTTGTTGTTGGCTCCTGAAGAGTCTGTTTTCTTTGGATGGTGCCCATTGGCTAGAACATGCCCAGTGGCTAGCTATCTTCCTTGCCCTGTGCACCACCACTGAGCCGCATGCGACTATCTCCTCACAGTGTGTGTGTACACGAGCCATCTTGTGTGTACATGGGCCATCGTATTTTCACTCACATCCAGTGTCTTTCTATAACGTCAGAGGTGGGGATGACCTGTGCGTAGTTTCTAGGACAGTGGGTAGCATATGGCAGGCACTGAATGAGGGTTTGTCAAATGAATGAATGAGTGAACAGGCACCAGAAGTCACTGAGGGAGGTAAAGTGTGAGAGGATGACCGGCCCAGGTTACCCCATATAGTAAGAGGCACTGTCTTCCCTGAAAGCCACATCTTCTGTTTCCTAGTGTCCTGCTTCCTTCCCTCTGCCGAGCAGTGGAGATCTCTGAATAGTAGGAGGACAGTTATAAGACAGAATGAACGCTTGTGTGCAGACAGATAGTAAATTACATGGCAATGTTGATAGCTTTGATGTCGTACCCGGACAGTGGTAATTGTTGCTTCCTCTGAACAGGTCTGTCTTAAGCACAGAGGGGGAAATGGTTGGTGTGGTTTTTTTTAAAGAGAGAAGCCCTTTTCTCCTGTTAACTTTGGTCATTCCAGTACACCTCGGTGCCTTGTCTGGTTTGACTCTCTCGTAACACTTGGACTTGCTTATAATTAAGTAATCTTACTTGGTTGTAAGCAAAGTTTGGGATGCTGACTTACTACTACGTCATTAGCACATTTAATCTTGGAAGACTCTGCCCGTCCCCACTTGCGGGTTCCTGGGAGAGTTCAGGTGAGTGTCACAAAGGGCACAGATGAGCTGTAAGGGCAGGTGGTCAGCTCGAGCCAGGAGCAGGAGACGAGTCCCTGTGGCACCCAGATTGCTGGGGAGATCTTGGCAACCCGTTGGCCGTCCGGGAGATGTGGGGTGCCCTTTCTGTACCAGTTTAGTATATTTGAGGGGAAAGTGCTGGTTGCAGACCCTTGTGGATCCAGGAGTGCTGCGCAGGTTACCAGGCCCGGGTTCTTTCTTGTTTCCTCCTGTGTTCACATGTAGAAGCTCCCCTGTCTGACTCCTCCCAATTCACGAAAGTGCTTAGCCTTGTGCCTAATTCCTAACAGGTCCCACAGGGCTGGGCTGTGCTCTTTCCAGGTGGAAGATTGAATACAGAGGCTTGTTTTTTGAGGGGACACAGAGAGGAGAGGCAATTAACATGTATTACACATGTATTGGCCACAAACAACATGTTCTTCTGGGACCCTGGGCCTTTGCATGTACTTCTCTCCCTGCCAGGGATATTTTACTACCCTGAGCACTCCCATTTGGCCCTTTGGCTCCAGCTCCTCTGTGGCGCTCTCTCAGGCTAAAGGAGCCATTACCTCTCCCTTCTAACCCTATTCACCTGTCATTAATTGTTTTCCTGTTTTGGAACAAACATCTACTGCATGGAAGCACTGTGTGTTGAGAATACAACAGAGAATGTATCCTAGTGCCTGTGTCAGAATTAGCGTGGTCCCACCCTCTCTGCTCTGTTTCTGTATCAGAGCAGTTACTTGTGCCGTGGTATTAGATTTGTGAAGCACTTGCTGTTTTGTTAGGCATTGTTCTTAAAGCCGAGCGTTCAGTAGAACGTGGGAAAGACAATAAAAATCAATAAAGAACATTAAGGACGGGATGGTTCTGATGGTGTGCAATTTAAGGAAATAAGTCAGAGTAAAAAGAGCAAGGATTGAGAGTGACACGTGAGGACATTGGGCAGGAAGGAGGGTCCTTGTGGGACAAGATCTGTGGATGACGGGGTGTGCGCTCAGAGGTCTTGGTGCAGGGTATTCCAGGCAGGGGGAAGAGTTTGTGCAAAGGCCTTGGAGTGGGCATTTTTCAGGAATGATGAAAAACCAGGGCTGTGATGTGGATAAGAGATGACGACTTGGAAAATAGTTCAGGGAGGTGGGTAGTTGCCGGGTCACGGAAGGCCTTTAGACCTTGTTTGGGGCTTATGTGCTATTCAGAACACCTCAGGAAGCCGCCCTTGCCATTCCTTGCCTGAGTTGGAGTGGACATTTCTTGATGGAGCTAAAATTCTGCATCAGCTTATATAGTAACTGATAGCCGGAAGTGGCTGTTGAAAACTCAATATGTGCCCGTCCAGATTCGAATTGTTCTATAAATACCAAACATACAAGTTTTCAAAGACTTTGTATGAAAACAATGCAGACAGTCTCATTAATATCTTTCCCACTGATGACTTCTGAAAGTATTTTTGATGTGTTGGGTTAAATGACTTATATTATTAAAATTAATTTCATCAGTTTCTGTTTATCTTTCTGCTGTTACTACTAGTAGTTTGAAACTCCCCATGCGTGGCTTGGACTGGATTCTTTTGCTGTTGGACAGCATTGTCCTGGGGTCATCCAACCCATGGCTTTTACCTTTTATAGTCACCTTTGGATTGGCCCAAGCTTCTCTTTGAGGATGGGGATTGCCTCGGGTTGATGGAGTTCTTAGGCCTAACATGGTGCTCCTCAGGAATCCCCTGAAAGACTCCTCAGTCTTCTCCTGATGTGCTCAGGTTGCCGGTAGGTAGAGCCAGGGATGCCGGGAATGAACTTTCCAGAAGCAGCCCTCAGCCAATGACCAGAAGTTGGAGAATAAATATTTCAGCTTCCTGTACACAGGTGCACATGTGTGTTCATAGCATCCTTGCAAGGATCTCAGTAGGCTGAGCCCTAATGGTTTCATTGTGTCCAGCCCTTTAGTATGTCTACTATTAGCATCCTTCCCATCACTGACTTAGCTCCAGTAATCTACCCAAATAAATTACTTGTAGTCAGATCCTCATTTGTGGCTGTTCTTCTGGGGAAACCCAGCCCAAGACCTGGGGTTCCCTATAAATATAGGCGCTCAACAAAGGAAGGCAGGGGCCATCTCTCTAGCATATGACTAGGAGCAAGTTGGCTACACATGCTCAGGGATAGAGGGTGGACTGATGGTGTCAGGGAACAGGCTGGATTCCTGGTGAATTTTCTGCAGTCTCTGGACCTCTGAGCTCAAGGACAAGGAGCAGGGACACTGGGTGTGCCAGGCTCTGGGTGTGGCTTCTTGCTGGTCCTCTGTTCTTCCACCTGCCACACCTAACAGAACAGTGAGTCAGCAGGTGAGTCAGTGGAACAGAGATTCTCAGAACTGTCCTCTCCAGTCAGCCTGCCTGAAGGGTCCAGGGAATGCCTCACGACAGAAATGGGACAGGCAGTATCCCCCATATATACTGAATTAAAGGGTTTGTGGGTGCTATAATCTTTGACACTACTTCTAAGCAAAATTATGGAAATTTTCTACCAGGTAGTTCTCCTTCTCCAGTTTTCTAAAACCAATGGTTGTTCGACAGTTCAGTTCATTTTTAACAATGACTTTCTGTTTAGTGTAGAGATAACTGGTCATACGTCCCAGAAGCTTCCTATACAATGACCACTATGAATACATTCAGGGTCCTACAACTCTCTTCTCAAGTTCAGTGATTTTCCAGAACATTTTCTAGAGCTCAAGAAAAACACTTTACTGGTCTTGTGTCAGTAATGCAGCTCAGGCACAGCCAGGCAGAGGAGCTGCAGAAGGCGAGGGGAGGAGTAGGGGAGGAGGTATAGCCTCCTCTTCCGCCTGACAGGCTGCTTTCCCAGCACATCTCGGTGCCCACCATCCTGGAAGCTCTGGATTCTCCGTCTCTGTGCTTTAGTGGGTCTTATGAGGTTTCTTTATCTAGACATTATTGATTTGGTCATTAGTCATGGTGATTGAAGTCTGTCTGCAGCCCTTCTTCCTTTCCCCAGGACTTTCTGGAGTCCATCCTTAAGCTACTAAATCCCTACTCCGAGTCATCCTTCAACATACAAAAGACATCCTTATGGGTCTGGGGATGTAGTGATAGAGCCTCTTGCCCAGCAGGTGGGAAGCTCTGTGTCTGATCCTAAACATCACCCCCCCTCCTCCCTGCATACAGACACTTATCACTGAGATTTCAAGAGTTTTAGGAGCTTAGTGCCAGAAACCATGGACAGAGACCAAATACATTTTTTACTGTACCACAATAATATTATTATAAGGCTAGATGTGAACACATATGGAAAGCCCTGTGACTGGTGCGTTGCCTCAATCATGTCATGTTCTGGTGTATTTGTTGGAAAAAGAGTGACAGGGAAGTGGCCCATCTTGCTGTTTAGAAAGGCTGCTGTGCTTTTATTCATTCAGCAGACACATGCAAAGCACCTCCTCAGTGTCCTGGTCAGAGCCAGCCTGCGCCTTTTCAGCATCAAACCTGTTGACGTCCACTGCCAGCCTAGAAGCTCTCCCTGACTTCTAGAACAAAGAGCCATTCCTTTGCCATATTGCCCAGTGCCTTTTGCAGCTGCCCCTGCCTGCCTCCTTTTGCCTCAGGCCTGTCCCTTCTTACATGTGTCCTTTGTTGCCACTGGGCTGAGCTGTCTGCACCGCCCACATCTGATAAGCGTTCCAAGCCTCTGTGTACCTATACCTGGGTGCCCTCTGCCCAGAGGGCTCCTTGCCGGTCATTCTGCAAGCTCGCTTCGTTAGGGGCAGCTCAGCATCGCCTCCCGATTTCCTTTCCCATCACTTTGTCCTTTCCTCTGTGTCCCCTGCACCTAATTTTCCCGGAAGTGTTCAGTCATTTGACAGATTTGTGTTGGGCGCTTCCTTTGCAGAAGTGGACCTCTCGGTTGACTAAGAATCCTGCGACTGTCTCTTAGCATCTACCAAGAACCTGACCTGGTGTCAGCTGTGCTACTCGTATGGTCTTGTTTAGCCCTCACCCTCATTCTCTTAATTGGCCCCATTTTTCAGAGGTACAAATCAAGGATTAAAGAGGTTTACAGCAATAGCAAATAGTGGGACCAGGAAACGTGCTCTCAGCCATCAGAGGCCATTGCTCTGTGGGTTGGTGGGAAACAATATTGTCTTGTTTTGTTCTACATTGTACCATCATGTCTTTTTATGTGGCTGTTTCCCAGTGTCAGCCGAGGTCTCAGTAGGAAACAAATGGGATAAACTGAGAACCAAGTACAGGAGAAGTACGAGCAGGGACCCGGCAAACTGTAAGTGATGGTGCGGCACGCAAGTCCCTCTGTAGGCTTGGAAGGGTGAGGGAGAGAATACTTGTGGACAGTAGAGCCTGTGTGGACGGGCCCTGTGATGGCACTGGGAGGGCTGCAGCCCGAACAGGAGGGAAACGTGTCTCTTCCAGAATGTTCTTCTTCCCTTCTATTTTTTATAGGCCTCATTGCCTAAATCCTACTGGCAGCCAAAGGGCCAAAGGAACCCTGAGATGTATCGGGAGCAGGTCGTGCCTCTGGTGTCCAGAGCAGGAGAGGAAAGGTGCAGAGCTGGCCTAGAAGTCCCCTGTGCTCTCTCGGTGACTGCAGGCTTCCGGAGAGCTGGGGCTTGGTACTGCCCACAGCGGCAGCTGATTGATGAGTGCTCCTTGGGCAGGGTGTGTTGGGTGAATGCGTAGTGAAGGACTGGACTTTAGCAGACAGATTCCTTCTACAGTGCCTGCTTGTCGCTCACACACGGGTTCTCGAATTCTAGATATGTATGAGGTGTGACCAAAGTAGGTGGTGAGCCTTTAAGTTTTTAACAAGTCATTACAGTAAAAAACACATGACTGTTAATCCCTCCTCAGAATCCTCCGCCTCACTTGGAACACACTTCCTCTTCTCACCTCTCTGTGGAGCAGCTCTGGAACTCTTCTTTCATGAGTTTCTTAATGAGATGTGATCAAAATTATGATGAAGGTTACTGCCAAGTGCCACCCACTGGAAAGGCAGGCTTATAAGGGCATTGTGCTGCCCTCATCTACCTCATGCCCCCGATCTGCGCATGTCACCTCTGGCTCTTTCCCAAAAGTCACAATGCCTGGGAAAGGTAAATATTTTGAAATGATTCAGGACATCAAGGCAACTGCAACAGCTGCAACTAAAGACACTCGTGAAAGAGGATGCAGAACTGCTTCAGAAACTGCTAAGAATGGATAAATATGTTCAAAGGTAGGGGAGGTGTTTTGAGGAGTTTGATGGCAATGTGTCTTTCACTGTAATTTTTTAAAGAATCAAACTTTCATTGTACTTTTTGATCACACTGCATATATGAGTGCCTTCCCAAGCTCCCTCTGAGCTGGTAATGGGGAAGTTGACTCTTTTCTATAATTTTCACACCTCTTGCCCCAATTCAACTTCCACACAATCATGGACCTAAGTGTAGAAGAAAGTAAACTATGAGCTGATCTCACGCTGGCTGCATGTGTGAGATCTGTGGGCTTTGTTTCTCTCAGCCTTTTCCTGAGTTCCTCAGATAAGGTTAAGAAAAGTAGCCCCAGTGTGTACAACTCTGCCCAGCCCACTGTGCAGGCGTGTTTTCTTGCTTCCTGGGTAGAAAACCTTCTCTGGGTTTTCAAATTGAAATCATCTGAAGAACTCCCATACAGGAAGAGATGGGGAGAGAGTGAGAGAGAAAGAGAGAGAGCAAAAGAGAGTGCACACCAGAAAGCCTGAATTACTGTGATGTGTATGTGTGTCAGAGGATCCACATTTGCTGGATTGAAGGACCAGAAAGGAAAACTATAATTCCCTCCAAATGCCCTTCTTTTTTTTTTTTTTCAACTTATGTGTGGTGCGCAGGTGTATATACCTCTGATGAGGTAGGTGTGGGAGTAAAGTAGATCTCCACTGGATCAAGTAGAAATGTATGTCTTCCTGCTTGTTTGCTTCTTGGGTGTGTTAGCAGGAAAGCTATATAAAACTGGCTACCAAATCACACAGGACTATTCGCTTTGCGCCACCCCCACCCCCCGCGCCCCCGTTTACATTAGTATGTATATAAAATACACATTTGTTCCAGTGAGCTTGAGTACTTTGTGCACGTATATATTGCGTCAACATTACAATCCTTCCCCTCCTCCTTTTTGGCCCCCCTCCCTCCTTCATCACCCGTGATTCCCACCACCACACCCATTTGGTTCTATAAAAAGCCCGTACTTAGGATTTCTTATATTAGAGAAACCATGCGATATTTAACCTTCTGCATTTGACTCACTTCACTGAGCGTGATGGTCTCAAGTACACAGGGCTGTTTATTAGGACACAGGTAAAGTATTTAAACTTGCTGTGCCCCATTCTCCTCATCTATAAGCTGTGGACCGTCTGCTAACACTCACAAGGTCTCACTAACTTACCTAATTGCCCAAGCTAGGCTTTGAATTTGTAATCTTCCTGCCTCAGCCTCCCAGAACAGAGTGATGACTCTTTCTTTTTTGCTCCTATTACTTTCCTTCTTTGCCCTCTGTTCCTCTGCTCCCACCCTCAGCCATAGTCAGACCACCTGAGAGCCTCTCTTTCCAGCCCATTCTCCAGGGTCCCCTTCTCCATGCTTTAGTCCTGCAGTGGCCACTGCAGTATTATCCAGGGTGATTGTGTTATGGCCTTAGGATCGTAGGATCCAAAAGTTTAGAGCTTTGAAACTAACACAAGCCAATAGCCATAAACCATTCCTGACATCAGCCTGGGTCCTTTCTGCCTGTTGATCCCAAGTACTACCTCCCAAGCCTCCCGGGAATGTGGCTTTCTAAATGTCTAAGTAGTCTGAAGCTGAGACCAGCAATATGGAGCCATTAGGAAACAGTCAACACACAGGTGGAGGAGTAAGGCAGCCCATAATGAGCTCCATTTGGCTCAGTTCCCAAAGCTGACTCTGCTCAGGGTCAGATGGCTGAGGGGAGTGCACATGACTCTGTGGCAAAAGCCTCGTTCACATTTCACCCTGAAGGTTGTCCTGGATGCTCTGAAAAATCACACGATTATCATTAAGGGAAAGATGCATTCAGTTCCTGCCATCTTCCAGGAGGAGGAGGCCGGGCTCCAGGACGTGGTAGGGTTGAGGGTCAGCTGGACTTGACTGTTCCGCCGCCTCATCATGAAGCAAGGGATGATGAGGCCACTTGACTGAGTGGGGCAAGACCTACAGTTCAGTAAATTCCACAGGTACGTAAGCTGGTTGAAAAGCAGTTACGCAAAGGGGCATAAATGATCCAGAGCAGAAGCTTGGCCCCAGCTGAGGGCCTTTTCGCAATCTAAAGGGGAGTCTGCAGGACATGGGAACCTGATTCCCTAACTTGGCAGTTCTAGAATGGGTATTGGAAGGATCTGGGGCTTAAACACTGCCTCACATCAAATCCATTCCAGACCCATGGTAAATTAGTGTCTCTTTGGTCTGGTGGCCTTAGATGATGTGTGGTTGAAAAAGGATTGAACTTGGCATCAGAATTGGATTCAAATGCAGACACAGTGCTTAGTAGCTGCATAACGGTGGGCAGGTTTCCTAACTTACATAACATTATCTGTTTTACAGGGTTGTGTTGAGGATACAGTGAGATGAATATCCAAAAGCATCAGACCTTTTGCCTGCTATAGGAGCTAAATACATTACTTTCTTTCCCATTAAATATCTTTAACTTCTCTGTATGATCAGTTGATATTGGTTCACTTCTGCTCTAAATATACATGTGTTGGAATTAGCCTTGGCAAAGGTCTGGAAGTTCAAGGGACTGAGAGACGTAATTCAGGGTCTCTGGGCATGGAATCCTTTTCTTATTACAACATTTGGTTTCTTCTTAGAATCAAAGAAATTAAAAGAGGATGGGGTTAGATCCTCTGTGAGTGTGTGTGTGTGTGTGTGTGTGTGTGTTTATACTCTACTTTACTCTTCAGAGAACAGGAAAAGTTAGACTATTAAAAAAGTAGGAAGCTGCACATGCTTGTAATCCCAGCACTTAGAAGGCTGAGGGAGAAGGACTGCCATGAGTTCAAGGCCAGTTTTGGCTACGTAGTGAGTTCAGGACCAGCTTGAACTACAGAGTGAGATCCTGTCTCAAAAAAAAAAAAAAAAAAAAAAAAAAAAAAAAAAAAAAAAAAAAAAAAAAAAAAAAAAAAAAAAAAGGCAGAAAGATATATACATAAAATTCAGGACCACGGATACTCTGGAATATAAAGACAATGGACCTAAGTGTAGCTATGTCTACCCCAAGATCTTACACAATTTTTACTTTGAAACTGCAGATTTTTGTCCTGAGTCTTACTCTTTATATTTGTTATGCTACATATTTAATACAGTACTTCTATGTACATTGATACATATGTACATGTTCTGTTAGGTGTAAAATTCCTAGCTTATATTTTCTTTTGAATTCAATTGGTATCATCAGAGCAAATAATAATTATAAGAATAGCTTTATGGAAAGAATGAAGATTCATGCACTTAGTAAAATCTCAGTTCTTCAGATTGAACATTTAGGAGGTGTACCCATAGTCTCTCTCTCAGATAACTGCCCTTAATATCAGCTAAATCTAGAATTTTTGTCCTTTTACGAATGCTGGAGCTACCAGCTCTGCCATCCACAGCTGTGTACAAAATTAGATATATCAAGCTACAAAAAGAAAGAAAAAAACACTGGAAAAAAATTTTCCATCCTCCAAATGTCGCATCCTAACTTACGTCATTGTGGTTTGAATTCTAAACAACCCTTGAGAAAGAAGGATAACCAAAAACCATTCTTGACCCAACAATAGTGTATCAACCTGCTGTTAGATTAAAATACACTGATAAATAGTACACCAGTCTCGTATAAACAGATAAACAAGTAACAAAACTAGAATTCTATTCCCGCTGTGGAAGGGCTACAGCAATTTGTCTTTCTGGCCGGGAAAATAATTGTGGAATTTTAAATGATTGCACTGGAAAGATTGGGCAGAACATTAATTTGAAAGCAAAGGAGTCTTTGAACTTAACCATCTTATTGTGTGTATGCAATCTGCCCTGTCTCCTCTCCCCTAACCAAATTGTGCAAAGGTTGTGTAAATAAATTTGCTTCTTCAGAAATCCAGTTCGTGGGAGCCTGTTGGCTCCTCTGTGGCTGATTTTCTGAAAGCAATATCCAAGATGAAATTTAAGTGCATGTGAAATGTAATTCTGTAGTTGGTGAATGGAGACCAGAGTTTGCGATGGTTCTGTGTCCCTACAAAAGGGTCTTTGGTGAGCGTCTTCAGCATAATTCAATAGAACATTAAGCCTGTAAGTATAAAAATCTAAAATGTGGCGGACAAGTTAGGAAATTGACTCTGGTAGAATAATTTTAATTTGACCACTTCTGAAATTAGCTGTTCTCATACAATCTTAAATTGGTACAGCATTTTTAGAGGCCCAGTTTATAGGTTTGGATTAAATTTCAAATGTATCTACACAAAACCCCCAAACATTAGCAATTAGTGGTTTTCCCTTCCCCTTCTTCACAGACCAGAGAACTCTTGAGAGAGGCCAAAGCCAGATGTTACCTCCATGGTTATCAGGAACCCCAGCTTTTTGTGCCTCTCTCAGGTTCTACCATTCTTTCGCATATTGCCTCATGATCCAAAATGTTAACTGGAACGTCAGCCATCAGATCCACATTACAGGCCACAGGATGGAAGAAAAAGGAGAGGACAACAGAGGTCTGCTGTAGCCGGGCTAGCTCTTTTGAAAGGCACTTGGCTCAGAGGTCTACATAGGTCTTCTGCTTACATACCCCTGGCTAGATTTAGTCACACAGTCACTCCAGGTATATGGAGGGCTAGAAAATGGATTTCTTTACTTTGCTGCTCTAAACCAAATAAATCTGGGCTTTATAAGTGAATAAAAGGAGACCAGATAGAGGATGTCTAACCAGAAGTCCCTTCCACGTACAGAGAGTACGAAGAGTGTGGTATAACTGAATGAGTATGGCATCACATGGACTGGTATTTCAGTCTTAGCTCAGTACTAAGTGCAGGATGCTGGATCTAGAATGTGTTTAAACCTCAGTTTCCCATATAGGGAACAGTAATAGCTACTTTATAGAGTTGTTGTAAGGGTTAAACAAAAATTATGTATATAAATTGTCTTCTATACAGTATGTACTAAGTCACAGCCTTTTTTTTAACTTTTTTTTTTTTTTCAGTACTGGGGGTTGAACTGGGCCCTCATGCATACAAGGAGAACACTCTACCACTGAGCTCGGAGGGTGCTCTGCCACTGAGCTACATCCTGTCCCTTTTTATTCTTTATTTTGAGGCAAGGTCTCACTAATTTGACCAGACTTCCCCAAAAACTTGGGATCCTTCAGCATCAGCCTCCCAGGGAGCTGGAATAGGATGTATGTGTCACCATGCTCTGCTTGTAGTTACTATTAATGGCTAAGTTGTGCCTTCTACCACTATACCATAGTGAATTTTTTTAGTGAAGATACAATTTACATAACCTAAAATTTGCCCTTTAAAATACACAATTCTGAGGTTTTTAGGGTGCTCACAAAGTTATGTAATTTGTCACCATAACTTATTGCAGGACATTTTATCACTTGTTCCTCAAAAGAAACATTGTAACGATTGGTAGTTATTACCCAGTTTCTCTCCCCTGAGCCCCTGGCAGCCATGGATCTTTCTGCATCTATGGATTTACCTATCCTGGACCTTTATTATAAATGGGGTCACACATTATATGATCTTTCACATCTTCCTCCTTTCACTTAGCTCAGTGTTTTCACGTTTTATCCAAGTTGTAGCATCCACAACTTTTTCCTTTTATTGCTAAGTAATATTGCATTGTATGACATACCACATTTTGCTTATCTGCTCATCTGTTCATGGACATTAGAACGCTTTTTGCCTAGAATGAGTAGTGCTGTTCTAACATCCAAGCGCCACGCGCACCTTTCTAGTGCCCTTACATTGGAGGTTAGGATTTGAAATGTGAACTGTGAGGAGGGTAAACATTCAGTCCATACAGAGAATTACTGGATCCTGTGGTAACATAATGTTCAAACTTTTGAGGATTCCAGGATGTTTCCAAAGCTGCTGTGTCATCTTCCATACCCTCTAGCAGCGTGTAACAGTTCTAGTTTCTCCACATCTCAGCAACACTTGTTATTTTTCCATCTGTTTTCATTGTAGCCTTTCTGGTGGGTGTTAACTGGTATTTCCTTGTGGTTTTGATTTCATTTCCCTAATAATTAATAATGTTGAGTATTCATGTGCTTATTGTCTATTTATATATCCA
Organism: Ctenodactylus gundi; assembly: GCA_004027205.1. Taxonomy (NCBI): domain Eukaryota; kingdom Metazoa; phylum Chordata; class Mammalia; order Rodentia; family Ctenodactylidae; genus Ctenodactylus; species Ctenodactylus gundi. The sequence goes on from PVKB01000815.1 coordinate 391,755, forward strand.
TTCATAATAACGTCTCTTCAGCTCTTTTGCCTGTCTTAGTTAAAATTTACAATTTTAGCTAGTTAAGTTACTTTAAAATTAATTGTCTTTTTATTCTTGGGTTGTCAGAGTTCATCTATTTAGGATGTTCTACCATTGTCGGAAAAATGCTCTGCAATATTTTCTTGCATTCTTTAGATGTACTGTCTAACTCATTCCTTAGAACCTTTTTTGAGATGGATATTAGTGACTCTACAAAAGAGGAAACTGAAGCTCTAAGGCAATCAGCAGTTTGCCCAAGATAACGTATCTACTAACTCTGAATTTGGTACTAGAATTCAAGAGAAGGTTAGCAAGGGCATTTCCAGTTTAAGTGGTAAAAATCCGATTCAGATTAGCTCATGCCGAAACGGAAATATAACTGCCCATGAAACTGGCAAGTCCGCAGTGTGTACTAGCATCAAGCATGGGAGAGATTTGGTTGATTCAGAGCTTCAGTTAGAGTCACCAGGGCCTCCCTTCTGCCCCTGTCCCCTGAATTTTTAGCTTTTGGTTTTGATCATTCTCATGTGGTAAGGATGGTTACCAGCATCTGAAGACCTATGAAGTCTCTGAAGCGAGAGCTTGTGGAGAAAAGGCACAGATTTCTTTTCTTTGCCATCTGTAGGAATCCTCCATGAAGGGTCTGTTGGCCTTGCTTGAGTCAAATGCCTACTGAGTGCCATCTAGTGCTGTTGTCAGGAGTTTGGAATATTCTGATATCCAGAGTATGGGTCCAGTCCTTTAGTTAGGAATGTGTCAACAGAGGCTGGAGGAATGGCCTAGCGATCACTAAGTCAGGCACTAAGTACCCAAGTTCAATTCCCCAGCACCACATAAGCTGGGCATGGTGGCGCATGCCTGTAACCCCAGCACTCGGGAGGCTGAGATGGCAGGATTGCCGTGAGTCTAAGGCTAACCTGGCCTCCATAGTGAGTTCAGGACCAGCCTGGACTACAGACTGAGATCCTGTCTCAAAATAAATAAACAAATAAATAGGAATGTGGAAACACGTGACTGACAGTCTCGGGAGAATCCCAGGGAAACTGAGAATGATGGCTCCTTAAATAAGGTTATATAGGGCAAACATAAAATAAAGTCAGTGTCTTAAAGTTTATCTAAACAACTTATAATCTCAGGAAGCCAAAATTAGTTGGGGATAAATGAAAGTTAATTCCTAAACCCAAACATTGGGGAAAAAGTCATTTTATATGCCTCTGTCTCTTTCTCTCACACATACCCATATCCCAGAAGATGTTGAAAGTCACCCTAGAGCCTATCAACAGTAAGTACTCTGCTACCCATTAAAACATAGCAGTTTTATAAATTAGTGTATATAATGCTTCTGAACCTCTAAGGCCAAAGCAAAAAGACTAATTTTTCAAAAACAAAAACAAAACAGAAACCAGGGAACAGAAGCTAGATGCATCTGTCAGAAGGTTTGCTAGCAATTGTAGAGATTTATTTTTAAAAAAATTAGAGCCCCCTAGTGTGATTTGGAATATTCACATTTGAGAAAGATATTAACCAATAGCATATGCTAAGAAGAAAACTCTGTAGTTGGTGGGCAGTTTTCCTTTTCCCAACAGAGCAGTGCCCTACACTTGACTACATTTTGTTAAAATTCTATTGTGATACAGCTTATTGTTATGTGGGTTCAACTACATTTCAGGTAAGAATTTTTTTTTAAGACATGTTGAGGCTGGTCTTAAAATTGTGGCCTCAAGTAATCCTCTTGTATCACTCTCTTGAATAGCTGGGACTATAGGTATGTGCATCATACCTGTGTGAAGTCATCATTTTGAAAACTAACAGTGGGGTACTGGGACAGATTCCTAGAAGGCCAAGTATTCTGAACAGGTGCTTCCAATTAAGACTGATAAATTCCAGTTTCTGGCTTCTGAAGCACAGCTACAAGTCTCTTGATTTTTGGGATTGTCATACTGAAGAAAAAGAAATATTTTTATGGAGTTGTAGGATGTTATTGCGCTAAGGATTTCAGTGAGCATCTGCCCCACGCCACTGGCTTTAGTGACAGGGAAAATGAGGTCAAGGGAGGTGAAATGATCTGGCTGAGGAAAAGGAGCCAGTTTCCCTGGCCTACATAGCTACATAGCATGCGTCTGAGGTGGAACTTTCAAATGGATACCACTTACCAATGCATAGTATTTCAGGTTATCAGCAACTTTGAAAAGTACTCATAAAAATAGGTCTAACTGGGCTATGGGCAAATCAGAGGGTGAGAAGGAGAGAGAGAAAGAGAGGAGTGGAGGAGAGAGATCTATTAGGCTACCTCTCCTTGAACTTTACATTTATAGGTCACATTTTTAAAAATTTTGTTTTTCTGTTTGAATACTTTGAACATTTATCAGTTGTGCTAGAAAATGGCCGTCCCTGCCTTCATGCACAGTCCTTGATTAGAAGAGCTATGCCTTATGGTTTTAGTGTGATTTTTGTTATGGTTTTTTCTACTGGCATATAGAGCTGAGTACTTGTTTAGCTCACATTTATTGATCACTTACCGTATACCAGATACTGTGCTAAGCATCTTGCACATATTGCCTCATTTAAACTTTACAACAGTCTCACAAGAAAGAATTCAGATAGAGGTAATAATGAAAGTGAAATAAAAAATCGGCTCAGGTGACAAACTTTGTTGGGCTGGTTGGATCTGGCCTCTTAAAATGTAACTGGGAAAGTGGGACAAGAGGGAAGGAAACCTTGGGAGTGAGGACCCACCTGTCTAGAAATGCTGGGTACATCATATAACTGCTTGCGAATCAGTTGCTTCAACTGAAAAATGAAGGAAGCACATTCCCCTTACATTCTCTCTGGATCTTATTGTGTATTGTGATGCAGGGTCAAGGAAACAGCTCTGAACACCAGCATTCCTTTCTCTTCTTCTAGTTCTGCTCACACCCCACTCTCCGTACACGTTTGCTCATTCATTCATCCCTCCATCAATCCATCCATCCATTCATTCACCCTCTGTGTGTCCTACACGTATGTCTTAAGCATCCAGGCCTCCAGGTCTGTAACAGTGAATGGAAAACCACCCTGGTTTCAAGAAGCTCTCAGAATATTTGGAAAACTATAAATGTTTGGAAAGTTGTGCCTTGGAAAATGGTGCCACGGAAGAGGGCCATGAGAGAGGCATCCTCGGCCTTGGGTCAGCTCAGAAGGGAGCATGATTAAGTGTGATCAGCTACATTTAAAACGAAACAAATTTATCAGAAAAAGAGGAAGCTGGATGTTTCTATAGGCTTTTCTCATTTTTCAGAATGTTCCATTTTCAGAAATAAAGTTTTTAAATCTCTCATTGCTATGGATTGCAAGTTTTTAGGAATCTTATAAAACACCATGATTTTTCTTCACTTGAAGGTTGTTTGACTTACATTGGTTGTGATATAGCTCATAAAAGGGAATGAGCTCAATCCAGAAAATACTTATGGGGGAGCCGCAGGAGACCTGTACTAGGCAATGCCTTCTGCAGGATGAAACGCCTGCAGGGCTGGGATTGAGACCCATTGTGAAGAGCATTTCTGTGCTGAGTACCTGCCGACCTTGAGCTGGCTGTGCCTTGTCTCCAAGTTCTCTCAGCAGAAAACATGCCATCTGACTGTTCCTGAGAAGATTTCAGGAGTTGATGCATGTAAAATTTCAAGCCTAGGGCTTCAGAGCCTTCTGCCCTGCCTTTCATGCCCGATGGAGGTAGGTGAGACAGAGAGGGATAGGAGTCAGTCTCCACGCACCCTTAGGGACTGACAATCTGGGGACTCAGTAGGAAGATCTGAGTTTTCAGCCAAGCTCTGAAATTAACAGAGCTATTTTGTCACTTGGGAATTTCTTCGTTTGCCAAGTGTACCTGAATCCAAAGTCCCTTGGAATCATGCCAGTATCCTCTGTTGCTTAGGGCAGTGGGAGAAAAGCAATGCTGGGAGTATCTATGAGATTATCCCCAAGGAGTGGGGCAAGGGGCATGCTTCCCATACCAGCCTTTCTTGCATTTGAATTCGGCTTGCAAGGTGTTTCCCAGGAGGAAAATAATAATAATAATAATAATAATAATAATAATAATAATAATAAATAGATTGCAGCAGAAAAAAAGTTACCCCAGGGCCATATACCCATTTATTGTGTTTGTGGAAGATCACCATGGGTAATCACCTAGGCAGTGACATCAAGGGGCCTGGTCTTGCTCCAGTGCTGGGCAAGGCGACCTCTAAGCTATGTATAAAATGAGGATAAATAATATCCTATCTGCTGAATCTGGTTGCTGTGAGCGTTAGGTGAGGCTCATGCCTGTGATGATGCAGAAGAGTGCAGGGCACAGAAGCGATATTTTCCTGAGCTCATTCACTTGATAGTCACACCATGTGTCTTCTGGGCTCCCAGCATTCTGCCTGACTCTCTTTCTCCTGCTTCCATCCCAGGAATGGTCAAGGATAGGGAGGTAGGAGAGAGAACTTTTGTTTCTAAGCAAACTGTATTCTCCCCATTTACTTACTGAGAACACTCCAGTGGCTTTATGCGAAGTATTTAAATGAAGTTAATACATTAGGGACTAAAATAGGACTTTTGATATTACATGACATTGCATGAGTGCTGTTGGGAAGCGCTTGTACAAAGAACATGAAGAAAACATTCAGTAGCTCATGCCCAGTATGGCAACTTGAGCTTAACAGTACAGCATCTGGAGTCAAATGTACTGCTTCTTCCTCCTGCCCTTAGAAGGCTTTCCTTTCCTCTACCTTTTTTTTTTTTTTTTTAAGATGGCAGAAAATGCATTCCGGTAAAACAGGAAATGAAACCTTTAACTTGCCCGGGTTGGCAAATACTACTACACCAGGTGTAGTAAGAAGGCCAGTTTTGCAGGCAGTGGAAGAGAACTGCGTCTAGTTAGCCATACTCAGGGAGTTAACCTGCAGTGGGATTTTATTGTGTCTCTATTCCTATTAGTGTAATACTTATATCTCAGGACTATTATGTGAATAATTTCAGACACTGTATATATACCAACTAGTACACTGCCTGGCCCAGAGTAGGAGCTCAGAAAGTACAATACCATACCCAGTTTTCTCTCTGGTAAATTTGAGATAATTATACTTACTTTATAAATCTTTCATGAGGCTTACAGGAACATGAGTTCAAAATTCCATACTTAGCAAAATGTTTGGTTCGTAGCAAATCTGAGTGAGTGCTTCAGTTTTGCAGGAGTGTCAGAACTTATTTCTCCAGAAAAGATTTTCAAATTATATGTAAAAATAGTGTCTACTTGGGCTGGCGAAGACCCTGTTAAGTTCTTTATATGCTTTAGCTCACTGTATCTTCGGAACTCAAAGACATAGGCCTATACTGTCATTGCCTCTCTCCTTTTGCAGGTATGAAAACTGACACACAGTGAAGTCAGTTACTTTATCAAGGTCTAATTGGTGCTCAGTAGCAGAGGTGGGCTCTCAGGTCTTTCTAACTCGTGCTGTTCCAATAAAGTAAATGCCTTATTCTCTCTCTCAGAAGTCGCCTTGCTCACAGTATCTTTTTTTTTTTTTTAAACAGGAACTCTGTTGTGAAAAAATGGGGCTTTTATGTTATGATCTGAGCTTACTTCTGATCCTGACTGGCGTTCATCCTCTTTGTCTTTAGATACTGTTTATTTACTTCCACAATGCAAAACTATCACTGATGCATTTGACCTCACAAAGAATGCCTCACAGAATCAGATCTCTGGAGATGATTTATTCCCACGTCTGAGATCCCAGACTCTGAATTACTGTGCAGTCTCTTCCTCCCCTTCTTCTTCCTTCTTCTAGGTGACTAATTTAGAGATATGTGAGTTATGAAATGAAAGGAGATACATTTATAATCCTGTTTCACATAAAAAAGGGTTTAGAGGAAATTCACCCTGGTCGGTTATTCACTAGATGAACATCTTCATCTATATGTTTTCATTTCATGTCACAACTTGAAACAGCTTTATTATTATTCATTACCCTAATTGTGCAGATGAGAGAATAAAGCTAGTAAATGACAAGGTGAAGATTCAAGCCCAGGTTCACGTGCATGCAGGTTTCTCTTCTCCTTCATCCCCCCTGCCCTGTCCCATAAGGGAACTAGAAGGCCTTGATGACAGCTGTTGCTGGCTAGCATTGTGGCTCAGGACATTGTGATTCCTCTTGGTTTCTTGGGCCCAGAAACACCTCTGACTCCCCACCCCCAGATGCCCATCCCTGAATTATTGTCCATTATCTTGCCCCACTGTACCCCCTTACTTCCAGGCAGATTGGGAGAATGAGGGTTCTGACTGGAAATGTGATTCAGAGTCGATTTCTTGAAGACAGTGGGGTCAGTGATGGTATCACTGCTGAGTAAGCCACCGTTATTCTTGCTGCCTCTATTCAAGGAGACAAAGAGTGTCCTTCCAGGGCCACTGTCTTGCCCCTGTGAGCTGTACTCAACAAGAGAGGTATAAGGGTGCTGAACAGTCTTTGCGGGGGATTATAATGATGACAGCAAAGATGATGCATGCTTTATATAAAGCTGAGTGCAGTGGGCACAAGTATAATGGTGCAGGTGTGTTTTTCTTGGCTTTTGAAAGATGACATGCATTTCTGGGAGTTCCATGCAAAGAAATCCAGCATTTAATTTTTGCCTACTTTGGACTCTTACTTGTTTTTAGATAGCCAGGAACAGTTTTCAGTGTATTTGAGAGGTACAGATGGTTTACCCTGGAGCATGGTTTCAAATTTAAAGAGGATTATGGTCCAGGAACCCCAGAAATGGTGGTTTGAGGTGTGAACCTTTGAAATTCTAATTGCAGGCCAGGCTGAGGTGGTATATACTTTCCAGAGCACAATATCTCATTGTTTGCATATTCCTCTCTTCGCCAAAGGAGGCAGGGGAGGAGCAGATACATAATTTTCAAATGAAACTGAAACAGCAATTGATGGCAGCAGTTTGGCCGCTGGAAAATTCAGTCAAGAAAGAAATCTCGGCTGTTTACCATCACAGTTGGCTTAGCTTGTTGTCATAATCTTTATTCCTTGCATCTGTATTGCTGATGGTAGACACAAGCCAGCTCTCAATGAGAGGGCTCTGTGTGGTCATTTTGACACACCCACTCCTTTAAAGTGATGGCACCTAGGCCAAAGGTGGCAGCATTGGTTATTAGAAGAGAAAGCTGTGGACAAAGGGTCCCAGAAGTAGTGAGGCAGTTACTAACACTAGGTATTTAATTACAGCTTCTATTCATTGTTTACTGTATGCCAGTTACAGAGGATGGGAAGAGTTACTACTCAGTGGAGGTGACAGATGCTAGGAGGCAACTTGGAATTGAGGGAAGAATAGAAGAAATGGGGAAAAAATCAACATCTGAATTTATTTCCAGTCTAGGAAAGGAAAGACTTTTTCAAATGAAGTCTTAAGCACTTGGTGTTATGTTCTCAGTGGTTTGTGGAGGACTGTGGTATTACTGAGATTCAGAGGGCTTAATTACCAAGCTAGTAAGGGCCTTATTTGTTCCAATTTACAGAACTTTCCAGGTGCAATGAAAAAGAGATAGAAAACCCTTGTTGGCGGCCCAGACTTCAGAGTATCATGTGCTGCTGTCACTGCCCATGCGCAAGTGGCCTCTGGGCACCTATCTTCATCTGCCTGCTGTCTCCATTGGACTATTTCCTCAGAACTAAAAGTTTCTGAAACTAGTAACAAGGAGAAAGCAGGTGCTGTTTATTTACTGATTTAAAAAAGTCTCTCCCGAAGTGGATTTTACATCACCTCTCCTCTCCAGGGAAGAGTAACTATGTGCATTTCCTTACAGTTTGCCTTTAGTTGGCTGAAACACTTTGCTCCCAGAGCCTGATGGCCCCTTGGAGGGCACTGGTGAGAATCTTGTTGGAGGCTCAGTGCTGATGCAGCCCCACCCATACAGGGAGATCAACACCTCACGCTTTCACAGTGGCTTTCTGAGCACAAAGCGTGGTCTCATCCACTACCATTTATCATGCCAACCTCCTGGAAAGTGGTGCCCCTGTCGTTCACCTTCGTATGGGGCATCTGAGGGCCCAAGACCCCATGGCCAACAGTGTATCTGGATGGCTCATTCTCATATTTTCTGCTCATTTTGTTAGAGAGGCATTCTCTGAATATTCAGTTTATACTACAGTAAATCCATCACTTCCTTTATATTTACTCCTATATATAAAGATTTCTACATTACATATATATATATATATATATATATATATATATATATATATAAATGTTAGGTGTTTGTTGCTCTTCTTCTGATAAGCTCCATGATAACAGCAGCATTGTCATTACCATGTCTCCACAAAGCAGAGTAGGCTCTTGCTACAATTTGCTGGCAGTGAATTGATGCATTTCCACTTGTGGTACCATCTAGGATTTCTATATACCAGGCTCAGTGCTAAAACAAGATCCCTGCTCTGGGGCCTTGGGTTGTAGCCAGAGTTAAGGATCAGAGAACCGGCTTCTATCCAAGCATAATCGCGGGAGCTCATTCCTGGGATCCCCAGTGGTCTCTGGTCCAAGATGTGAATTGGAAAGATAAGCTACCCCATAGGATCCATTTACTAGATGCAATTGTGAGGTGGCCCAGGAGCCTAGTTTTGTTTTGTTTTTTGAATTGCACTGGGAATTGAAACCAGGGCCTTGACCCTAAGCTAACATTCCCAATCCCTAGGGTTTTTTTGTCTGTTTTATTTTTGTTTCCTAAGTTGCCTGGGCTGGGCTTAAACTTGTGGTTCTCTTACCTCAGCCTCCCAGAATGATGGTTTGATCTGTGTAAAGCCAGTTACATCCACTCAATCCTAGGAAATTAGATGTATCCTTTGAACCCACTACAGTAAACTGGGCTACTTAAAAAATAATATCCGTCTACTGGGGACGGAGGGTGAACCATTTGTTGGTACTGAAATTTGGTTGTTTATCGTTGAACATTATTAGCGCCCGGAAAATACCTTTATGCTCCCTATCCTCATCTTTCTTCTGAGTAAAACAACAACAACAAAAAAAAACCCTCTTAGTTGTTTTCACTTAGCATTTTAGCGACCTAAGCAACTGCACAAAAACTAGCCCTCCAGGGGCGGTTAGCGCCCTGCAGTAGGAGCCGGGAAACCCCGGCACCGCGCTGTGCGCGCCTATGGCTCGGACCCTGCAGTCCTCGCAGCAGGAGGCGGCTCTCCCGGCCTCGCTTCCTGCGCCCACAAGCGACTAAAAAAGAAAACCGACAACTTTTTTGGGGCATGCTCCTTACAAAACGCTCGCGTAACCAGCTCGCCGAAGTAACCGCTCGGGGGCAGCCCCGAGGGATGCGGGTTCCGGCGCGCCGCGCGCTGCAGCCCCGCCCACCCGGGCGCCAGCGTCGGACCTGCTGGGGGCGGTGCGGGCGGGGGGCGGGGCGCGCGGGGGGCGGGGCTGGCGCCTGCGCAGAGCACTTCCTTGTTTGTCCCCGTGACTGGCGCGGGATCGCCTCCCGCCCGCGCGCCCTCGGGAGTGTGTGCTCAGTCAGCCGGGCCTCGCCGCCGCCTGTCAGAGCTTCTGAGGAGCCGCGCCGCCGCCTAGAGCGGCCCGGCTGGCGGACACTGCGTCGGCCGGCGCGACCCCGAGCCTTCCCCGCCTCGCCGCCGCTCCCTCGCCTCCCGTGAGCGGCCGTTCCTATCGGCATGCGCCGAGGGAGGCGGGTCCGCACGAGCCCCCAGCCTCGCGCGCCGCTCCGAGTTTGAAGGGCCGCGCGCCGAGGCCGCCCGCCAGTCGGTCCTTGCTCCCTCGGCCGCCACCGCCGGCGTCGGGAGCCGCCCCAGGCCGGGCCCCGGCGGGCGTGCGGGCTGCGCGCGGGGCGTTCATGAGCCTCCGGGCTGCCCGCGGCCCCGGCAGCCTGCGGCGTGACTCACCCCCCGCTCCCGCTTGTGTCTCGTCCCCCCGGCAGGATGCCGGACCAGATCTCCGTGTCCGAGTTCATCGCCGAGACCACCGAGGACTACAACTCGCCCACCACGTCCAGCTTCACCACGAGGCTGCACAACTGCCGGAACACGGTCACGCTGCTGGAGGAGGTAGGTCGGAGCGCCCGCGACCCTCGGTCCCGCCACCCGCGCGGCTCGCGGCTCCTGTCTTGCGGTTGTTTGCCTGGCTGGGCTGGAGGAGGAAGGGGATGTGGGGGGCTGGGGGTGCCACACCCCCTCGGGGAGCCCCCTGCTCCCAGGCGCATGGGGGACTCGAGGCGTACAGCCCCCTTCCCCGTTTGCCAGACCTTTCCAGGAGCCCCGCAGTTTTAAATGTTCTGGAGGCTGCAGGTGAGGAAGGACTTGGGCAAGCCCTGGCCGCCGCCGGGCAAGCAGCTGAGGGAAATCCTCGCCTCGTCTCCTAGCCTGCCTCAATGCTGGGCTTTTGGTCGGCCGCTCTACATTACTGATCCTCCCCTAGCCTGCGAAGTGGCAGCCGTCAGGGCACTGAGGGCAGAGAGGCGAAGCAGCAGCGGCGTGGCCAAGGTCACCAGCCAGGGACTGGGAGATGGGCAGTGGATGCACTTCTCAGCGGCTGGCTGAGCCAGGCAGTTTAGCTGCAGAGATAAGGGCTGGTGGAAAAATCCCAAAGGAAAAGAGGGAACTCAGGGTTGCGACTGACATCAGCCCAGGACTCCTCCCTGCTAGTCCTGGGTGCCAGGTGTGCCAGAAGCCCAAGTGGAAGGAGATCTGTGCAGATAGGTTCCCACCCGATTCCTCTTTCCCCGGCCGGTTTGGTAGAGCTCCGAGTTGCTGTGCGAGGTCTGCAGGCCACTCATAGCTGATGCCGGCTGCAGGGCTGACCGCACTGGGTGAGAGGAGAGTTGAAGCTGCAGAACAAAGTATTTTTCTTATTGGGACCTTCCAGGAAAGCACGGGGGTGTCCGGGGCAGGGTCCAGGGCAAAGCACTTGCCTAGTGTAGTAAGGTGAGATGGTGTAAGGAGTAGCCCACAAGCCCAGAAGCTACTGAAGCCTCTGGAGCCTCAACGAAAATAGGACATTTGCCCTGGATCTCAGCACCATCATTAAGTGCCTAAAGCATCACTTCTCTTTAAACGATCCAAACCTGTTTTGACTGAAAAAGGCAGCGTCTGGTGGAAGTTAGGAAGGCAGATGGTTTTCCCTTGAGGGATTATGTGGTGGCTTGAGTTTTGTGGAGCTCTTGCTGCTTTAGGCCACCATGGCTGGCATTCTATAATATTGGGAAGCTTAAAATTCTGTAGGCAAATGGCTGTCACCAGTTTTCATACTTTCTCTTGCTTTAATTAACCAGTTACGCATAACTGGTTTTTGGAATCCCGAAGGCCCTAGATTTGAGGAGAGGAAAGGTCTGTCTGTTAGTGCTGGGTACCATCTTGCTCGTATGTGCCTGCAAGTATGTGCCATTCTGTTAAGGATGCTTCTAGAGTTCTCTCTGGAGTCATGATTGGGTGATTGAAACGAATGGAGAGATACCACTTAACTAGTTTTGTTTGAAACCAAGAGGTAAATTGATTTTTTTCATCTTGTGAACTGTTGCACTACTCTGAAGGTTAGTATGTGTGACTTTAAATAGAGCTGCCAGGCATTTGACTTCCTGATGAGTCTGTCCTTTCTTTAATTATAATAAATTGGAAACATACTGATGTAGAAGCATCTTACATCCATCATCTGTTCTAATTGTATATGCCTCCAAAGGATGTGACATAGGTTAGAATATGGAGCTAAATTTCTTCTACATAAGTTCTACAGTGCCTGCTAACAGAGCTGTCTCTTTAACTTTATGCACGTTCAGATAATGTTACTGTATTCTGTTTGTGCAGCAGGTGATAAGGGTATTTAGATGGTACTGTTTGTAGGGTTGTTTGTTCTTATAACAGCAATACCTTAGGATAGGGCTAAAGTCAGTTTACATGCACTTACTGTTGATTTCAGTTAAAGATAATGTGTGCGTGAGGAATTAGTTCTGTCTTGCAAGGTTAAGTAGAAAAATAGATCCAATCATTATGCAAATGGGGCCCACCAGTAAACTTGAAAAGGAATTAGAACCATGCTAAGCATCCATACAAAAATTCATTGATAGTACTTGTACTCTCAAAATCCAAATACTTCATTCCGAATGATTCCATAATTTTGTAATTCTTTTTCTGAACTTCAGTACAGTATTGATTAAGAACTCATTGCTCCTCCCAATCTGCGTCTTTTAACTGTTGAATCATTGTGTAAGGTTGAGCTCATGAGTGGTTCTCTTTTCTATAAACATGAAATGTTTTAAAGGGATAGTTAACTATTACTGTTGAATTTTTATTTTTCCTGCCCAGCTTACATATATGGAGGAGTCATATTATTAAATATATCTTATTCCAGCATGTGGGAGACTAAGGCAGGAGAATTGCTGTGAATTCAAGGCCAGCCTGAGCTACATAGTTCAGGACTAGCCTAGACTTCAGAGCAAGACCCTTTCTCAAAATTAGATGAACAAATAAATAAATAAGTTAGGTGGATCACAGTTCAGTTCTTTTAAAAATATGTAGAAGTTACTGCCCCCAAAATATAAGGAAATTTAGGGAACATACTACAAAATCTTGTTGACATATACTTTACAAGTGAACTATTTGGAAATTTTAGTATGTGGTTTGTGTTATTTTGTGGTTATTCCTAGGAATAGGATTTCTGGGTACTTTTTGGTGATGTGGAAACTCCAGAGTAGGGATTAATTTAAGTAACTTGGAATTCTCTCTTTAAATTTTTCCCCCCAGGTCTGGTAATTAAGTACTTTTCTGTTTCTGATCTTTTCCTTTTTGAATTACTAAATAACATATATAGGGCTCATCTTAAAAACAAGTTAGAACTCCAAGCTTGGAACCCCAAATTAACCTGCACTGTTTTGCTCTGCTTCCTTGGGAAAGACTTTGCTATGTTCTACAGATGTTGGTACTTTTCTCTTCGTGATAAGCACTCTAGGAAATGTATCGGAAGTGTATAGTAGGAAGAGTCAAGGAATTAACTTCTGGGCTTCACCTTTGGGGTTGAAGAGTCATACATGGCTATAAGAGTCTCAATTTGGCTGGCACATAATGAGTGGCTGCCTTTGGGGGACAAGAATGGATTGACTGGTATTCTGCCAAGGTTTCATCCTGGTGTATGTTTTCCAAGCGAAGGGCCAGAGCTTACTCAACGACAAAATTGAATTGATGTATGCCATTTCACTCAGGACCATTTGGAAATTATCAGTGACTAGGAGAAGACAGGGTTTTCCCAAGAAGGGAGCAGGCTGTCATCTGTGAACTACTCTGAAGAAGACAGGAGGAGGAATCCTCCTTTTAAAGATTAGTGACTAATACCTAGTGTCTTTTGTAAGAAGGGCCACACCAGCATGGTCAGCAATGGCCTGCTTGGTTGTTTTATATTGGGTCATCAATTTTATGTTGACCATGATGGAGAAGCGTGTTCTACTCACTTACTGGCTGGGTGCTCTGTAGAGACCTGTTACAGATGATGTAATTTTCATATGAGCCCTATGAAGGAAAGGTAATTATCAGACCCTAAGAGATGAAATGACATATCTCCAAGGTTTGGCTAGTCCATAAATGCAGTTAGGAAGGCATGGAATACAGTGGATATGCAATGTTTGCAGAGACATAGAAGACTTTACTTTCAATATATCTCCTAATTTTATGAAACAGATGCCTGAGTCCCTAGAGGCTTAACTTTTCTTTATACCCACATTCCAGGGAGTTCTTAATAGTGATACTGTTATTTCCCCTCAGCTCTCAAATACTTGGATATGAGTTTTCAGATTTAAATGTGGGAACTTATGTAGATATAATCCATGAATAGCAATTGTTCAGCACACTTTTGAGAAGCACCTACTGTATACATGTCACTTTGCCAAGCCTTGCTGAGATATTAGGGTTATTAATTGTATTTTGGGGAAGCTAATGGTGTTCGATAAATAAAATAAGACTGTAACTCTTAAAAACTATAGACTTAAGGATGTGTTTAAAAATGGGACAAATATTTAAACAATAAAAACTCCTATTTCTATTAAGTCAATACACGTGTTGTTGAGTGTTTCTTACTGCGAGGCCCAGGAACACACAGATAAATAACCCTGCCCTCAAGTAGATTTGGGAATCTGGTGTGGGTGTGACAAGGAAGCTTGTTTTAACTTAGGTGATGATGAGTTTAGTCTTTTTGAAATATTTGACTGTGTAAGAAAGTAAATGATGAATGTGGTATGGAGTATAGATTCATTATCAAGACCCTTTTCAAATTAATAGTACCATTAGCTAGTGGCCGTACCTTTGCTGTTATTTAAAGCTTATTCCCTACTACTGTTATTGGTCCCATTTTCCAGATGAAAAACCCAGGATTACAGCAGTTAAGTCTTTTACCAAAAATCACAAGGCCACTAAATAGTGAACTTGGGAATTAATCCCATTTGTATAGCCCTGGTGCTTGTCAGTCACACTTCTTTTGTATCTATTTCTTTCACTCTCCATTAAGTTTTAATTTTTACCCATTTGTTTTTTGGCTATCTTCTTCCATGCTGATGACTAGAGGTCATCTAGTAAAGAAAATGTGTTTGAGTCTGTCCTTGACCTCTTCAAGCTAAAATAACAAAAGGCAAAACAACCTTGCATGTGATACTGCTGTCCCATACAAAATTCTAGATTCTAAGGTTGCAACTCAGTCTAGAATACTTAGGGTGAGTTCTCTCTGGATATAAACAGCACAGCTCAGTGAGTAAAGAAAAGATTTGCTCACAGAACCAAAAAGAGAGGAAACTTGACTTATGTCTACATCTCTTGCTTTTTATAAAGCAAGGCAGAAAGGATTCCGTAATAATGCTCTTTGCTCTTTATATGCTTTGGTGTTTAAAAGCATTTTATGCATTTGTCATCTGACAAAAGCCCATTCTGGTGACATTCTTAGCATTATTCTTTTATATATGGGACCTTTCTAGAGGAAGGTTTAGTGGTTAAATGACTTGGCCACGGTTGCATAATAGTAGCTGGTAGACTTGGGACTGGAGTGCAGGATCTCTGAATGAAACCTTTTAAAATTTTTTCTTTGTATGTCACTGTGTTCTATGCTTCTTGGCTGCTAGATATTTTATCTTGCAGGGGTCACGAAATGGCATTTATTTTTCTCATCTCTGCTTGATTTCTAGTGCTAGAGAAAAAGTTGGGAAGAGGGAAGAAAAAACAAGACAATGGCTTTCCTCTGCCCATCTGAGGCCTTTCTTTAAGTCTCTGCTTTTTGTGGTTAAAGGCAGTGATGCCAGCAGTCCTCCCTGAGCTGGGCTGGAGTGAAAATGGCCCTGTGGTTTCTGTCTCCACCCTGGTATAGCATACGTGGTCTGGAATTTTGACCCTTTGACCTGTATCTGCCCACAAACCTAGCTAAAGAACTGCTGTGCTTTCCAACTTGGTGGCTCTCCACACCCCTGCCTTTTTGCTGGGCTCCAGTTACTCAAAAAATCACTAAATATCTAAGTTGAAGGGAAGTTGGAGAATATGTTATCTGAGGTTGCCAGCATAATCTCCAAGATAACCACAAAAGCTGTGTTGTGGTCTAATAAGCCACTCGGGGTATTGCAGAAAAATCAGTGGACACCTATTGTAGTACTGTTTGGCATAGCTCTCATGCTACATGTGTGTAATTTTGGCTGTAACTGATGAGGGTAGTGGTGTAGCACTGATTGTCTTTTGCTAGTCACTGTTTGCATTGCTGGTTATAAATCCCTAGAAGTAGAGAAATAGTGTTAACTTACCGATTTAGTTTATTAGAATAGTGCTCAAACTTTGTATTCCTTTAGAAGAAAGTTCATGAGTGATGGGGACCCACATAAGTCTAGACTTGTTGCTTTCATGTGTAGAGACTGAGGTCTCCAGATGAGAAGGGAATTAGGTAAGGGTTTAAATTTAGTGCTCTTGAATCCCAGCCTGAGGCTTTCTGTGCTTTGATCTTCATCAATACCCTGGGGGCTATTGTTCATTGTGGGAGGTCTTCCCTAAAACTTGCTTTCATGAAGAACAAGGAGTAAACCTGAGATTGAAGACCTCATCTTTCTAGCCTAGTCTAGGAGTATAAATCCTAGTGCCACAAGACTTGCTGTGTGAGGCCACAGTAGTCCTTCGTAATTCTGGGCTGAGAGGCTTTCATGAGGTGCCACTTATATTAGGTGTTCAGACGCTACTCAGGCTTTTGCCTTCATTGTGAATGGATCCATGGAACCTCAGGAGGAGGTTTCCCATTATTAAATCTAGTCATATGGGAACTTCTTGGCCTAGGCCATCCTCACATAAGTAAGTGCCTCAAATCATTCCATATCAAGTCTTCATCTTAGTCATTTTCTTATTGGGTCACAATACCTGCTACCCACAACCTAAACAAGGAGTTTTTTGTTAGTTTTCTTTTCTTTTCTTTTTCTTTTCTTTTCTTTTTCTTTTCTTTTCTTTTCTTTTCTTTTTTTTTTTTTTTGGCTCATGTTTCAGAGGTCTCAGTTCATTCAGTAGTAAAGAGCATGACAGGGAGCCTAAGCAGAGGAAAGCTATTCAGGGCATGGCAATAGGAAACATAGAGGAAGGGGAAAAACCAGGAAAAAGAACACATCCTACCAGGCTACTCACCCAGCATCCCATCCCTCCAGCCAATTCTCCCTTCTAATACCACATTAAATTATTTGTGGATTAATTTATTGATGTATATAGCACTCCCATGATTGCATCATCTCACGAACACATGAGACTTTTGGGGGACGTTTTAGACATAAACCATAATGACCTCTGTAAGTAAATAGTGGTGTTTTGAGAATTACAGGAGATAAGTCAAATGAAGCACTCATCAAATGACTTCATATGCTAGTATAAAGTGACCCTCTAGTTGTCAAGCTTTGATTAGCCCTATTCTTTTATAAGGCAGGGAAGAAAGTGGTACAAAGAGCAACATTCTTAAGGGGGTAGGTAGATGGCCAGGAGCTCCCACCATGACCCAGTGGTGATATTTGGGTTGAAGAGAATAAAGTTCCCTTGATTCAGTTACTTGCAATCTTGTTACATCTAGGAAGTATTGGGCAAGTTACTGAACCCTGCTGTGTCTTAGTTTCATTGTGAAAATAGTAGTCTATCTTAGTGAGTCACCATATATAAAAAGTACTTGCGGTCGTGTCTGCCATGGTAATTGCTATATACGTGACTACTCTTATTATTCTCATTACTGTTGCTGCTTATTGTTATTGCATTAGAGCATTCATTGTGTGACTGAGAAGACAAGATGTGGTACACCTGTTTTGGAAGAGTTCAGTCAGATGACAGCCAACTATATGTACTTAAAGGGCTTGGATGGTGATTCACAGGTGGGACTGAGGGAGGACTGGGGCAACGCTAAACATGCCTGTTGTAGGACATGGTCATAGCCAGTTTTATCTGAATCAAGCTGCTAACTCATCAAAAGTGTATAGTCAGCCCTTGGTGCGTGTTGCTGGGAAATAATAAGTGAAGCAGTGTCCAGTGATGCCCCCTCTGACCCAGGTTAGCCTGATTCTCTTTCCCAGTGCAGTCTTACTGCCCACACTTTATTCACTCACTGCTAATTCTGTCTACTTACATACACACCCTGCTGTGTCCCTTCCATTGTGTGTTCATACTGGACAGTTCTGACATTTTTGGGTTTTTCTGGAATTTTGGATAATAAGCTGTTCTCATTGTTATATAATGAATGCAGGTATTTGATTTTTGTCATTGCTTAGGAGGTGCTGGAGGAAGCCCTTATGCATTGGTCCTCATCCTGACTGGAATGGGCATGGCAGCTAGGTTGTATGCTTTTCTAATTATAACTTGAACTACTGAGACCACAAGGAATTTCTTTTGGTTTGGAAGCAGAAGAATTAAAAGTATTTCTCCTTGAATTGGCATTTCTCCATGCTTCAAGCTTTCTTTAGTGTCAGGAAAATGAATTTTAATTATGTCTAGGGCACAGGTTAGGTCAGATGTAGAAACATTTTATTCTGGTTGGTGTTAACAGAACGAAGGCATTCACACCTTATGCAGGCCAGAGCACTGTCTGAGCAGTCCTGTGTCATGGTGCTGTTTGTGGTCAGTTATATAAGAGCTATATTTTAATGCCGAGGCTATGGTATAATTTTCCTCAAAGAACTGGCATATAGGTAGGTCCTTTTGATAAGACAGTGCCCAATTTAGCTGCCTGGAGCTAGGAAACAAAATCAGAATCCTGTGTGCCAGAGAAGAAAACCCCAAATGACAGTTGGGGTTTTAATGCCAACTTTTGTGGAAAGCAAAGAATTAACTAAGGCAATCTAGGCCATCCCTTCCCTACCAGATGTGCTTTGGGTGAAGGAAAAAAGAAGCTGTTCTTTGCTCAATTATTAATTCAGCCTGGATACCAGGAGTTTTTGTAGTATCACCCAAAGGTCAGGATGGCCACTATATACCCATAGTATATAGTGAGCCATAATGAGCTTGATAATCATTATATGATTATGACGTAAACTCAGCAGAACTAGTCCTTAGAACTATACAATCCTTTTGATGAGAAAGCTGAGGCCTAGAAAACTCATGTGTAACTCTTAACTGTAAATTACAGATCTCAATCATATCTCCCCCCCAGCAAAACACAGCTATTTAAGCAAAATGAGGACTTATTAGAAAAACTCATGAGTATTTTATTGAATGTTGAGAGGACAAAATCATAGGAAATGGTGCTCCTTTTCAGGCCGGTGGCAGATGATGGCACCCCTGTTCCTATATAACCTCCAGCTCTAGTATCTCACACTATTTGCTTTCTTCGCCTAATTTTGAAATAGACATGTATACCAGGGAGGATAGGATTGGCCCAGCTTCATGGGGTTCCATGATAGATGGGCTTAACTGGAGCTGGGATCCAGGTTTTCTGGCCTCATCTTCATTTTTCATTAAAGTGAAAGTTAGAGACAGCAGGAGTTCACATTGGGTAATTTGAGATTAGTAAATGTCTGGTACCCAGTGGCACTTAGAAGATATTAGTTTCTCTGTTCTTTCCTTTGTAAATCTCACCTTCCCATGACCCCTTCTGCTCTGTATTCATTTGGGATACTTGACGCGCTGTGGTCAGAACAGTATGCTGCCTTTGTAGATGTAGCTTTGTAGATGTGGTCAAGAAAGACCAACATTCTACACAGGGTGTGGGCAGAGAGTAAACAGCCCATCACCATTTTCTCCATAGTGATGACATGATGCTGTTTGAATAATCTTTTCATAGGTACCCAGAATAGATGAATACTAGGCATGGCAACTAGGCTGTCCTTGGAAGCACTTGTGGTTTGATTGGCCTCCTCTCAGTGTTAGGTAACAGAAACCAAGTAAAGTACTTCTGAGAGCTAACAGCTTTTCTTCCACAGAACAGCTTCTTCACTGCCCATTGTACACTAAATAAAATATGAGTGACTTTGTTTGAAATATAGGGAGACTTTATGTTTCATTAATCATCTTTTTTATCGAGCCTGTTTTCCTTGTAATGTTTATTCACATTGATAGCATTTACATAAAATTAGATACTCCTTATTTTCACAAAATGCAAATCAAAGTAAGCACTTGGTGTTGGCCCAGCAACAACTGCTACTTTGATAATAATAATATTTTTCATAGCAGAGCAATAGGATGCACTGCCTCCCCTTAAATAAAATGGTGTCAAGTCAAATAATGTTACCACCCCAAGGTTTCTGCACGAGAGCTTAAACAGTTCAGAATCTGCAAACATTTCGATTAAGCACGTACTCTGTGCTGAGCACTGTGCTGGAAGCTCATTGTCTCATCATATAGGCCTTCTAGCAGCTCTGTGTGGTGATGGGGTTGCTGCTTTCCCATTTCACAGATGCTGAAGTTGCCTTAGAAAGCACTCACCCCATCCATGCTCTTTCTGCTTCGTACTCTTAGTCAAGACAAAACGCTCTCTCTCTCTCTCTCTCTCTCTCTCTCTCTCTCTCTCTCTCTCTGTGTGTGTGTGTGTGTGTGTGTGAATGAGAGAGAGAGAGAGAGAGAGAGATAGAGAGAGAGAGAGAACAAGCAAGAATAGACTTCTACTGAAGTGAACTTTTTAGGTAAGACTTGTAAAAGCATGTCTTGCCAGGGTAATAAATGTAAGGTGGATGGCCACAGAAGTGAGAATCTTTCCCTTTACCCCCCAAGTTTAGAATAGTTTTGTCAGTGATAGGCTAATGAATGAAGTGGTATTATTTTTACTCATATTCTTATATGTTTACACTTTTAGTAGATTCTTAGTTACCGTGGGGCCAGGAATACATTCCCCCCTCTTTTTTTTTTTAGCCCATTTGGCACTTGAATGTTTGATTTAAAATTGTGAAGATGTATTATTGCTCTTCATTTGAGTTATAATTCTTGAAGGCATATCTGTTAAAAGTTTTCCAGATAGTGCTAGGTCTACCTCTCTGGACTTCAGCTGTATCCCTACCAAGTACATAAAGCAGCTGACAAAATCCTGTACTGAGTAAATTTCCTGAAGATTGTGTCATAGTAGACCAGAATGCTATACTAAATTCTTTATCTCTTCTTTTGGTGTTTGTAACTTGCAGTCTTTCATTGGGTTAGTAGTACAGTGTGTCATGGTTTGGATTGGGAGTGTCCCCCAAAAGCCTCATGTACGTATGGATACTGTGTATTGTCGGGAGGTAGAGCCTGTCTAGAAGGGGAGGATGCTTGGGGCTTGACCTGGAGAGGTGTGTGCTGGTTCACTCTTCCTCCCAGACTTCTCTGTTGCACCATGCTGTGGGGATCTTTCTCTGGTGCTGTGGCTCTGGCTCTATCCCTGCCATGTGATTCCACCATTTCCCAACTAACTACCCATGAACAGACTGAGACCTTCTGATCTGTGAGCTAAAATAAAACTTTTCCTTCCCTAATTTATGCATGTCAGGTATGGAGTCATAGCAACAAGAAAGTAACTAAGACATAATGACAGTGATAGCTATCATTTTCTGAGTCCTTACTTTGTTATGAGAACTTCGCATATGTTATTTTCACATCAGTTGGGATTTGAGGGAGCCAGCAATCCCACCTGGGCTCTGTGGCCTATAATCTCCCTTACCTTGCCTTATTTATGATTTTAGCAGCCAAGTACAAGGTTGGTGTTTACTTTCTTCGAGGAAACAAAACATGCATATATACACAAAAATAAGGTAGGCACCAGCCGGTGGGGGTTGAAAAGCATGTTTCCCACCTCCTGATTTGTATCCTTTAAACTGAATGGGAGGTATTTAAACCTTGATAATTTACATTGGTGATGTGGGGCAGTCAGTACAATGTGGTATGAGGTAGGGGGCTGAAAGGATAACACAGTGGCCCTGCGTTTGATTCCCCAGCACCACATAAGCTGGACATGGTGGTACATGCCTATAATCTTAGTGCTCAGGAGGCTGAGGCAGGAGAATTGCTGTGAGTTTGAGGCCAGCCTGGGCTACATAGTGTGTTTAGGACCAGTTTGGACTATAGAGCAAGAACTGGTCTCAAAGTGTGAGAAAGATTAATGAGATAATTGGTATTTTTAAGAGTAGTTTAGTCCCCTGGATTTTGTTTGTAGTTGGAAGTAGTGAATCATACGATTTTATGAGTAGTTTGCCCTGGGCTTTCTATCCAGCATTTTTGTATTCTATTACTGTATATTGTCTCATTTTTATCTACACAGTATGTTGTTAGGCAACAAAGCCACTATTTTCTCATTTGACAGATGTGGAAATTGAGACTCAAAAGTTGAAATGATTTATCAATGAAAACTCAACTGTAAAAATATGTTAATCATTAAGATTAATTCTGCGTACCAGTCTGATGCTTCCACCCCATACGTGTGCATCATCTGAAACCTCTGTGTTAGGAGGTATTTTGTCAGATAATTTACACCCTTTAGAATTAAAAAATACAGGTTTTATTATTGAATAATGTTGTGATATATACATTATTAGATCCCTTTCCACCCTGCCCTCATGTTTTTGAAGATGAATTATGTATGTTGAACTGACTATATTTTAAATTTTCTTCAGTCTGTGGGCTATCCTTTATTTTTTATTCTCCCTGCAATTTGTCAAATAAACTGGTTTTCCTGCAGCATTTCCCATTGCATCCCTGTGCTTTCATTTAATGTGTTACAACGTATTCTTAATGTACTTTTGCTACAAATAATTTTTCCTACTAAAGAAATAAGAATATATCCTCATTGTAGGAAATAATGAAAACTATAAAACAAATGTGGAAGTCACTCATAATCCTATTATCCAGAATTAGCCACTCCTCTCACTTTAGGTACTTCTTCAGATATGTCTATATTGTGCATACTTTCACTTAACATATCATGAACATTTCCACATCATTAAAAAATTGTTCAGTAGCATTTTAAAAGGCATGTCACTTGGATTAAATTTTTGTCTTTCTTTTAATTTGTCCAACTGAGAAACCTGTCTTTTGAACAGTTGGCTTACTTACTGTCTCAAAATGCAACTTCTGTTCACAAGAGCAGTGAATATTTAAATACACTGTCATTTTCTTCTATAGTATAGCGCTATATTGCTAGAGAAAGAATGACTAAGTCAAAGACTAGATATCTTGATGAATTTCTGATGCAGTCACATTGTCAGATTATTCCACCAGAAAGCCTGTGTGTACCTTGTGACACTCCTAGTACCAGACAGCCTGTAGAAGTACTTTTCTCCACACAAGGATAGCTTTATGTAAGGCCTTCATTTAAAAGTTTCTCTAAAGGAAGAAATCGACCTCTGTGCTGTTGGCCTGGTGTGTATGTTTTGCATGTTATAGGTTATAAGTGAGTATTGAAAGCAAAAAGCAAGCATGTGTGGGTGGTTCTCTGACTGCTTTGCAGAGTGGAGAGCTAAAAGCCACTGTCATCTTTGTTTGGGGGAAGTAGGCAGTTTTGCCTTATCAACCCCTGGACCTCTTAATGGTGACTTCCTTATCTGCTTCGTACAGCCTCTTTTCTGAAATTATTGCTTACCATGGAAGTAAGTTTGCTAAGCCCTTTCTGTCTCATGGGCTCAGAAATAAAATATTCATCAAGAAAAAGGGAAGTGGGGCTGGAGGAATGGCTCAGCACACTGCGTCAAGCGTTGAGTACTCAAGATGGATTCGCCAGCACTTCATAAGCCGGGCATGGTGGCGCACGCCTGTAATCCCAGCACTCGGGAGGCTGAGGCAGGAGGATTGCCGTGAGTCCAAGGCCAGCCTGGGCTCTATAGTGAGAGCATGACCAGCCTGGGATACAGATTGAGATCCCATCTTAAAAAAATAAATGAATAAAAGGAAATGTGAGAATCTATATTAAATCAGACATGGCCAACTTCTCAGTGTCCTCTGGCTTCAGGTGGCCTTCTTGCTGCCTAAACATCCTCAGGGTCCCGGGAACTACTATGATCCTCCCCACGGAGAGCAGCACCCCAGTCACCTAAATAGCTGTGTGAATTTTTAGGGATACGTTAATACCACATCCAAAACATAGTAAGAAGTGTCTCACTCCTAATGGTGTTGCCACATCATTCTTGTGTGGTAGCATTAGTTTGTTTGATTCTTGGCTACGTAGTGAGGAAGGAGATGTTTTGGAGTATGGGCCCTTCTAGAAGTTGAGTGGACCTGGGTATCAAGACCATGGGATCAGCTTGAGAAGGAGAAGAGGAACATAAGAGACCAAACGTGACTTTAACTTGTCTTCCCTGGGAGTTTCTTTGTAAAGCCACATTTTATTTCAGATTTTGTTCCTAAACTGGCTCTTGACTAAGGAGCCCTGTTCACTTTTTTATGTGAATTTGTCATATTTTGGGTTGGTAACAACTACTGTTATTTTTCTAGAGTTGTGCTTTTGTTGTTTCCAGAAATGTCAGAGATGCCCTCTGAAGTCTGAGGTTGTTACTGATACATTAGGCCTGTTTCCCCAGTAGTCTAGGCAGCAACTTTCTGAAATATCTTTTGTAATGGGACTTTTTGACGTCAGGTCTGCTCTCATTACAAGGTGGTGGGTTCTTTGCTGGGTTATTTATATGTGATATTGTTAGAGTTTGTTAGAGTGTACCCCAAAAATTCATGTGTTAAAATGTTTGATCCCCAACTGGTGGTACTGTGCAGAGAGATGTAGAAACTTTAAAATGATGGGGCCTAGTTGAAGGAACTAGGTCACTGGTACATGTGCCTGAAGGGTACATTGGAGCCTGGGCCCCTTCTGCTCTCTTTGCTTTTCTGCTCCATGTGGTGAGCAGCTTGACTCAGTTATGTATTCCCCACCATCGTAATCTGCATCTCCTCTGGTCCAGAGTGAGAGAACCAAGAGACTATGGACTGAAACTTTTCAAACCATGAGCCATAATAAATCTTTTCTCTTTGTAAGTTGATTTTCTTAGCTATTTGGCACAATAATGGAATGCTGACTAACACTGGAATCCTTTAGAACCTCCAAGCATCTGGAAAGCAAATAATGGTAACTTCATTTTACAGATGAGAAAACATTTATAGAGAGAAGTCAGACTTTACTTGACTGAGGTAGGCAGTCAGTGATAGAGGTGGAGTTTGTGTCTCCAAGGCCTTGGGCTTTCTTTGGTTAGTGTCATCTTTGCCTGTTGGGTACCCTTCTTCAACCTCTTCATTGCTTAGGATTTACTGTGTTCCCTTAGGTTCTTAAGACTTTATCTTTCCCACCTCTCCCTGAATGATTTGGCTCATGACTGGTATCTTCCTCTCTGCTAATTGTTTTGAAAGATCTTGATTCACTCCAAGCTCTTAATGCCTAAAAAGGCATTATTGCAGTATTCCCTTCCCACTTATAGTAATGCATGATGTTCTAATGCAACAGAATGATGGGTTTCCAATAAAAAGGGGAGGAAATTAGCAGATAGTTTTAGGTGTTGAGGGTGGAGTGCCCTTAATTTACTGGGTAGCTGACTTAGTACTTTAAACCCTCAGAAAACAATGCCACGTTCTCTGAACCTCTTGGTTTGACTCTGGTATCTTGCTTCCCTTTGCCTTTTTTTTTTTTTTAAATCAAATAGTTTAATTCTTTTCTTGTTTCCCTTCTTAATGTTAGGACTTGTGTAAAATTTCTAGAGTTAGCCATTGGAGACTGAACCTTGTTTACCTAGTGTTTCTGGCACTCAACAGTAAAGATAAGAACATTATATTCGTTGATCTTTACATCAGCCTCCTCTGGAGGATTTTTCAAATCTCCCTATTTTACAGATTGTGGAAACAAACTCAGGGGGTACCAAATTCTTGAGATATACCTAAGTAAAAGTGTTTAATACATATAATCTATGGAGTATCATGCGTAGTGACACGTACCCTATGGAGTTTTGGTTGTTCTTTGCCCTCATTGCGGACTGTGAACTGTGGCTCAGCTCAGCACCACTACCCGACATTACAAGAGTAACTATAGCATATTGCTAGTGTGAGAAAAGATCCCAATTTAAAATTCAAAACGAAGTTTCTACTGAATGCTTCTGCTTTTGCTCCATCATAAAGTTAAAATGCCCTGTGAGGCCATCATAAGTTGAGAATCATCTATCTTATCATTCGATTCTCATGGCGTATCTGTAATGTAAGTAATATTTGAGATTTCAGACGAGTGACCTGAGTCTTGGCAGTGGGCAGATGTTTATATCAAGTTAGATTTCTAGGGAGAAATAACCAAGAATTAGACTAAGACCTGATTTTGAGAGTCTTCAAATCTCTGCCTTTGGCTGCCTATTCTGCTTGCAGTCCTACCCAAGATCCCACAGCTGGTACTTGGTCAAGAGTATTCATGCTTAGATAGTGTGGGTACGTGTCTGGGGCTTTCTGAAAACAAGCATGAATAATGGACACAGGAATATGATGTTGACACTTGAGATGTATGTACATCTATCTTGAGGAACACTGTAACCTTTTTTGTGGTCCGTGCCCACCCCAGAGTGCTGTGTGTGCTTGACTCTTGAGTTGTCAGTTGGAAGTTTTGTGTCCATTTCACTTCCTGTAGTCATACAGCGTATCACCTAGTAACTTAATGTGATCTGTTAGACCCCACAGCCACATAAAATTACGAAATCAAAGTGACTATTAGTCAAACTCTGAAAAACAGAATCCGCCAAACCCAACAGCCCTGAGAAAAAGGAAAAAAAAATTGTAGTTTATTACAGCAAAGTCTTCTAGAAATGTTCCTCTCTGTTGCAATGAAATCATCAAAAGGCTTCACGAGCTATTACATGACTGCAATTTATTAAGCTTCTCTACTACTTTGTTAAATCCTTTATGTGAATATTTATTATCCTTAAAATGACATTGAGAAGGTTTCTCCGTTTTATAAAGAGAAAATAGATGCTAAGAGATTTGTGTCCAAATTGCACAACTGCTGTAGAGCTAAGTAAGGTTAAGAGCAGGTCTTTTGGGTTCTTAATGTCATAGTGTTGCCTTAGGCATTGCATTATACCTTGCTTAAAAAGTTGTGGGATGAACATTTTTAAATTCATATATGCATATAACACATTGGGTACAAGAGTATGAATACCACAGATATTTACTAATCAGATATTTAATTTCTGCTCATGCTTTTTCTCCTAGAAAAGTTATAGTTGAAGGAGAAGGGAATTAGCTCTACACTCAGCATAAAAATCGTTACCCAAGGTTTGTTAATTTGTGTTTATTTCTGAAGCAGTACTGGTTGCTTCCCAAGGGCCTAACCTTTTTTGACACTTGTTTGTATATTAAATTATTATGTTAGTCTGCCTTCTGACCCTAGTAGCTTTTCATTTTCCAGTAAGTTATCATTTGCCTTTGCACGTACACATTTTTTTCCTCACAATTGTGTAAGATCCTTGAAAAAAAAGGGAATTATTTGGAATCCTGATCGTAAGCCTTTTTATGTAGAGTCCACTGAGTTACGGTGATAGTTCTGTTGCTGTCAAATTAGTATTTTGAGGATAGGACTTTTACTTATTCATTTATTTCATTTATTTATTTGTGTCCACAGCCTGAGACCCTGTTGATTGGATTCTATTTGAATGAACAAATGAACAGACATATGTGGGCACATGTTGTGGGGAGCCTTAAATTTAGACAGAAGGAACTTTGCTCTGGGGAAGATAGAATTGAGGATGAGGAAAGTCAGGAGAAGTATTATCTGTAGGAACTTACCAGAATTGGGAGGGGAAGGAACTTAAGAGCTTACAAAATTTCAAGGGAAATAATGTAATCTTGGAAGCTGAGGGTCAGAAGGAGCCTTTAGAGGTCATGAAAGTGAACCACTTCATTTTCCAGATCATTGTGATTTCTCATTAGCCTTGAGTTTACAACTTCTGCCCACTGACCTTTAGGGCATGAAACCAGATGGGTCTCTTTAAAATGGTGTTTTTGTTAGTTTAAACACTTACTGATCATTGATGGTGAGTTTTATATTTTAAATAATTGGTTTTGTTTTGAGTTTAGGCCCTGAAATAATTTGTGTCATGAAGGAAGCTGCTTTCAGAATTCTAAAAAGCAGCCAGATAGAACACTGCTTTTAAGCAGAAGATAGTAACTCCATGCTGAACCTTCTGATGGCCCAACACACCCTTGGTTTCTTCCTGTTCCTGACTTCTCATTTGTACTTGTTATATTTCCTTCATTTGTCCCCTTAAACTAACTATTCAAAAGTTCTTGAAAATTTACTATTACAACTTGCTTTTCATAGCATCCTAAATTATTTGCCCATGTCTGACTTTTTTTTTTTTTTTTTTTTTTTTACAGCATGGAATATCTGTGTGTAAAAGGGTTTCCAGCACCTAACATTTGTATGACACCTTCAGTTTACAAAGAGTTTTAGTATGTGCTGGCTTATTTTGAGGTACTGGTAAAGAAACAGTAGTTTGTAGAAGTTACCTTACTTGCCATCTCACAGTGGGTAGTGAGTCCTGGGTAGGTTTCAAATGCATATGTGATGACTCTCATGTCTCTGACTTTTGTCATGGTGAGTAGCTTGGGAATTGGGTCCATTTTTTTCTCTGGTGCTATTGCCATGACTGCTGCATTTCATGGGTGGGGCAATAAGCAGTCATTAGCATTCAGATGTTTTTATCATTGTGCTTCCACATTGTGATTTTTGATCATCAGCTCAGCAGTCACAATTTTGGACCAACCATTCTGCGGAAAGAGCCCAGCAACAGCTGTCTTAGGGGAAAATGCCAAGGAAACAACCCTCAGGAGATGTGTGATCTCTTGGAGCAACAGCTAGCCAGAGCAGCAGCAGCAGGCAGGCAAGCTCTCTGTTGACCCTCTCCAAGGCACACTGATGTGGCAAGAAAAGTAGAAGGCACAGTTGGCCCCAGAGTTCAGGTATGGAAACTTAGGCCCAGATGTGGCATAGTTAGGAGGAAATGGAACTGCATTGCCAGTCCATGTGTACATTTTCTGTCACATCCTATTACATGGCTTTTAACAGCAGAAAAGAAAAAAATTCACAGATGTGCATGACTAGCTAGAAGTATTAGAGATACTGTAGTGTTTGTGGTGATAACTGTGTACTAAACCCATTTTGTAGTAGCTGGGATAATATTCTTGGAAGAGGGTCCGCTTTTTATGCACCTGATGTACACTTTATTGCCTGCTGCCGGCTGTCTTTTTGAACGCTTTCTGATATGGAGTACTTTCATCGTTACAGCTAATTTTATTGAATGCCTACTGAAAGTTAGGTGGTTGAGTACATCTACTCATTCAAACCTTGCAGCCACCATTTAAAGTAAAGTACCTGCTGCTGCCACTTAGCTAACCATGCTATTTTGGGCAAGATTCTTAAGTTCTCTGTGCTTAGGCACCTGCTGCAAGCGTCCCTATAAATGTGTAACTTTTTATTACATATGATGTTTATACTGCACTTTTGTGTAGATTTGTTGTAAAGTGAAATGAACATGAGTATAATGAGATCCTGGGACCTCCAATTTCCCAATACCTGCATGTGGTAACTAGGGCAAGCTGTTTCACCCCTTGAAGCCTTATCTTAACTTGTAAAATGAGCATAATGTGTTTTTAAAGGATTGCTGTGGGGCCAAAAAAAGGTAATGGCTATTAAGCACCTTCCACTTTACACTGATACATGCAGTAAATGCTCAATACAAATAACACCTATAAGCTCTTTGACCACCCTTACGGGGAATTGGTTCTGGCTACGTTTTATGTAGATTAGATTATGTGGTCAAAGGGTTTGTTACCAGTATTGGCCACTGGCTACCCTGCTCTAATTTAGAACAGAGAATGTTTTGATAAATGAATGAGACTTCAAGTAGAAAGTAAAGTTAAAAGATTATTGTGAAATCACAAATGCCTAAAAACAGGTGTACCACAGAAGCTCTTTTTTTTGAGACAAGGTCTCACTATATAAAGCAATTTGAGAAACTATAAGATTCAGCCAGTCTTGTATTTTAATATCCATGAGATAGGACACCTCTCCCTTCACATATGTCTATATACACCCAACTCTTGTTTTCTGATAGGATTATATAACACATTTTTTTCCTATCACCATGAGCATGTCAGGATTTGATTATTTGGAAAGGACTAGCATGCTTAATTAGCACTCAGATTTTTAAATTTGTAGCAGAAGTTCTCTGGATTACATCCGTTTTAGTTACCTTGGAGACTTACATTTCTATAATGTATTGCATTGATTATCTGAGAAATAGGGAAGAGTGATTGGAAGCACAAGAAATCAGTCCACTTGCCAGTTAATATAAAACTTACAGGCGTACTCACTCGGGGTCCCCTCCTGGCTTCTTGGCCAAGAGCTTTTCTTTTTGTTTTCTTTCTTTGTTAGAGAGCTGTTTGGGTTTTATCTTGGCTTCTTGGCCAACGGCTTTTTGTTGTTGTTAAGCTCAATAACATGATGTTTAAGTTAGAAAAGAATTATGTTAATTGCCATTCCTATAATCTTACTTGAATCACACACGATTCAATTAAAATGAAAAGAGTATATAAGTTAGGTGTCTTCCTTACTTTTTTGTTGCTGGGACAGAATACTCAACACTGAGAACTTAGGGAGGAAAGCTTTATTTTTAGCTCACAGTTCTAGGAGGTCCCAGTCTCTTCATGAGAAACTGGCAGGAGCAGAATGGACTGGCGGAGGCCTAGCTGAGAAGAGTGGTTCGCAACACTGCAGCTGGACATAGCAGAGTGAGAGGATAGAACTAGCAAGAGAGTTACTCCTTCCAGGCCAGGCACCAGTGATCTATCCCTTCCACCCAGGCCCCACCTCTTAGTAGCACAGGAAATCAATGAATTAATGCCACTGATTGAATCACCTTCCAAACAGGAGGCTTTTGGGGGACATCACAAATCCAAACTTTAAAGAAAGATATTTTAACTTGGGAAGATTAGAAACATCTCTTAAAATATTTTGAAATTGATCACATCTTTGTTAATCTGTGCCATTTTTTTCTTGCTGTTGACTTGTTAAGCCTCTCTGTATTTACTATTAGAACTTCTGTAATGAGTTTTCTGACTGGCTTAGCTCTTTGTCAGTGCTTCTTTTCTCATGGTATTCAAAGTCTGGAGTTCCCTCTGGGGATTTCAGATCTCTTCAGAGGCTCTGAGAAGTAAGCACCCTCTTTTTTTGAGATAGAACCTCATTCTGTAGTCCAACCTGATCCTGAACTCACTGTGTAGCCCAGGCTGTCCTTGAGCTCACAGCACTCCTCCTGCCTCAGCCTCCCAAGTGCTGAACTTAGAGGCATGTACCACCATACCCAGCTAATTTTTGTATGGTGCTAGAGAATCAAACCTAGAGTCTTGCACATGCTAGGTAAGCACTTTAACCACTGAGCTACAACCCCTTGTCTAGCACTATTTTCTAGCAATGTCAGGACATCATTTGCACTTTTCATCTTCTTTCTCTGATGTATAGTGGAGTTTTCTGGAAGCTTTGTTGATAAATGATGGTGACATCCTCTGACAGCTTGTTAAGTATGCATTTTGGAAAGTGGACAGTTTTCAGTTTTTATTGCAGCAATATTAATAAATACAACACACTTTAAAACATGAAAAACAAACCTCTTTGGGAATTCTTTAGGTTTTAAGAATGATACAAAAGACTAAAAATCTTGAGAACCATTCCTCTGTGGCCAGAACCCTCCACAGTAGGCCACCTTGTATCACTGATGTTACTTGGAGGGTCCCTCCCTGGAATCAGGTGTCTGTCCTGGTGACAGCTGTTCATTCTGGTATATAACTTTGTAGCCATTTCTCTGGTTGAGGGGCCCCTAGGCATGGCAGTCACTTGGGCTTAAGTATTTCATATAGACCACCAAGCTAGTTATCTCTCATTTACACCAGAAGACATCTATTTCTGTAGATATTAGAGATTTAACTTATCTTCCTGGGTTTTATAGTGTCTTGTGTGTGTGTGTGGTACATGTAGTTTTAATTAACATGTAAGTCTGAAAACAAAAAGACTGGGGTATAATAGAGTAGAACCCTTCCTGGCAGCTGTTTTGCAAATGTTGTTTTCAGAATGAAAGTAAAATGGAAATTCAGTTAGCAGTTTCTTCAGAAATGCATTTGTATATCCATGAGAGGAAATGTTGAATATTGCAGTTTTTTGGAGATTTTCAAAAGAGACTTATAAAACTTCTCTCTTTGGTAATCTTTGTCTGCATAGTAGTATTTTTAATGGAACCAATATCTTTTTCTTTCCTTTTTCCTTTCTTTTTCTTTTCTTTTCTTTTCTTTCTTTTTTTTTTTTTTTGAAACAGGTTCTCACTCTGTAGTCCACGCGGGTTCTGGACTCACTGTGTAGCCCAAACATTTCATGAACTCATGGCAACCCTCCTACCTCCACCTCCTGAGTGCTGGGATTAAAGGTGTACATTACCATGCCCAGCTTATGTGGTGCCAGGGAATTGAACTCGGGTGCTTAGCGCTTTCATAGTGCTTGCTAGGCAATTGCTTTAACCACAGAGCTATTCCTCCAGCTCTCCCACTCCCACCCCACCTCCGTTTCTTGAGACAAGGTGTTGCTGAGGTGCCCAGGCTGGCCTCAAACTTGCTTTCCTCCTGACCCAGCTCCTGAAGTGCTAGAATTATAAGGCAGTGCCACTAGCCACAGCTAACCTGCCCCTTTTCATTCCTCCTTCTTAGTAATCTGCCACAAAACTGTCCTCTTGTGCATTTTTCCTGATCTAAAGTTCTTTTCTTTGAAGGTAGTAGAGGTGCTGACTAGAGGGGAAGACAGTATTAAGGGTCAGTCTCTAATAAGGGACAGTATAGCATTTCTGTGAAATCCATTCTTGTTTCTTGGTATTTTATGATCCTTGTCAGTGAATTTTTTGTACACACTCAAACTTAAGCCCTACACAAACATAAAGGCACCCAGCACTATTCATTTTTGTACTGCTTCTTGTCTTGGCAAAAACGGAAGTAAAGACTATATGGTACCTCTGCTGCTGATTCTTACTTAATGCTGGTTATTCAGCGCTTATTTAATGACCATGTGTGGCTCACTAAGTATTTATTCAGTGAGTGTGTTAGTCATTCAGTTGCCTCTTGTTCCATTGAGGTTTAGCCTGAGACTGAAAGAGCTCCCTTGGAGTGATGTTTTTATTTGGTATCTGGGGCCTTAGAGGATGCCTGCTTGTACCAGCATTCTATCTCACCTGACTTGTTTCACACAATTGTGCTTTAGCTCCGAGGTTTACATACTCTACTCTGCCAAATTAAGGGCCTTGCTCATGACTAAACTCACCTTTCTTAAAGAAGGCAGCCTAATGACATATGTCATGAATGTGACATGTACCACATTGCTGCCTTACACTAAGAATTATCACTGCATGCCTTCCAGCTACATTTAGAACTTCTGTCGATGATACTACTGTGACGTTTTTTCTCCATCTAGTTACTTAACAAGTATATTTTTGATGCTTTATTTACATTCATGTCTTGAGTGCTGGCCTGGCTGGCTTATCCCTTGTGTAGGGTTTGTTCCAAGCAGCAGTAATAGAGTACCAATTCTCATTGCACTGTGTGTCTTCATTTCTGGATTCCTCAGGGCAGGGCCTCCTCTCCTCAACTCTCAGTTTTGCCTTGGTCATATGAAAAGATCACTAAATATACCTAAAATGAATGAATCCTATGCATATGTGTGGATTGAAGACATCGGCCAGTATGAGAGCTTTTTTTTAATAGTACATTATAGCTGAAAAGTTGATCTGACTAGCTAGTGGTACAACACCTTGAGGAAACTTTGGCCTCTGCAGAGAAAACATGAGACATAGGGAGGGGATCTGTACTCACTGTCATTTCTGGTGATTCCAGTAGGCAAGCAGCAGATTCTATAGTTTGTCCTATTTGCGGTGATGCCTTTGTTTTTCCTTGTCTTTTATTTTCTGATGTTGGCTGAATTGTATGTAGTTATTGTCACTGGTAACTGATGAGTAAACTGGAATGTGTAGGAACTTTGCAGATTCAAATAGCCTGGGAGCTGGGACTTTACACTCTCCTCACCCTTAGGCTCGGTTCTCTTTCTATTACCTTTTTGTCTAAAAACAAGCAGCAAGAGCAGTCTGGTCATCCACATACCTTTTGTCAAGCCTGCTTCTCACCTCCACTTTTTGTACCCATATAGCCTTTTAGGGAAGTAGGGAATGCCCTGGCCACTACAGCATTTCATCTCCCTGGAGGTGGCCTTATGAGTTAAGTTGGCTCATAAGTTTAGTTGCAGGTAGTATACATGTGGATGATTTGTGGGAAGAACTGTATTTGTTTTTTAAGAGCCATTATTTTAATAATAGAATCGTTCTTGGCTTTTTTCTTGTACTGGATGGATAGTAGATATGGTAGGAAAGGTGTGCATTTTGTATTTGCATCAGCTGTCACATAAATTTTGGTAACATTTTTTAAACCTACCACAGGGCATTTTTCAAACTCCTCACAGTAATAGGGAAGCTTCCATAATAGCTCATTTATTGCATAGTTAAGTTTTGAGTACCATTTACATATTAACAAGTAGGGCATGGTGGCACATGCCTGTAATCCCAACACTCCAAAAGGCTAAGGCAGGAGTAATTGCCTCAGTGAGTTAGTTAGTGAGACTCTTTTGTGAATAAATAAATGTTGAAGATGGCTTGACCACAGAAGTGAGCAAGTTGAGTGGGGAGAGATGTTTTTTGTCCCTGTTACAGGACTAGAAGCATTGGTGGACTGTTAATCTGCAAGCTCAACAACTCTCCAGAAGTCACCTGCTACTGTTGAAGTCCTCCAGCTGGTTTCTTACAGTGAGATTTGAGGTCTTTGCCTCCGACTGGAACTGTTGGCTAGAAATAGTTTCTGTTAAATATTCTTTGGTTTCATTTAGAGTTTAACATCATTTCAGCTTCTCTCTTGGGTCTCATACCTGGTTAAGAGTCTTTTAGTAACAGTGCGTATGGCTATATTTTGTTGATACTTGATGACTAATAAATGAGCACTGTCAAAGAGTACTGTCTTTCCTCTTGGATGGCTTTGCCGTGCTCTTTCCAAATCATAAGAGTTTACATGTTTTCTAATCCTTTTAGTGGTAGGTATTGACACCATTCATCTTTCATGCTAGGTCTTTAACCTACACAAAAAAACCTAACCTAACCTAATATATTTAGTTCAAGTGTACATTTATTACATATTTTCCTTTGGTTCCTTGCTTTGTCTTTATCCAGCTCGCTTTGAATGGGTTTCATAGACCTAGACCTTTTTTTTTTCCTCCAGCTTTCATGTGCATACAGGTCTGTGGGAGTTAAGTGATGCTTCTGAATTGTTTCTTAAATAAGGTCCAATATTCTACATCTCCAGTGAGGTTTTATGTGATGCCTTTGCTGCTGGTGGTACACAGACCATACACACACTGTGAGTAGCAAGAGTGAGAATCAGTGACACACACACCCACCTCCCCCCCGCTTCCCCCAACTTATTGTCCTCTCCTGTGTGGTTACTAAGTGAAGAATAAGAAAAATGGCATTTAGCATTCAGTTATGTGACAGTTTCTTAGCCTTCTTTTTGCACTGTTTTAATCTCAGATGTTATCTAGACCAAATAGCATTTGAAGTTGGATGGTCTCCGTAGCATGTTATTTAGCCTCATTGTGTGTCTGACGTGGAAATATCATTTCCCAATGATCATATTCATAATCAGTGAAGAGCCTAGAGGTTGTTCTTAAAAAATAATTAACTTGAGATTTATTGCAGTCAGACTTGCCAGTAGTATCATAAGAAATGTTTCTGTAACAAATGTCCTAGCCTTTTGCTTAGGCTCAATACTGCAAGGGTGTTCACAGAGTTTTTTTGTGATCCACATTTCTGACCTCATACTCTTCGCCCTGTCTAAGGGGCCCTAGGAGTCCAAAGTGGAGTGATGTAATGGACACAGCTTACCAAACCTTTATGTACAGTGGAAGGCAAAATCAGGCCCAGAATCTGCCTGCCACCTCTTTCTTCTCATCTTTTTCCACTAGGATGGTTATATACTCTCCAAGCACTGTGGATTTCTGGTGTTGCATATTGGCCATGTTGCTCATTGATGAGTTATTACACCACTCTGTGCTTCAGTTTCTCCAAACTTTAGTTTCTGCACTTGGGATCATATATGAACTTCATTGAATGAAGTGAGAATGAAATTAATCTTTGTAAACACCTGGCTGAAGGTTTGCTGTGTGATAGGTACCCAATTAATGGTTATTCTGATGGTGATGAAGGTAATAAGTGTCATCAAATGAAAAGGAAAGGAAAGCAGTCTAAAATAACAGGTTGGAGGAGACAGGGCTCCTGACACGGGAGGAAGTAACAGACAAGAAATGTGCTTCAGCTGTCTGGGCTGCAGTTTGCTCTTAAGTGGAAGAGTAATTAAGCTGTGTTTATGCCTCTCATGTCACTGACAGACCAGAGAGCAGGAAGCATAGGAAGACAGTGAAGAAAAGGAGAGATGCTTTATATTCTAGAAGGAAAGCCTGACAGCTGATATATACTTGGATACTCTGCCGGGGGTGGGGTAATTTATGACAAAGACACTTTGTGAGGTGGTGGTTGTTAATTACACTGCTATTTTATATAATTAAATGGAGAGTTGTTGGTATTTGAGCAAGATGCCCAATTTTTCCAGAGTCTGAAAAGAGATTTTTGTTGATGTTGTTTATAAAAAGTACTCTGTGATGTGGTACAGTGGTGCCAAAAGTGTGAAGGAAACAGGAAGTCACTACACACTTGAAGTATAATAGGTCTTTTCATTCATTTTGTTTGTTTCCTCTGATTTGTTAAATAAAAGTTTATTTTGGTTAGATGCTTCAGCTCGAAGTAATTTCTAAGTCATCAGAATGGCTGTGAGGAATTGTGGAATAAATATCAAAATAACTGTTTCATGGTATGAAGTTCTTTTCAGATTTGATCACTGGCATTATGTGACTAAAAGTAAAAAAGTAAACCCTGTATACCCTCTCCTGAACTATAACTGAATGAATGAAATGCAGATGAACTTTTGGGAGGCCAGAAGCTTGTAGTAGATTTTAATGGTAAATGAATGAAGAGCTGCTGTTTTGGGACCAGAGGAATAGCTCAGCAGTTAAAGCACTTGCCTATCAAGTTGAAGGCCCTGGGTACAATTCCCCAGCACCACATAAGCTGGGCATGGAGGTGCACACCTGTAATCCCATCACTTGGGAGGCTGAGGCAGAAGGATTGCTGTGAGTTCTAGGCCAGCCTGAACTATACAGTGAGTTCAGGACCAGTCTGGTCTACAGAATGAGAACCTGTCCAAAAAAAAAAAAAAAAAAAAAAAACCCCAAAGCTGCTGTTTTGTGATAGCATTTCATGTGTTTCTCTTTTTCAATTAGCCTCCAAAACTATCTTGATAAATAAGCTTGATCTTCGTTACCTGGAAATGAAAGTATCCTTCTTTATGTGTAGATCTTGTTAACTTTTCAGTAATGGAGTATTGTTTATTCTCCTGCCTTGCCTGCTGTCTGAACAAAAGCAAACTGAAAACACTACTGTTACATGTGTTCTGGCCTCCCATACCAGATAGACACCAGTTCATCTTCCTGGAGTGAGCTGAGCTATCACCCTCTTGAAGAAACTTTCCCTAACTTATTTTTTATTCCCTAGTTCTGCTGCTCCAGCTATAGTCCTTGTGTACACTTTGGCCCAGCATCTGTGGCGCTGTGTGCTGGTGGCTGTGGATCTCTTCCCTAAGCTCAGCCTCTATGGGGCAGGCAG
This sequence comes from Ctenodactylus gundi, assembly GCA_004027205.1. NCBI lineage: Eukaryota > Metazoa > Chordata > Mammalia > Rodentia > Ctenodactylidae > Ctenodactylus > Ctenodactylus gundi. Next base: position 429,010 of record PVKB01000815.1, read on the forward strand.
CAGTCCTGTCAGAACAGCGCTGGTCACACAGTTGGCTCTGCAGATACTCCTGAATGAATAGCGCATTGCACAGTCTGTAATAGCATTTTACCCATGCAATCAGTGAAACTACTGATCTTTTGGTAATGTAACTACTCAGTACAAACCTTTTTACTGTCATAAAGAGAAATATCTGGCCATAACTTTTTAAAATTATTAGTCATTGTGGAAATAAAGAGAAAAGTAAAGCACAAATAATCCTGTGATTCACAGATCACCAAAATTAACATTTTGTTGTATAACTCTTTGGAAAATAATCTTTTAAATAATCTTAACTGGTTTATATTCAGAGTGTATGCTTTATGAAATAAAGAGGAGTAGATAGTAATATGGTCTAGATATATAATTATAATTTCCCATGCAGTTTTGAGAGCCACTTAAGTAAAACAGCGTGACCTGTTTTGGCGTTCAAACAGAAGTTCAGTGTGAAAGATTGAACCAGTTTGTGCTTGAATCTTGTGAATGTTGTTATTGCTTGTTTTTTCTATTATGTGGGTACTACTTTCATAGAAAGTTGTCACTTTAGTATTTTTTTCTTGAAAATTAAAAGGCTTCATAAATTTTTACAGGAAGGCATTTTCTAAAATATTTTTCGTACAAAAATAAAATGGAAATTGGGCCTGTCATCTGCATAGCCTGTGGTGTATAATGGACTTCTTCCAAATGGGGAAGTTGATGAGAATTATTTTTATGTAAAGAAATGAAAAGTATAAAGTAAATAAGGCTGAGATTAACTAGGGAAGCAGATTTTTTTATTCATTTCATAGCCATTTGCGGCGGGGGGTGGGGGGGGTTCCAAAGACATTTCAGTAAGAAAAATAAATTTTTTTTGCATTCTTGAACATTTCCAAAAGCATCCCTGTTCATGTTGAATTCCCTCTGGGATTTGGACTTAAGAAGCTTTTGTATTAATGTAAAATCTCTTTTGAATTACTTTTTATTTGCCAGTGTCCAAGAAATGATAACATAAACTAAACTGTAATTATGCAACCATAGAATCTAGGATAAAAGTAATTACTTAATTGGAAGTAGGATTGAATATTCAAAAGTACAGGTGGTATGGGTAGGTTATAGGAAAAATTAGATTTCCTTTCCCATCAGGAGAAGTATTTACATTGTACTCAGAGCCAGTGGTGGTGGGATGTAGACTAGTGAATGGTCCAAGTGGTCAGTATCCTTGGTAAAGATTGAGTGCCATGCATGTGTAAAGCAGTACATTTCACAAGAAGTGCAGTCAGATTGCCTCATCAAAGCTGAATGAGAAATTTCAGATATTGGTCCAGAAATTTTTACTTTACCCAAAGCAAGTACACAGAGAAGCCTCAAAGAGGGCTTTTACTCTTGAGTGAGAAGTAGTAGCTATAGGAATATCTTGGTTTTCCATGTAAGCTCCATTACTTCCTGCATTCCATCAACCTTTCTGTTAATAGTTGTTCTGAGAAAGCAAACCTAGACTGGGGCCAAGATTTGACACAGAAAGAATCCTCTGTAGGCCTTTCCTGTGTTCTAGCTTTTGTGAATTCTGATTTTTCCTATTTGATATGTAGAGCATGTGTGGTACTACTGAGTATATCTGTGTACCAGGTATACTATGCATAATAATTGGTATAGATTTCAGGACTTGGCATCTCTTGAGTAGGTGGCAGTCACAGTTCTTTTGTTTTTGTTTTGTTTCATTTTGTGAACTGAGGATCCAGCCCAGGGCTTTCCCACTGAGCTAGATATCTAGCTCATTTTTTTAGTTTTGATTTTGAAGCAAAGTTTCAATAAACTGGCTGGACTCAAAACTTGCAGTCCTCCTACCTTTGTCTCCCAGAATGCTGGGATTATAAGCCAGCACTACTGGGCACAGCCAGTTACTATTCTGAAGTACTTACATGCATGTTTTATATTTTTAATAGCCTGATGTAGGCAAACATCTTACTGTATTTTTACAAATGAGGAAATGGGCTTGGAAATGAAGTAACTTCCCCCACTGGTGAAGGCAGGAAGTAAGGTTGCATATCACATCTACCAAGTTCACTTACCAAGTTCTGAAGTTTGTGAACCTTTTCATGTTTGAAGACCTGATCTGTATTCCTATTTTCCTTCAGACTTTGGAGCCCAAAACACTTAGGTTAAGTTTAGCTGACATTTCATGTATGTCTGCTGTTGTGGTTTGGATCTGCAGTGTCCCCCAAAATCCTCATGTACCTATGCAAACTGTACTGTTGGGAGGTTGGGCCTGGCTGAAAGGGTCATATGCTTGAAGCTTGACCTGAAAGGGTGTGTGCTGGTTCTGCTCTTCCTCCCATACTTGCTGTGTTCTGCCACACTATGAGGAGATCTCACTCCATCCCTGGCCCCACCATGTGATTCTCCATTTTCCAGCCACCTGTCTGTGAATAGACTGTCACCTTCTGAAACTGTGAGGTAAATGAAATATTTCCTCCCTGAAGTGAATATTGGGTATTTTGTTTCAGCAACAGCAACAATGACAGCAACAAAAATAAAATAAAATAAAGTAAAACCAAGACAGTAATTGGTACTTGACAAGTGGGGTTATTGCTGTGACTTTTATTGACCGTGTGGTTAGGAAGCCTTTGGAACTGATTTGTAAGAGGAGTTTGGAAAGATTTGAGGATGCCAGCTTGAGAAGCTTTGAAGTGCTGTGAGCCAATCTTCTTGGGACATTGGTCAGAGCCCAAAAGAACAGAATGCTGTTGGAAGTATGGATTGGAAAGGCCGGGCTCAAGAAGTTTCAGATGAGAGGGAGGACAGCATTGGCACATGGCCAAAAAACAGTGCTTGCTGCTCAGGCAGAAAGTTTGTTGGCATTTTGCCCTTTTCCAGAGACTGCCTGAAACTGAGATTTAGGGTGGTGGTCTAATTTAATCTAGCAGAGGAAATCTTGAGGCAACCCAGTGTTCATGCTGTCACTTGAGATCCACTTGCAGTTCAGCAGTCTGAGAACTCAAAGTCTTCTACAGTGTTTCTCCCAGGGGCCAGGCTGCTGCTCAAGCCTCTAGCAGACCTTGGCGACGTGGTACTGGCTTTACAGGCTGGTAGAGTGTAACAGTATTGGGTTCATGGAGGCTTCCACCCAGGTTTTAGAGAAAGGCCTTGAAGGCTAGGCAGTGTGTATCTAGGAGGGCAGTGTGTGAAGTTGTAAAGGAGAATCCTAAAGTGCAATGGAGACCCTGATAATTTGGAGAAGCCAGGAGATGGATTGTCCCCTGAGGAAGGCTGCAGGCTGTGGGAGAAAAAAAAAAAAAAAAGAATGTTGCAGCCAGCCACAGTGCTGTAGGTGAAGTCACCCAGGCCCTTTGCAGCTAAGGTATTGTTACCTGCTGCCAGTTTACCCTAGGTACTGGACATTGAGCTACAGGATTTAACCCTTGCTCTGCTGGATTTAGAGCTTGCTTCGCTCCAGTTGCATTATATCCTCTTACTTCTCCAATTTGGAATAGAATGGGAGTTTTTACCCTGTGTCATTGTATGCTGGAGGTGCTTAACTCTTTGCTTTTCACTGGAGCTCACAGCTGAGAGTTTGCCTTGCTTCTCAGAGGAGCCTTTGGTATTGAACTTTTTTAGCAGCGCTGGAGCTGTTAACTTTGGCATCTCTTAGAGAAAGACTAACTACATTTTTTGGTAAGAAGGTTGACAAGAGTGTTTTGAGGACCAAGGGCAGAATGTTGTGGTTTGGATCTGGAATGTGCCCCCAAAGCCTCATGTACCTATGGAAACTGTGTACTGGTGGGAGGTGGGGCCTGTCTGGAAGGGCAGTTGCTTGGGGCTTGACCGTGAGGAGTGTGTGCTGGTTCTACCCTTCCTCCTGTACTTGCTCTGTTTTGTCATACTGTGAGTAGCTTTGTCTTCAGCTGTGGTTCCAGCCCCACTGTATGGTTCTACCACTTCCCAGCCGCCTGCCCATGTACAGACTGTGACTTTCTGAAATCTGTGAGCTAAAATCAGTCTTGTCTAAAGTTGTAGATATCGGGTATTCCGTCTCAGCAAAGGAAAAGTTAACTAAGACACTGATCTGAGTACTTTTATCTGTTACATTCTTCTGTGCATCTGAGTGGTAACTAGTCCTGTTTCCATTTTGCAGAGTCGGAGACTGAGCATTGTAAAGACTTGTTTAACCAAGGGCATAACTGAAAATGTTGAGGCACATTTTAAATGCAGCCCTTTCTGACACCTAAGTCTGCTTTTGGCCTTCTGTATCATTTGCTGAGAGAAAAGTAAATTTAAAAGTGGAAGTAATTTTTTTTTTCAACCTTCAGGAGCATTCCCAGAGGGCCATAAGGTTGGATTCAGCATATTTTTGTGGCTTCGTGTAAAGTTTTCAGTTTGGGGTACTTTTATAGCCTGAAAAGTGACCATACATAAAGACAGCCAGAATTCCCTGAAGACAACAACAATGAAAAACTAAACCATGGATTTATTTGATATATCTTCTTTCCTTCTCCCTTAACCAATGGAAAGTGTTCCTTTATAAAGTCTTACCAATGGATGAATACCCTTGGATAGTATAAACCTTATGTGCTCAGGAAAGCTTCATACTAGAGTAAGTTCTGACATTGTTTGAACACCTACTATGTACTCGGTGTATCATAGGTGCTGAGGGATGAGTGACATAATGAATTAGATATGATCTCTGCTCTAGAGGTGTTCACAGGTAAACACAGGAGATAGTGTTAACTGTAACACTGCATAGACTGGTCAGTGCTGGGATGATAGTTCAAGTTATCCTGGGAGCGTGTCTAGAACCCAACAGGTTCTAGCTGGACAGATCTTAAAAGGTTATTTCTGGGATATAACCATGAAGGATAGATGATTGGCTCTTTCTAGATAGGTTAACAAGGGCCCAAGGTGGGCAAGTGCTTGGCTACGGAATTGGTTTTATTTCATGTCTTTTCAGTTCAGTTTGATGAAAAAATCTATCTGGTGTGTGTGCATTCTTCTCTGTTAAAGGCCTTTTATGCTTTATGTTTCATTGAGGATGTGTGTGGGAGAGATTCATTTCCATTTGAGTCCGGCTGCAGTGCAAATGTCTTATTTGACAAATTGAGGAATTAGATTATGCCCGTCTCTTCTTGGAAGCTAGAGCACTAGCTGTTATGTCAAACATCCCTTCCTTTGTGGGGAGGACAGGAGGGAAGATGTGATTTAGGACTGCTGGGTATGTTGACTGAAAAATTACTTGAATAAATAAGACTGTTGCTCCAGTTGATTAATAAATATGGCTTCTTCCTGAGACATGAGACGTTTCCTTCCTCCAAGGAATATGTAGGTTGGAGCTGTCAGAGCTGTCCCATTGGAGAAGTATGGTACCTCATAGGTGATCAGTTTTTTATATGAATGCATTTGTATGGTTTTCTACTTAGTTTCTATTTCAGAACTTTTTTTTTTCTTAAAATGTGAAGGACTCTCTAATCTTTCTAGAATCTGAGGATACCTGGAGTTTTTTTGTGAACTGCATGTTTATGAAGAACCAGTAACATGTTTGCCAGGGGAACCTAGAGTCAGGAAACCAGTATTACTTACAAAACTTTGAGGGAACGATATAGCTAGTCACCTATAGGCTGCTTTCAACATCTGTGAGGTAATAGACTTGGAACAGCTGATCTCCAGAAATTGTTTACACAGTGCCCATCAGACATGGAATGAATAAATCTGAAGTCTTTTATCTTTTATCTTTGGCAGTGTTTGAGGTTAAAGCAGCTGTGTGAATTCACAGTCCTAAAGAGAAGAAACCAAGTTAAAGTTTTGATATTACATAGTGTTTTCAACATGGGAGGCTCTTAAGATGTTCTGCAACCCACAATTGGGTGCCATATTTTGAGGGGTGGGGATATAGAGACAAGACTAGTAATAGAGGTAAAAATTATCTTTTAAAATGACAAGAGTCTATTTTGATATTGTGTAGAGAAAAGCCAGCAATGGTGGATGAGGGCCAAGGCTACATTTAGGATGGTTGGAGAATTCATATACCCTGAGTATTGAGTTCTCACCATCTGAATTAAGGTACCTCAGAAAGTAATAAGGGTCCTCAGTGAAATGACTTAAGTGCAAGATGTCATATTCTGACGCAAAAATCCTATCAAGGGAAATAATTGCCTACTCTTGGAAGTCTTGCCCCTTCTGTTTTTTTTTTCCTACATTAGTGTGCTGTAGCTTTTTTTTTTTCATTCCTCATTACCCATCTCTCTTCCCTCACGTCAGTCTATTTTCTCTCCCTGTGAATTTATTTGTTCTGAATTTTTCCAAGCCATAGTTTTTGATCAGTGCACATCATCTCTTAAAGCTTATACCTTGATTTAGCACCCCATCCCATTGCTCCTGGACCTTTTAAGTTACTTTCATTACTATAGATAAAGTTCATATTTGGAACTGTTTAATTCTTTCTCTGTAAACACCTGGGAGTTACATAATTAGTTAAGAAGTAATATGGGGGAAAAATTAACTTGAAATGGCAACTTGGGTCCTACATGTCTGTGCTGTGTGGTGCTCCTAGGATTGCTGGGGAAGACCTGCTCCTGAGACCCACGTATATACCTTTCTGAGGTCTAGCTCTTCGGGGAGCGGCAGTAGCTTTCAAGCTGACACCCTGAATGCAGCAGTTGGGGGCCAGGTGACTTGTGCAAGCAGAGCTGTTGGAAGACTTGCCAGGTTTGACAGGACAGTGAATGTCACCACTTCTTCCAGTAGTGGCAGTCTCAAGCTGGGACAGATACCAGAGTAGTGACAGAGTTATTCGTTACATCTGTACAAAAAGGTAGAGCAACCACTAGAAACACCATCTTTGCAAACTGATATTCCTTTGCTCTTGGCGTCTGATGCTGCCATCTCCATGAAAGCTCCCTTAGGTCCTTGGATGCTGCATTCCATTCAGTTCTGCCCTGTCTACATCCTCCTGCTCCATTGCAGCCTGATGTGGAGGGAGAAAGGAATGGCAACATTAAGTTTGACATGTCAGAGTCTGAAGAGTGTAAGATGACTTAATGGAATCTGTAAGAAAGAGGACACTCATCATCTCTGGATCTTTTGTATAAGATCATTTTTACATTTCTCCAGGGTTGAGAAACTGTGCTGTGGAAAAATGCATTAAGTTCTGCACATTAGCTGTATGGCTGTCCTACTGCATTCAAATATTAGAGTATTTGCATTCATTTGTTGTCCCTAGTGTTTACCCTTTGTTGTCCTCCAGGTGGGCACATTTAATTTAACTTCCTCAGCATCCTATAAGCTGTTTAAGCCTTTTTCAGGGGAGAATAAAAATGAAACTTTATACAGTAATATTGTACTGACTGCATTAAAAAAAAACTCAGTCTACTCAGCCTAAGTATTGAAATGTGTCTTTTATGTGGTTGGGGGGGATTGCTTAGCTATGTCAGCTTCTCTATACTTAAGTTTGGGATTTAAAAAAAAAGGAGGTAGTAGAAAAGATGGTCCTTGTGGGCACAAGAATTCTCAGGCTTTGCAAGGAGGCACATGCGTGCTGGAATCATGATGGCAGGCACATAACAACCCCCCCCCCCCCCCACACACACACACACACGCACACACACTAGTGTGCTGTAACTTTTTTTCATTCCTTGGCCTACAGTATGAAGGATGTCTTCTGGAAGGTCAGCAGTGAGATGCTGCATTGATATTACATGTCACCTCCTCCCTAAAGCGTGTTCTCTTCTAGCACTGCTTAGAAATGTAGATGGTGAGTAAGAATAATATGTGCTGTGGAGTCAAAAAGATGTAGGTTTCTAACCCAGTTCTGCCATGGCAGTTTACCTGAATCCTTTTTCCTTATTTTTGAATTAAGGATAATGATAGTACTTCCCTAAAGGGGTTGTTGTGAAGACAGAATAAGCAAATTTCTTGCTAGGTGCTTAACTGACCACAGTTTCTGGTCTGGTTAGTGCTCCATAAATTAGGCTGTGGTTGGAACTGTGTGACTTGTATCACTTAACCTCATTTTGTCATTGATCGCGTAAGCCTTGTTTTAGTCCTCTACAAATGAACATAGAAACAGTTTTCCAACAGTAATTTCATCAAGGCTAGAACACACAGTGCTGAACACAGAGTAGCCTAGCTCTAATTTTGGGCACTTGGTATATCGATACAACGTAATTTATACAGTTACAACTCTTAATTCTGCTTTATGAGCTATAACTAGTTATTAGGGTATCTTTCTCCTTTCTGAAAGTGTAAGTAGACACTGTGGTTTCTTTTTGTATATCTCAGATGCCTTGCTCAGCACTGTAGCTGATCAGCAAGTGGTTATTCAGACAGGTGTATTAGAGCTTGTAGAGTCCATACTTTAAAAAACAGGTGTCTTTTACTTTGCTTATATAGGGTGAGCAAAATGTGACAATTAATTAGTACAGATGTCTTTCTTTGAACAAGAATACTTGTGGTATCATTACCCAGTTCACACAAAGTAAGCATAGTGCAGTTCGGTCTTTAGGGCCACTGGGAGCAGCTGGGACCCTGGCTTCGGTGGCTTGTGGTCTCAGGTGAAACCCTGTGCTTTTACAGTGGTCAGTGAGGCCTTTGTTGAGCTGTGGCAGCTCTGAGGGTTACAGAGAGCAAACTGCCTGGAGCTGCTTCTACTAGATAACCACATTCTACTGCCGAGTGCTGAGGAAGCAAGCGTGCACTTTTGGTTTTCAAAATGGGTGCTTAAGAGTCTGAATTTAAAAAAAAAACAACCTGAAGTTGTAAGTTCCACAGACTTTTCTTAACCTTTATCATGTAGAATAAGAGATGTTATATTTGTTCTGACCATATAAATTATGCTTCCCGAATTGATAGAGTTAAATCAAGCTATAGCTAGCTAGCTCTCTTTGAACGTAATTGAGTCATCTGGTGCATGAGTAGTCAGCTTAGCTCCTAGATGTGTAATGTGCTTGTTTTGCCTGAGTCCCCAGATCAGTTCGCCTCACTATGCCTCAGTTTTATACAGCATAGGTAAATAATTATGTGAAGTAGTTATTGTGTAAAAGCTTTCTTGATATATAGCTATTATGTTCTACTTTTCTTTTTGACTTATAATATGCTTATTTCCTCATACTAAAAACGTACCCTTCGTTTTCATGACTGCATAATATTCCATTGTGCAGATATATCTGCTTCATTTATTTATGTTTCTGTTCCTACTGTTGGTATCACCATTCCTTTAGTATTAAAATATGCACATTCTTCTATTCATTTCTTTGAAGATGTCTAAGGATGGATCTCAGAAGTGAAGTTATTGGGTCTAAGGATTTCACAAATTGCTAAAAGCTTCCCAGAAAAGTTATATCAATTAATATGCCTAAGTAAGAGTATATTCCACCTTTACTGGAAAGATAGGCTCCCCGTTTTTAGCCTTTTGTTTTTATGTTTGCTCAGTTCTACAGTGGAGTGTGTTCCCTGTGTCTGTCAGGGTAGGCTCAGACACTGCATTCTTAGGGTTGGTGAAATGGGTGGTCCATTTTAGACCGTTCAGCACTCTTACTTAAATCTGCATGGGGAACACCTGCACCCCTCTGAGGACCTGGAACAAGATCTTACCAGCTCTTGAACAGGCTTATTCCTCCCATTAGTTTTTTTTTCTACTTATAGTGTGTCCGGAGGGAGGAAGGATTCTTTCAACATTCCTTCATGTATGTGCATATATACTTGCATGTAAGTGTGTGTTATTGGCAGTTGAACCTAGGGCCTTTGCCCTTAGCTACATCCCTAGACTTTTTTTATTTTTTATTTTGAGACAGGGTCCTTCTGCATTACCCAGGCTAGGCTTGAACTTGCCATGATGCAGTGCAACAGTAACTTTAATGAGGATGCCATTCTGTTTGTGGCTGCACAAATCTTCCTTGCCATTTTCTTCACTAAGGTGCTCAGGGATCTTATGAGTTCTTCTCCAGTTAACCACAATAATTGCTACAAATGAGGTGGAAATTTTAAAAGACCTGGGAAAACTGACAGTGGTGCTGATTGTAGGAGTGACTGTGCTAAAACTACTATTAAGCTTTGTTAGTTTTTTTTTTAATTTTCATTCAAATAAGGCAGAAGCCTCAGCATTGAATCCTTCACATTGTTTTAGCCTGCATCTGCATATTCCCTTTACCCCACTCCTGAGGCAGCCAGTGTTGTCCTGAGGAGACCAGGGAATACTGTCAGCCCCATTGCTTTGTCTTGCTAATCTTTTTCTCCACTGATCCTTCAGTTCAGCATTTCTACTGATAGCATCTGATTTCTGAGATGGCAGAAAGATTTCTTGGGCTGTCAAGTTCTCAGTTGAAGTTATATGAACATAACTCTGTCACATACTAACTTAAGGCCTTGGGAGAGGACTCTTTCACATTCTTTTATCTATAAAGAAGGTGATGGAAAGGAGAGTCTGAAATGCCTGGGTAGGGCACAGAGTGAGCAGTGAATGTCGTAATGTGTGACACTGGTGCCCTCAGTGAAGTTACTTCATTTGCTGACATTGAGTTATGAGGATGAGAGGAAACATTTATGAAAATGTGTAGTAAAGCTACACCTGTAATCCCAGCATTCTGGGAGGCTGAGGCAGGAGAATGACAAGTTCGAGCCTAGCCTGGGCAACTTAGTGACTTAGCAGGATTGTCTCTCAAAATCAGAAATGAAAACTGGGCTGGGGATGTGGCATAATACAAAGACCTTGGTTTGGTTATGCATTGTCACACATGTGCCTGTGAGCAAATAAATGAACAGCGAGGTGAGGAGGAGAGATAGGGAGGGAGGGAAGGGAGGAGAAATAATGTGTGGTGTGGTCCCTAGTGCACAGATGTAGTTGGCAAATAGTAGTTCTCCATCTGTCTCCCTCAGCCCCTCTCATACCACGTAGCCCTCTGACCTCAGAGCACAGCAGTATTCCTCACTGGAACACCATCTGGTCCATGGATTCCATCAAGCAGTCAAGTGCTTTTCCTTTCTTCTTGTAGAGGAACTCTTATCAGTAGGTGATTTCTGATCCACCCATTTGTAAAGTTCTCTGTTTCTTATTTTAGCCATTTCTGTAGAAGTGACTAATCATACAGCAGCCAATTCTTAACCAGCTCTTCCTCAGATCACCCCTGCGTCCCCTCCTCCCCAGGGTCACAGGGTCTTTCTTATTGTTTGTGTCAGCAAATGACTTCATAAGATTTTTGAGGAAAGTAACTCTGATCCCTTGTTCATCTCTTCGGCCACAGTGTTACCTGGGTTTGCAGTTGTCACTGTGGACTGATAGACAATAAGGTATGGTGGGATAAAGTCTCAGGAGCAGATGTAGAATTCCTAAAGTGCTCACTGGTTTAATCATACTTGTACTAATTTATTCAGTCATGATTTGAACATCTGTATTTAACACAATCTTAACAGCAGAGACTTTCAACAGAGCTCCAGGCCTCAGAAGATCACAATGCAGTTAACTGGTTTTCAAGTTATATGCAGTAGAATGCATAACACCATGAGAAGTGTTATGTCAGCCTTTACAGGATCCAGTGGAGGCATCCATGATGGACGGACTTGGCTTTTCCACTGGGGGAAGAGGCTATAAAAAGCCTTTATAGGAAACATGGACTATTTCCGAATTAAATACGTCGCGCCCTCGCTGCTTACTACGAGTTACTCTGTCTTGAAATCACAGACACCCAGGAAGTTAGGGAATCACTGAGTTCAGCCCTCTTCCTTCAGTTTCAGCAAGCTCTGATGGTATATTGTAGCACTTTGGTTTGTCACAGCAGTGTGTTTTTATCTTATCCAAAGGCCATTCCTTCTTGCCAGAGTTTGAGAGGAATATTGTGACCATTTTGGCTGTATGGTATTAGCCTGTAATAATATGGAGAGTGGTGAGTGGTGAATAAAACAAATCCTTACTTTCTTAGGTACCATTCTTCTGAATTATGTATAAGAAGAAACTCACACCTTATATACTTTTTCTTTTTAACTTATTTTTTCTTTTTAACTTACTTTTCTAAACAGTTATATTGTAGTCAGTTATATGTATTTAAAAGAAAAAGCAGGAGATGGGAAACCAAAGCACAATAGGAATTCATCTGAAGATGTACAGTGTACCAGATGACAGTAGGGTCTGGATCTGTCAGTAAGATATCGTCTGCTGAGGGAAAATTAGAAATCATTGGCCTTCCAATCGCTTTGGACTTGCCTTAGTGATTTGTGTTGGAGACCCTACCTACATCTTATTTCATTGTGTGCCATGATACGATCCTTTGCCCTGTGTTAATTAGGATTAGATTAAGCTGCATATAGTTGGGGGGGAAGAAGCCCCAAATATTTTTTACTTACCTCAGGGTATTCTGAACATAAGTGGGAATGCTGGATCTGTGGTATCATTTGGGGTTCTTGCCTCCTCTCTTTTTCTATCCCACCTGCCCCACTCAGCATGTGGCTTACATCCTTTAATGTCATACCGTGCGTTCAGATTGCTGCCAAAGTTCTAGCTACCATTTTCTGAAATGCAAATTCCGAAGAGGAAAGGCAGACTTGCTTCTTCCCAACTGAGGCACTTATTTTTGAAAACCTATCTAATGCCAGGACTTACTGGTTACATCTGACTATAAGAAAGGCTGGGAAATGCAGTCTTTTCTTCTCCTGTCAAAAACTAGAATTCTGGTGTTAAAGAGGAGGGGAAGTGGATGTTGGGGCGAGCAATCAGCAGTCTGTTAAAAGGCCAGTCAGTACTTGGGATAGAAAAAGAGATAAAACTCAGTGCAGCTGAGAGGCGGAGGAAGTCAGGGTTGAATGTGACCAGTATACTTACCAGACTTGCTGAGAGTAATGGTAGAATGGAAGGAATTGTGGATTGAATGGAAAAGTCTTTAGACACTAGGTAGAGGACTGGCGTCAGAAGAGGAAGATATGTGACACAGACCATCTCAAACCCTGAGACTCTGGTATGACAGTGGTGTAGCAGTGGCCCTGGATAGGCTTGTGGGTGGGAGCAGATGATAATGAGAAGACTGGCACTGTGGGACCAGGTCTTGTAGAAAGGGAGTGATATCCTTGAAACTGAGAAGACAGAAGTATTTTTCTTTTCCAGTCATGGAATAGCTGGTAAGTTGATCTTCAGGGGTTGTAGTCAGTGGAAGACGAGGCATATTAAGCCAGGTAAGAGGAAGGAGGTAATTTGGATTTATTTCTTTTACCAAGAAAAAAGGAAGGTAGCATTTGAGAGTATGAGAGAATGGGAATGATGGATAGGCAGAAGCATCTGTGAATGCAGATGCCTAATTTTGCCTTTCTGCATTTTCTGGTTTCCCCATTGTGCTGTGCACTGTTGAAAACACAGGCCAAAGGTTGCCAGGAATGTATCTCTATGTACTCTTGATTTTGGGAGGTATGGACCCTTAAAAGAGGGTTTTTTGTTTTGGCTGCCTCAAGGGAACCCATGTCTAGGGAGCACAAAAAGACCTGACTTAGAGTGGCCTATTCTCCCTGGATAAAGAGAAAGGAAGCGCTTCTTCTTTATGCCCTACTTGGCTTGTGGGATTCCATTCCACTCTTGTAACTCTGTCTTCATAGTGAATATTGTTTGGGGTAGTAGTCCTGGCTGCAAGTTACACCCTCCGCCCCAAAGGCTCTTGTCTCCTAGGATTTTGTTTTATTTTTCTGTTCCAGAATCTTGTCTTCAGGATTTCAGTCCGATTAAGCCTGATCTCCAAATTCTATAACCCCCTGTGGTTATGTGCAAAGGAGTAACCATTCTGGAGTACTTTCACAGATTTTTGTTTTTTTTTTTTTTTCCCTCTTGTTTTATGAATTCTACAGTGATCTCCCCATGCCACTATCACAGTTTAGGACTATTTAACTTTCTACCTGCCCATTTGACATATAATATCCATTCTTTCCATGCGTATAGTATTTTATGATTACGGAAGTTCTTCGTTCGTTTCCTCCATTGATTCTCATAATAAAACTGAAGGAAATCAACATTATCAGTTATTTACAAATGCGAATCCTGGACTCAGGCTACTCAGCTAAACTGGACATTGGAGCCCAGGTTATTTGGCTTTGTTTCTTAAATTTAGAACATTAGATCTTGGCTTGATGAAGATCTAGTGAGTCATAAATCTGCTTTGTCCGAGATAGTTGTCTGCATATCCTGATCACATCTGAACACAGTCTTTGGTTGTTTAGTTCTTAGTATCATCTGTGGCTCAGCCCTCTTCTTGGTGTGTACCAGTTACAGCATTTCTGTGGTGGTTTCATCTGGCTAGATGAAGCTCACTTATGCAAGGTCTCACCTCAGGAGTGACTCCAAGAGCAGTTTGCTGTAGTATAGAAAGCTTGCTCAGGCTTTGATGGTGGGTTGACGTGAATGTCTGGTTCTTAGTCTGGTTATTAGTCTGATTATACCAATTAATATTTCTGGGCTTCTGCCTCCTCATTATATAATTGGGCCTAAAACATGTAATTGAGGAACTATTTTTTTACTAATACAAACTTCAGTTTTCTCTCGTTTATAAAATAGGCATAATGCTACTCTGCAATATGTAAAGATTGAACTACTGTACAAAAAGGAGCTTGCACCGTGTCTAGCAATGTAGTTGGTGCAGACTGAATGTTCTGCCCTGCCCTTCTTCCTCATCTTTTTCATGGTGTTTTGGGAGCCTCATATAAAAACGGGTATGGAGTTCAAAAGTAAAGTCAAGAGTGCCACAATCTAAAAGTTTTTGATCCGTCAGTCGCATTAACGTGTGGGATATAAGGGGGAGAGCAGGGTTACCTTTTTGACCCAGAGTAAGAGCCTTGAAAAAATCAATTTTTTTTTGAAAACTATTTCTGACCACATTGACTTACTCTTGCATTTCATTGATAATGGCTATTTACATGCTGCATTAGTTTGGGTTCTTTCAAAAGACAGAATTTACAGAAATTTTAAAAAAGATGGCAGCCTGCATGTGCAAGAGCTGAAGTGTCCTGTGGCTGCTCAGCTGCGAAGTAGAACTCTGTCTGGGCTGCAGGACAGCCAGTGGCAGTCTGCTGCAGATCTCAGTTGTGTAAAGAACAGTGGTGAAGACTGGAGACTGAAGATCTGCGCCGGGCACATTGGCGCAAGTCCAGACTGGAGCGAATCTGTGATGAAGGTCTGCGGTGTGTAGCAAGTCAGTGTCCACAAACAGTTGCAAAGGCGAGAGCTTTCCCAGAGGAAAAAGCTGTAATCATCTTTCTTCTTCCCTCCCACAGCTGGGTTTGTGCTGTTCCCTCATTTGCTCACCCACAGATCACTCACATTCTAATCCTGGCTGGTTCTCAATTCCCAATCTAGCCGTGGTTCCTGATTGCCTCAAGTTGATGTAATCGCTCCAGCTGGCACACATGCAGTACTTTATTTTCAGATGTACTTCCTGTGTTGCTGAGTTTGTAGTTGGTAGGCTGCTGGCCAACATAGGGGTGAATTGGAAGAAAATGTGTATGAGAAGCCAGTGATCTGGGGAGAGAAAGTCTAGGGGTCATCATAGCTGGGGAGTTGATGTTCTCTACAGAGAGGCTATCATTTCACCTTGGGTATTCATTCCCCTTTTCTCAAGGACTGTTAAAATGGTTGAAGTCCATTTTGTTCATGAGTTTTCTAGTTTATGCGGAAGTTTATAGACAGTGTTTAACATAAAAATTCATATGCTTTAAATATTCAGTGGCAAATAGCTTTGCAGGTAATGAAATTTGTTTGTTTTTCCTAAAGGTGAAACCTCTGTTTTTCTTTGAGGGCATTGATTATGCCTTCTGCCATCAAAAGGATTTTCCCATTTTCTGCAATTCCCTTTTTTAGCAATAGAACCATAATTTGAAAATACCACAAGGCTAGTCTGTTACTGAGCAAATAAACCTACAGTATATTTGCATGAAGGTGTTACTTTAGAAGTTTTCTGACCCATTATCACAAAACAAAATGGCAGTTTCCTTTTCAAGACAGATTCAGAAGGAGGGATAAATTTATGTAATCACATTGAAAGTAAGGACAGCAAAGACAAGGGAAGTAAGTAAGTCCTTTATAAGCCTCATTTATTTTGGTGATGACAGAGGATAATTTTATTTTTGGGAATATAACAAAATTACTTTAAAATTATCTGTAGTCCATAGGGATTTTTGTTCACATCAGACCACTGTTTTCACACACCCAATCTTCAGTCTGCCCACTTCCCCTTCCCATTTGTTCCAAAACATTAACCTCGGTGCATATTAGCGTTCGCTTCTGTAAAGATGTAGTTGAGGTTCTTCCAAGAACACTTATTAAATTAAAAACTCAAGGGAAAAGGATTAAAATCCTAATACTTCATATCTATTCATATGAATAGGTATATACTTGCTACTCTACTTCATCTAGAGGTTATTTTGGGGTTTATTTTTTGATTTAATGAGCTGTCATGTGCTGTGACTGGATCAGTTTTTAGACAAGCAAACACCTGGTGGCAGTCATTTAATGATCTTTTTCAGGTTTTTATTCTCCGATCTCTTTTGATTGGAAATTACATAGGTGAACCCAAATCCAAAACTCTAGGATATGCCTAAATAACAAAAACTTAGCTATTTTTAGGCGGAGGGTTGGAGTTGGGGAATAACCGATGGTAGGCCTTGTTTCTAAAGTGGTTGATACAGGCCTTGGAATCGGTCAGAGCTGGATTCAGAGTTGTGTTAGAGTGACTTCCTTTGCTTTCTTTTTCTTATCTTTAAACTGAAATAATAATAGCCCCACTTGTAATACTTGGTTCAATGAAATGATGCATGTGAAATGAGATTAGCACCTACCAAAGTAGTACTCAACCCTGCTTCCCTTCCTCAGTTCTCTTTTTTTGTGAAGTTAGTTTATTTATTTATTTTTTTTTCCCCTCTAGCCAGGTCCATCCAATTTTAAGTCAAATATGAAAAGGCTTTTTTTTTTTTTTTTTTTTTTTTTTTTTTTTTTTTTTTTGTGGTACTGGGCTTTTACACTGAGCTGCATTCCTAGCCTTTCTCTTTGTTTTTCTTTTCTTTTTTGTTTTGACACAGTCTTGCTGAATTGCCCATAGTGGACTCAGACTCCTGCCTCAGCCACCCAGAGTGCTGGAATCCCAGGGATGCACCTCCATGTTGGGCTTGGAAAAACTTTCATCAAACACACGGAATAAGCCAGTCACTGTTAAACTTAGGTGTGCATGAGAATCACCTGGAGGGCTTGTTAAGAGGACATTACTGGCCCTGCCCTCAGTTGCCTGAGTCAGCAGGGTAGTAGGTGGAGCCTGTGAGTTTGCATGCCCTGGTCCAGAACCACACTGAAGACCGCAGAAATAAGCAAAACAGGAGTTCAGGAGAGCTCAGTTGAGCTTGGGACAATCACTGAGGAAGGCTCTGAATAAATCATTCAGAAGGACTAGCTTTTAAAGTTGAGAAACAGTGATCAGTTGATTTTTTTAAGATATGTGGGTCTGTGGGAGAAGTCACATTCCTCTCATCTCTAGATGTGTGTAAGGGTCTGCCCACCATAAGCTCTCATGGATGCTGACTTTGTTTGTTTTCCTTCTCTTTGTGATTTTTGGCAGAGTTTAGGGAGGGCTTTGCTTTTAGATTCGTATTAGTAATCCATCCCTCTGATAGCTACTTTCTTTGAGCGAGTTGCTGTTTGAAGCATATTGGCCCAGAACTGCGAACTGTTATTTCTATGACAGGTAGATCCAAAACAGTACTTTTTAGAAGACTGTAAAATGTAACAAGAACACAGGAACCTTTAGCTTAAGAAATTACTTTTCTTAAACTTTCTCTCTCACATAATTTAGGCAGTATTCAACCATGTGGCTACTTAAGAACCCAATTTAATATCTTAAGATTTTCTGAAATAAAGACTTAAAAGTGTTTGTTCAGTCAGAGACCAAAGCTGAAAACCAAGGCTTATTTCTAGGTAGAATTTAAGTTAGTGACTTACATTCAAAAGTCACATTGTCTTAGAGTAAGTGATACCACTTTTGACTTACAATAAATATTATTTCAGTAAGAAGTTTCGGTGATTTTGTAGTCTAGTGTCCGAGGTTCTGAGTGAGGAGGTGACTTCTTCACAGTATCACATTGAGTTAATATACAGTGCTATGCAGTGATAGACACAGAGATGCTGCCTGTAATGTATGCTCGTTTGTTCTTACCAAGTAAAAGGACATCTGTTTTTTCCACATGGACTGACAGGCTCTGACCTTATTCAGAATCCCACAGGTCTCAGCCTCTTTAAACTCTCTAAATTTGACCCAGGCAATTTGAAGAATAAGCCATTTTGGCAAGTGAATTACAGTGGTATTGGCTTCTCAGAACATTTAAAGACAAAATTACAATGTTATAGTTCCTGAAAACATGGAAACAGGAGTCAGCATGTCTGTTCAGGGTAGTGAACAGGATCAGGTTCCTGGGTTGCCATACTCTCTTCTCCACCAAGGAAAAACAAGATGACACAGTGGAACAGGACTGCAAGAAGAGTGGACAATCTGAACTTCCATCTCAGCTTTGCTGCTTGATGCCCTTGACTGAGCCTTTGTTTCTTCATGATAAAATTAGTAGATTGGACCAGTTATGACCTTAGATTTTTATCTTGACAATTTCTGAAGTTCTGACACCTCTCATACATGACTTAGCCTCTGAAATAATTATGTGTAGGAGATTAGGAAAGTGAATTGACTGATCTTTCTAATGTTTGGTAAGCCAGATCTTTGTAGATCATTCTGTCCTTTTCCTAATTCTCCTTCTTTGAACTCCACTTCTTTGTATCTGATAGTAAGTTTAGAAGTGAAAGTTAAAACTAGAGAAATGGCTATGAACACATTAAACACTTGTTTTTATTGCTGTTTTACAGTAAGAGTGAAAAATTCTGTTGCCAGCTATGATGAAGGGATGACGCATTTGCTGGGTCTGGAGAGGGCCCAGTAGGTAGCACCAACCTTCTCTTTTTCTGTTCTGGACTAAATTAAGAAACAAGATAGAAGAATTAAGCAAATGGAAGCCAAGCAAGCCATCCTGTTGTGTTAAAGATTATATTAGATGGCTTGGCTTCTTTCTGTGGGCATAGTAGACTTAAAAATTCTGAGTTCCAGGATTGAAATACACATTTGCTCAGCAGATGGATTGAAGCAATTGGAGTAGCAAAATGGAGAGTGAGTAGCCCATTCTGGGAAGAGAAGTATGAACGCAGGACTGGCCCTGCTCTTCCGCTTCTCCCTTCCTCCTGGCTACTTCAGCCTTTCCCATGATTGAGAGAGTGTCAGAGAGCAGGAGAAAGACACGGTGTCACTTTCATGGTACGTAACCATGTGAAGGAGACACCTGGCCAGGATAAGAAAACAGCATTCTTTCTGACATTGTTCATGTAAAAAGATGTGACTCTGCTTGTCAGAGTCTCTGCATGCAATCTTTGTTGATAGCCTGAGAAGTGGCATGGTTCCATACGGCAAGTCCTCCAACCCTCCTGGAGGAAAGGGACAGCTCACCAGTATGCAAAGTGGGAGTGACTAGGTAGAGCCCCTGGGCCTGATGGCAGGAACCTGGATATGCAGCCACACAGATATTATCTGGAGGTGTAGCTAGTGGAGCAAGTACTCTGGAGCATGAGGCATGCACTCTGGCATGTGGTGTGTACTGTCCCAAACTTGTGGCACATGTACTGTAGCTCAGGGCACTTGTCTTGGCACTTGGTTCAAGACCTCTTATCCTGCTTGGGAAAACTATACCTGGAAGTGTGTAAGGGTATGGAGGTTCCAGGTCTAGTGTGTACAAGGGTGTGGATAGAACAGAAGACCAGTATGTGTGTCAGCGAATGGAGCAGAGAGCTACAGAGAGTGTGAAACAGGAGAGACTAAGGGGGAAAGAAAAGGTCGGAGCAGAAAACTCAGAGCTACTTAAAGAGGAATTGCAAAAGAAAAGTAGCAGTTGGTGAGTGTTTGAGGAAGTGTGTCAGTTACTGTCAATGCTGGGTGGGCTTTTCTGTAATGCAGCTGCCTATTGAGTCACCCATACCTGTCAGTGTCAGTGACCCCTTTGCCTGTATTCCTTTATGTAGCAGTAGGGAAAACAGGGCAGCTGAGGCCCTGAATCGTTCCTTGGACTTCCCATGGTGTGGCGTTGGATCCTCTCACTGAGACCTTGGGCACGGTAAACAACAGTTACGCTGACTTTGCACGACTGGGGCATCACCATATCTGCCTTGAGACCTCCCCCTTATGGAACTGCTTGGCAGAATACCACTTTTGTTTGTATTACTATATTAAACTCTGGATTTACCTCTTGCAGGGGGTGACTTGTGCCTACTGTGTAAAATCTGCTGCACCTGAATATAAAATATGACTAGACTTTCCAGTGTCTTGCTTTTCTCTTCAAGGTGTCTCGATCCAAAATTGCACCCATGGACCTTAGGCACAGCCCCTACAGTAGCCCTAACTAACGTATACTTCTGAGATAACTCTCACTCATATGCCTATAAGTGGCCCCATTAACTCATTAGTTCACTCAACTGGACATTATTATAATTGTTAATCTGGCCCATCTGCTGTTCCCTGCCAGGGATAAACAGGATAAATGTTGAAATCTCACTGGAAACAGGTGTTTCTCTGACACATGGTTTCTGTTGTACTGTCAGATCTGCATTTTCTTATCATGTTGATTTTTATCTCCTAGGGAGCCAAGTAAGAGTGACATCTGCTTTAATATGACATCTGCCTTTTTGAAAGCTCTTCCTTTGAGCCAGCCACTGTGCTAATCCATCTTTTCTTGCACGTTCTCATGTAATGATCAATCTAATAAGGTTAAGTAGGTGCCATTGTTATTTGCATTTTGTAGACATGAAAACTAAGATTAAGATTAAACAAATGCCCAAATGTCACACAACTACGTAAAGTATGAAAGTCACATTATTTTATTCCATTCTGATACTTGTTTGAATGTGTTTACTGTCCTGCTCTTTAAGTTGGATAATACGGCTCCAGGAAAATAGAGTAACATTGTAGATAAGGAAAAGTTGGAAGCACCTTCCTCCCCAAATAAAAAGGTAGATTCTGAAGAGATGTTCTGAGTTGGTCAATAGGATTAACTTCATCTCTTAGTGTTCAGTTGATGACATAGAGATATAAATGTATATTGGTACCACTGTCATTTATTGATGATCTTGCTAGGTGCCTGGCCTGTGTTGTCTGCTTTATATGTACTAGTCTCTAACATATTAGTGTAATATTTCTTGAAGAGAGCATAAGCTGAGCCTGTCTTTTGCAAAGTCCCTTTTTTCTGCCATATCTTTCTAACCTTACATTTATGAGACTTACTCTACCAAAATACTGTTTCAGGTTGTTAACTAAAGTACTTAAATGTCTTATGACTGGAAACATCCCTAATATAGGGGACATTCATTATCAAAAGGAGAGGACCTCCCCTCCCCAGTAGATGCGGTTGCATTGTTTCTGTTTGAGACAAGATTTCAAATGTTTCTCTCTCTTCTCCACTTAGTGGTATTAGGTTCTGCTTAAAGGTGTTGGGTAGGTTTAATTCTGGTTTTGAGTAGTGTTCAGACTCTTTAAAAGGTATTGTCATTGTCCGAGACAAGGCGTCAGCTTCAGGATTCTACAGTGATGATGACCAAGCACTTGAGACATTATCACTTTTATTTTTTTGGTTGGTGGTACTCGTTTTCAAAATAATGAGGTGGAAAAGAAGAATGTACTTGTGCATACATGTTCCAGGTTGAATTTGGATCTTTTCATTTAGAAGGAGTATGATTCAAGTCTGTATAGGTCATACTTAAATTACTATTATTTTTTAAATTTGTGTTATTAGGTAAAGTTTTTATTTACTTGAAAATAGATTTTAATCATTTAGTTTGGTTTATAACATGGGTCTGATAGCTTCGCTTTCTGCAAAAAAGTAGCCTACAATAAATACTGCTTGTATTACCTTTTTTAAAATAATGGTAAGTGGAAAAATCCATACACACTGAAAATAAAAATAAAGTATTGTCAGTAAGGATTGTCTTTGGGTAATAAAATTGCCCATTATTCTAGATTTGTTTGTGTATTTTCCCAAATTTTCGCCTGTGGGTATGGATACCTTTTCCTAGTTTTAAAAAATGTGGCCATTGGAAAATAGAGTAAAATACAAGGAAGTGAGCGTAAACAGACCTCATGACTCTAATTCAGATCACTGCAGCTGGGCATTTTGTTGTAGTGCACATGTCACAGGTAGTTGAAACAGAGATGGACATGTTCCTCATCTCCCAGGCCTGCAGTATATTCTCCTACCACATGTTTCTTGTCTGTCTATCCTAGATAGTACTTTCACCAATGGCTGCTTTCCCCACAACATGAGCCCTTTCTGAGCTAACCAGTGTCTAAACAGGAACCAGTATGCCTAAACAGGGAAGTACTTTCTCCCTTCCTGCTTCCACCTCCAGGCGTCTTTCCCTGAAAACTTGCATAGTGTGTTCTCCTCTCCCCCCATTTTATTGATATGTATCAGTGCAAGATTTAAGGTTTACAATGGAGTTGAGCATTTTGTGCACATACGTATCTTGTCATGGTGACAAGGACTTTCCCACTCTCCTTTTGACCCTCCTCCTACCTACCCCTCCCTCCCTCCCCTGCCCTACCCCCCTTTTCACTTTGTTTTTCGTTTTAAGTTCCATAAGAGTTGTGATCTGGGTCTCTTATATTGAGTGTTCTTTAGTAAAGTGTAGTCTAAAGGTATCTTGGCATCATGAAATCTTGCTTCCTTATGGCAAAGTTCTATATAGGCAAACAAGGATAGTTTCTGCAGTAAGAATATAAAGAAAATTTTCTAAACTTGTGCATAGTGGTCATATTCATAGTCCCAGCTGAGATGGAATGATCGATCACAAGCTTGAGACCAGCCTGGGCAACTTAGCATCCCTATCTGAAAATAAAATTTTAAGAATGGGTTGGGAACTGCAGCTTACTGTTAGAACTTGTCTGTCGTTGAGGAGGCTGTGGATTTAATCCTTAGGACCAAAAAAAAAAAAAAAAGACCAGAAAATTGTTGAGTGTGGCCACAATTTAAACAGACTGTTTCTTGTGAGCATGGGTTGCTTTGTTTAACATGCCTGTTAGAGAATGTCTCAAGATTTATTTTCTTCTAAAAAATACGTGACTTAGTGATGTAAATGTATATGTAGTGTGACCCTTTTTAACTGGATTGCTTCTTTTTCATCAAGACATTGTAGTTTGGCTGATGAAATGTTTTTAGAGATGATACTAAGTCTTCTTCTGTCTAGTTAATATCCCACTCCTGCTTTTATGCCTTATATGCCTTTTTGGTTAATTCATTTCACGACACATCCATCACCAGGAAGTTTTACACTCTTCACCCTGTCTGTCCTAGCATTTGCTTGACAACTGCTGAGGTCAAGGAGAGGTTGGTAAATGGTTTTATGCCATTAAAAATGAGTTATAATGGGCTAATCTGTCATAAAAACAGTCCTTAATTTTAATTAATACATTGAAGTTACTTCCTGATAATTTTCTGTTCTATAGTGATTTATTACGTGAGCCTATAGCAAGTTATTTCTATCACTGCAAGGACAATTAAAGTTCATGAAGGTCTTTCATATTTATTCTGGTTTTTTTTTGCATTTAGCACCTTCTTACCTACTATGATAGATATTATTAATATTATTAATAATTTCCCAGTTTGCAAGTGAGGAAGCTGAGAAAAATCAAAGGCAGATGTGCTGAGTCAGTGTGGTTAGTATGAGATAGAACTAGGGGTTTTTTTTACACAAATCAGACAGATGAGAATACAATTTAGAAAAGAACTTTTGTTTCACTGTTGTTGTCTGTTACCAGGATTGCCCTACTGTCATAAAAAATGTCTGAAGGTTCACATTCTAAGTTCTGGATTTTGCGAGATTCTCAGCTACACCTAGTTAGGTTGGGTTGACTGCATCTGTTATTTTTGTGGACAAGGCCATAAATTCATGTAGCTTTATAGCTTGTGGCACATTAATGTTACAAGTCGAGTTTTAAAGAAACCAAAATATGTTCATACTTGTTTCCTTTCAAAACGTTCTCTATTTGCATTGATTTTTTTTCTTCTTTCCTCAGCCATCAATGAGGGTCTATCAGTAAATTCCGAATGCTCCTTGGTGTGAGAACTGACTTTCTAACTGTGCTACTCCCTACATTGAACCCTGTGGTGCCTCGCCACAACTCACTGCCTATTTTACTTCATCTGTAGGGGCAGTTACATTCTGTACTGACTTTGTGATGTTTACTTGCTCAGGGGTTTTCTTGTTCTTGACTTATTCTAGCCGCTATTGAGGACTCATGTGGGATAAGTATCATTACGTCTGAGGTTTTCTCTCGTGTCTTTCTACTCATCACTTATCTGTCAGTCTGTGCTAGGTTAGTATTGCTCTGTTATCTTACAGGAACATGTACTTCCCTGTCTTAGTTCCTGTTCTGCTGAAATGATTTGCTTGCTTCTGTGCCCACCATTCTACCTCTAATGCTCATTTTTTAAAAAAAGTTGGAACTGTATGCCAAAGCAAGCACTGTGGTTTTTAAATACAGTGCAGACACTCCAGTGTTCATCTGATGGATAATCCCACTGCCTGGCACACTGGTCTTTAATGCAGAGTAGATGCTTCAGGACATAATTGCTGAAGAAGTGAAGTACTGAAACTCCTACCTCTTAGTAATCATGCATGTGAGTTACTTACGGCTTTCATTACTCAGGGCAGATTTAGAACACCAGCTAACTCCCTTTTTTATTCTACCAGCAGTGGTGTAGGTACTTTGCCCTCATTCTTTAGACCCTTTCCTTATTAGTTCATAGGTACAGAGGTGCTTAAAATTATGTTTTGTCTGTTGAAAAAACTAAATATATTGTTGAAAAGATAAAAGTATTAAATTGTTTTTACATACAGACATGTAGAATTATACATGTACTGCTTAATTTTTATTCTATTTGATGTACATTTCATTTATTGGATAGTCTGCTTTATTCCTTTATGTACCTGTGTTCATATTTATCAGTTTGACCATAATAAGAGGTTCAGGATCTTTTTAGAGTTGAGAATCTGTTTTATTTAAATTCCACAGAAGAAAAATTTCTGTCTAGTATCTTAAGTTGTACAGCTGTGAAAATCTTAGCTTATAGAATATTTTGAGTTTTGGTGTCCAATTTTGAAGCCATGACTTGTAATACTTACCATTAAGATGAGTAGTTAGAATTAGGTCTGGAAGTGTAGCTAAATGGTACAAGTACTTGCTTAGCATGCTCATAACTGTGGTTCTACCCGCAGCATACCCCTTCCCCAAGAATTACTTCCATTTAAAGTTAAAATAGTTCTATAATAATTGAATAATTAATATTATAAAATTGAGAATGTATTGCAAGGAGCAAATTTGAACTATTGGTTTTAAAATATGTACATTTCTGGGGCTTGAGGAATGGCTAAGTACCTGCGTTCTGTTCCTTAGCACCACATAAGCTGGGCATGGTGGAGCATGCCTGTAATCCCAGCACTTGGGAGGCTGAGACAGAAGGATTGCCGTGAGTCCAGGGCCAGCCTGGGCTCCATTCAGGATTGGCCTGGGCTACAGAGAAGACCCTGTCTCAAAAAAAATAAAAAATAAAAAATTAATAAAATATGCACATTTCTAAAATTGTTTGAGGAAAGGAAAACAACTTATAATGGAAGAAGCTGATCATACTGCAGAAGTTACTTCTCTCATGTCCTTTAATACTCAAGAGTTTAAAACATCAGTTTTTCAGAAATAGCAGCTTAATGTAATAGAGTAAAAATTTTGGAGCCAGAAGTACTTAGTTTTAAATTCCAGCACCACCGCTAGGTTCCTTCATTACTTCGGGTTGATGATTTGGCTTTGCTGAGCCTTTTGTCTTCTTCTCTGTTAAATATGAATGTTGGATTTGGAGTTGGGCCTTAGCCCTGCTCCTGTTACCTCTCAGGGTGTTAGGAGGTCAGATGAGAGATGAAGCAATATACAGACTTATGACTCTTGCATGGAGAAATGCTTAATGTAGTAGGTATTGTGAGATAAAAGTAAGAGAAAAACTACAGGTAAATTTTGACAGACAAAATTTTATTGTTTTGTTCAGGACTTCTAAATCTTTTTGAGCTAGTGAAGACAGGAGCAGATATGTATGATCTACTTGGTATGGTGAGGGCCTAAATCTGAGCCCATTGCTGGAGTGTTTGTATGCCGTGGTCAACAGCATTCATTTTGAGGCTCTCTTTACTTTTTGCCACTGGATCAGATAAAAAAAAATTGTAACCTTTTGTTAATTATTATTTTCTGAATACTATGTTCATTGAAGATAAATTGAGTGCCTCCTATTTGATAGAAGTTGTTCTAAGTGCTAGAGGTAGCAGTAGGAAAAAACAGGCAAATTTTCTGTCTTTTTGGAGAGTACATTTTCTGTGGGAGAAAAATAAATGTAAAGTTAAGTTTATGTAGTGATAAGTACTATGAAGAAAACCAGTAGGGTCATTTGATACAGTGGGAATAGGAAGGGCTTAGTAAGACTTATCCAGAGATACCTCTTAGAGAAAATTACCTTTAAGTTGTATTCTGAGATGTGAGAGGGGCAGAGATGAAGAGTTAACCAGGCACGAGTACTCCACACTGAAGAAGCCTCCAGCACAGGGGCTCTGAGCTGAGTGCAGTGAACTACATGTTTGTATAATAGTTTCATTTGGCTTTTTTGTCTGTGGCCTGAAAGACTTAATTTTTTTGATTGGAGGATAAAAGTATCTCAGAGATAAAACAGAGATGGTGAATACAAATAAATGTTGTTACATAATGGGGTGCATTGTAAGCACTGAATGATTTCCATGGTTCCTTGGGATTTATTTGGAGTATACTCTAAATATATGGTTAAAATAACTTCTCATCTCCTTTCATCCATACAACTGCTAATTTAATTTTGTGCAAAAGCTAGATTGTTCCTTTTGTTGCTTAAGGTTATTGATCTGTGTCTCTTATTCTCTAGAGTAAATGATTTAAAAGAAGATGAAGGACCAGCTCTATTTAGACCTTTGACTGTACAGGTCCTTGGGGGGGTTGTGCTAATGACAATGCATAGTTTTTGTTTTTGCTTCTGATTGATTTTGTGGCAAAAAAGAAAAAAGAAAAAAAAAAAACACTTACCAAAGGCTAACAGTATTGTCAGTTTAGGGAGAGGGATATTAAAATAGAATCCATTTATTCAAGTGATTGGTGGAAGGGAGTCAGTCACAATGTATACAATGTATGTTTATAATGAATTGCATGTATAAGTCAACAAATCTCTTACCTATTGAGTGAATGTTTTGTTTAGTAATAGTACTTGTAACAAAAAGCATCAGCTAGTAAGTGCTTATTTTCTAGTGTGCATCTGTTACTCAGGCTTTTCTGTGTTTAATTCTCTTATCCCCACAAGAACTCCATAAGATTGATACCAGTGTCACTATACCAGTGAAAAGTGTAAATCTTCAATAGGCTAACTTGCTAAATAGTTACTTAGTGATGAAATAAAACTTATAGCCCCGTCTTTCTGATCCCAGAGTCCTAGTTAAGGACAACTTGATTTACTCTGATATGAAGGGCATTGAGTGAGTATTATATATGGAGAAGTGACTAGGTTAAAAAAAAACCTGACCTATGTTAGAAGAATCTAAATATTCTAAATGGAGGTGTTTCATCCAGTGACTGGTTTAACAATGCATGAATGAATCCTAGTTACTTTCCCATTGCTGGGACAGAGTTCCCAACAATTTAAAGGAGGAAAAGATATATTTTAGTTTACAGTTTCAGAAGGTCACAGTCCATACATGGTCAGTGGGTAGGAGGAAGAGTAGGAGACACACTGTTTACAGATGGCAGGCATGAGGTGAAGTGAGTGAGGATGGGGGGAGTTACCCTTCCAGGTCTTGTCCCAGTGATTCACCCCTTCTGGATCAAGCCCCCGTGTTCCAACCCCTCCGACCAGGACCCACCTCTTAACAGCACATCCATATTTTATAATATCCAAATGCATGAGGCTTTTAGAGGGACATTCCAGGTCCATACCGTAACAGAATTTGTTATTATTGAGTGCTTGCAGTCAGCATGAAGTATCTAAGGGTTAGAAGTAGGTCAGTGAGAAACACACTGTTCAGACCTAAGGTGTGCATTTGTTGAATCTGTTTTCTAATGGGAACATTCAGTTAAGAGATAAGCAGATATATGTGTGTTAGGTAGTGGTAGGCACTGTGAAGACAGAAAGGTGGAGGATAAGAGAGAATCATAGATGGGAAGTATGGGAATGAGAGGTCATCTGATACAGCGTGGTCTATGTAGATACAGGGCCCAAAGTACATAAGCAGTAGGAGTGTGGCTGGTGTGTTCAAGAAACAATAAGGAAGACCTATGGCTGATGTAGTAGAGAATAAAGTATTACCATACAGGGTCTAAGGAGGTCCCCAAAGAGAAGATAGGGACTTCATTTCATGCAGCTGAGGGGGTAGGTTGTACATTTGCTGGCTGTTGTCAAAAAAGAATCACAGAATGCATTAGAAAGTTTTATCAGGCTAAATTAAAATATGCTTGCAGAGAGAATAGAGTGTAGGCCCTTGAGGGAGGTATTTTGTGTTTTGGGGTTAGGGTTTTTTTGGTGATCTTGGGTGTTTCTTCAAAATGCGTGATCTAAGGTGTGTAATCCTACTTTCTGTTCGGGTACCCATTTGGTGACATATGCTCCACACTTCATACTGCCGCTTCCTTGAGGAAGAAGATTTATAAGAGGAACAGCATGGGCTGAATTTATAGGCTTATTAAATGTTTAAGACCTTTAAGAATTCTCTTGGAGTGAATTTCCTGGAAAGGAACAAGGAATCATTACCTTGGTTAACTTTGTGTCCTGAAGCTACATTTGTTTTTTTTTTTTAATAAAATTTTTAAATTGTGATTTTCCTTATCTTCTTTCTACATGTCTGTCTTCTAACTAACCTCACAAGAAGAGACTAGAAGGATGTCAGGGAATGCCTGTGGGGCCAAGTGATCATTATAAAGGCTTTACTTTGAGTAAATAAGGAGCCTTTTTGGTTTTTTTATTTAATAATTTCCATTAGAGTATATTACCTAAATGGGCTTACAGTTAACAAATAGTAACCCCACTTGCTGCTCTGCAAAATAGACTGTGAAGGTATGGGATAGAAGGAGTGTGCTCAAGAGGCTACTGGAGTAGGTCAGATGAGATTATCATCCAGGTAATGACAGACCTGCATTGAATTGAAAATATATGCAGACTTTTGAGCAAGGTTAAGACATACAGTGATGCTGTCATATATAGACACTAGTATGGACAGATGCTTAGAAGACCACTGGTTGCGTAAATATAAGTTATACAGCATATTTCAGGAAGAGATAATATATGAAGGCTGACTTTGGCCCTGCTCCCATCATTATGTGAGACTCAAACTCTCTAAAAGAAGGAATGATACAGTCAACAGTTAGGTAGAACCCATGAATATTGCTAAACATCCTCTAATCCAAAGGAAATTCTCACATTCACCCCATTTCCAAACAAGAGATCGTCAAACTCATGATGTCACTAAGCCAAGATGAATAAACTGTATTCTTTATCTTAAACAGCATAGAGAAAATATTTCAAGCACACACTTTAGTTTTGCTGTGCTATAGCATAGTTTTAAGAACAGTAGCCTTACAGCAGTCCCATTTTGTAGATGAAGAAACAGTTTACAAGTTGTTAATAAATACACCTCTGGTCATTTCACTAGTAAATGGTCAAAGGCAGCATTCAAATGTGATCCTGTCTCTAAGCTCAGTAGACACAGGCACCTCAGTAGGCAGGGTATGAGGTGTGTGTCTTAGTCATTTTCTCATCACCAGTAGTACACATTACCTGATATCCACAACTTAAGGCGGAAAGGTTTATTTTAGCTCGCAGTTCAGAAAGTTTCAGTCCATTCATGAGTGGCTGGCAGTGGCAAAAGGGTGTGGCAGGGAGCCAATCCAGAGAAAGGCTATTTACCCCATTTGGCAGCCACAAAGAAGGAAGAGCAAAGGATGGAGCTAGTGAGGGAAGTATACTGTCCCAGGTTACCCTAATGATCTGTTCCTTCCAATCCCAGCCCCACCTCTTAATGGCACAGGAAATCAATGAAAATTCACTGATGCAGTTAGTTATCTTCTGTGAACATGAGGCTTTGGGTGGGGAGGGGTGTTGTGGTTTGGATCTGGAATGTCTCCCGATAGGCTCACGTACTTATGGATGCTGCATACACTTGGGAGGTAAGGCCTGGCTGGAAGGGGAACATGCTTGGAGCTTGACCTAAAAGGGTAGTTCCACCCTTCCTCTTATATTGGCCTCTGTTCTGCCATGCCTTAAGGATCTCTGGGTCCAGCTCCAGCCCCACCACGTGTTTCCACTATGTCAAGCCACCTTCCCTCTTGTCAGTGGACTATGACCTTCTGAAACTGTAAGCTCAAGTAAACCTTTCTAAAGTTGTGGATATTGAGTATTCTGTCCCAGAAACAAAAAAATGACTAAGACAGAAATTGGTAGCAGGAATAGGTTCATTGCTGTGACTTTACCCGACCGTGTGGTTTGGAAGCTGTTGAAATTGGTTTGCGTGAGGAATTTAGAAGGGTTTGAGGTTGCGTGCTGGAGAAGCGGTAGAGTGCTGTAAGCCAAGCTTCATGGGGCATGCTTGTCAGAGAAGACTAGAAGGCTGATAAAGTATAGATGGAAAAGCCCAGGCTCAAGAAGTTTCAGGTGGAAAAGAACTGTATTGACAAGAGGTCTAAAAACCATGTATGCTGCACTCTGGCAGAAAGTTTGTTGGCATTTCGCCCTTTTTCAGAGACTTTGCCTAAAACAGATTAAGGCCTCTGGGCTACTTAATGTGGTGGAGGAAATCTCAAGGCAGCTGTATGTCCAGGCTGTCACATGGTTACTATTTGTGACCTTTAGCCAGCTATTATGGCAAAAAGCCAGAAAAAAATGAAAGATAAAAATAATGCAAAAAGTTTGCAGTTTGGCCAAACTGAAAGGGCCTGTAGTGGTGGAGAGGCAGAAGACTGTGCTTTGAGAAGTATATTCCAGGAAATCTTACATTGGTAAAGAGACAGCTATCTGAAGTTCAACCATCTAAGAACTTGGAGGTCTTGACAGTGATTGTCCAAGAGGGTGAAGCTACTGCTCAAGGCAGTGCCAGACCTTGGCAACATTCACACAGCCCTTGATAGGTCCCTTTAAAGGATTGCGGAGTGCACGAGTTGTGGGAAAATGGAGGCTTCCACCCAGATTTCAGAGGAAGGCCTTGGAGTCCAGCATTATGCCCCTGGGAAGGCTTTGCATGAAGTTGTAAAGGAAAAGCCTAAGTTACAGTGGAGACCCTGAAAATTTGCAGAAGCGAGAAGTATGGATTGTCCCCTAAGTAAGGCTGCCAGCTGTGGGCGAGAACAGCCCGGAGGAAAAAGAGGGAGGTTGTAGCCAGTGGCAGTGCTGTAGGGGCAGTGCCACCCGAGACCTGTGGAGTCACATTTTATTCTTGCCACACTGTACCCCTAGTGCTGGTCATAGATCAACAGGATTAAACCCTTGCCCTACCATAATTAGAACTTGTTTTGTTACATTTACCGTGAATCCTTCTGTCCTTTAGGATTGGAAAGGAATATTGACCCCATGCCATTGTATGTTAGAAGTGCTTGACTCTTTGGTTTTCACAGGTGTTTATAGCTGAAAATATTTTTTTAAACAGTACTGGAACATTGAAGACTTCAGCAACTCTTACAGAAGGACTAAATGCATTTTGCATAAGGAGGTAGACATGAGTCTTTTGGGGGCCAGTGCCAGAATGTTGTGGAATGGGTCTGGAGTGATCCCAAAAAGGCCTCATGTACCTATGGATACTGTGTACTTTTTGGGAGGTGGGGCCTGT
The DNA here is from genome assembly GCA_004027205.1 of Ctenodactylus gundi. Classification (NCBI taxonomy): domain Eukaryota; kingdom Metazoa; phylum Chordata; class Mammalia; order Rodentia; family Ctenodactylidae; genus Ctenodactylus; species Ctenodactylus gundi. The sequence goes on from PVKB01000815.1 coordinate 460,940, forward strand.
CTGCTAGGGGAGATGCTTGGAGTTTGACTTGAAAGGGTAGTGCCACTCTTTCTCGTAGGCTTGGCTCTGTTCTGTCATGTTGTAAGGATCTCTGGCTCCAGCTCCAGCCCCAGTCCTGGCCCACCTTGTGTTCTGCCATCTCAAGCCACCTGCCCACTCATCAGTGTCACCTGCTAAAATAAACCTTTCCTCCCTAAAGTTGTGGATGTTGGGTATTCTGTCCCAGGAATGAAAAAGTAACTAAGAAAGACAAAGCATTCCAAATCTAAACCATAGGTGTGGTTTTCCCTTCTTCATTATGTATGGACTCTTTCATTTGTAACCAAATGCTATTTTACTTTTTTTAAATGGTGACTTAAGTTTTTGTAATTTAGGATTGGGAAACGCACTTGCTTCGAATGCACAAAGCCCTGAGTTTGATTCCCAGTGCTGCAAAAACAAAGCCGTTTTTTTTTTTTTTTTTTTTTTGTGATCATTGCAATTTTCTTCAGTAAAAATTACTTGGGTACACATTAGATCTTATGATGTTACAGAAACCAAGTTGAACAAACCAAAGTCCCTAGCTTCAGGTAGATTTCAGTCTTACTTCCTCAGGTTCCCGTTATTTTCTCATTTTCCTTTTCTCTGATGTGTTTTAAAGGTGCAGTGATAAACATCCTTTGGTGACTCAGCTCTTCCTCACCCCAGAAACCAAAGCCTGTTTTCTATGGAGAACCATTTGCTTAATGAAGCAAATGAAACTTTGGCTGTCCCTGTCCTTCCCTCCGCTTCAGTTGGTGTCCATCCCCATTGGCTGCCACCTTTACTCTTCTTCCTTTTGGCTGTCAGTCTCCTGCAGATGGCTAATCTGGATGACGAATTTGGTTGTTCTTTTTAGCGCCCATTAGCAGCTTGCCCCTCTCTGTCAGTTCTTCTGTTTGCCATTAAGAACAGCTGACAGTGTTGGTTTAAAAGCCAGGCTATTTATTGGTTTCAGCTTTTGCCTCTTTGTATTTAGCATTTTCTCTCATTTCTGGCAGCCTTTGAGGGAGCTGTTTCCAGCCCCAAATCCGCAATACAGACACCCCCCTAAAATGCTTATTTTTTAAACAGGCTTGTCGTATTTTGTATTGTTTATTTAATCTTTAATAGTTGTTCTTGTGTATGGCTAATATAATGTCTTTTCCTAGTTAAAGTAAAAAATGGTTACACATTTTTCCAAATCTTTCTATAAATGTATGAGCTTATCAGTCTGGGCACATACATGTTGTACTTAAGGTTGGACCACATCTGTGGCAGGTTGTTTATTTACATGTCTTCCTCTTTTTAGAATGTCAGTTCCTGGATGACAGGATTTTAGGTAGCTGGCTCCGTCTGTTAAGTTTTGGGGATGCTCTTGGCTTCACTGGAAGTTATAGTTCTCTTACTGAAACTGATCCAGACTTCTTGCTTCTTTGAAGTGTATCCTATACGCAGACTTGTATGACAGCTGCAAAAGCAGGAAGATGCTCTTACTGGGCAGCATTAATGAAACCTATGAAGGGAATACTGACAGTAATATATGTACATATTTATTAACATGAAAAAATGGGTGTCTGTTACTTTTTTGTTGCTGGGACACGATACTCAACAACCACATCTCAAGGGAGGAAAGATTTATTTTAGCTCACAGTTTCAAAAGATCCAAGTCCATTCATGGGTGGCTGGCAGTGATTGAAGCACATGGCAGAGACCTTGTGGGAAGAAAAGCTGTTCACAGTGTAGCAGGGAGGAAACCAAGTGTGCAAGGAAAAAGGAAGCTAGCATATATCCTTCCAGGTCATATCCTAGCGACATGCCTCTTACAGGTCAAGCCCCAGTTAACGCCTCTTCCCACCAGGCCCCACCTCTTAAAAACACATGGTCCCATAGATATTGCAGAACACCCAAGGACTTGAGGCTTTTGGGTGACATTCTATATCTAAACCATAATAATGGGCATGTAAGTGGGAAACAGGCTATAAAGTAACACAGAAAGGGAGTATCATCTTATTGTGTAGACCCATAAAGAAAAAATTTGAAGACATATTTCTGGTTGTTTTAGCTGTCTCTGATTGCTGGGCGTTTAAAGATTTATTTTGGTTATGAATATATAATATATATTTAAAACCAATACATAAAGAACCCAAGCAAGAAAAAATTGCTATATAGATGCTCCTGCTGTGGAAGGACTCAGGGAATTAGTGACCGTTCAGTTAGTGGGTGTGTTCTCTCTTACTCCGTACATACAAAGGGGTGCTGGCTAGGTGCGGGCACACAGCAGCACACACAGTACGCAGCAGTCTCTGCTTGCTTAGGACATCATTCTAGATCACATTTAGTATTCACTTCTGTTTAATAATGTAAATGATGAGAGTAACAGAAAAGGAGCAATAGTGTTTGTGTCCCAGAGTCATACCAGAATTTCATTGTTTCCCAAAACACACAGTTTTGTTTGTGAATGGACTAAAAAAAGCTGCCATGTTCAGTAAAATATTGCAACAGTAAGGTTTCCTCCAAGGGTAGGCATTGGTTTATGTCATTTAGGAGGCAGGGAAAGGTAGCCTAATTAATTATGCAAGCTAATAGTTGGGATAAAATGTAAGATAGTATTTCTTGTCATGTTTTGTGTTAACTCTTATTCCCCATGTGCTCATCTGAACTAATGGGCTATTTGGCTTCATCTCCTTAAATGCATCAAAGACAATGAATTTCTCCACTAGAAGCTCCGTTATAGCTTTGTCAGATCTGGTTTCTAGTTGTGATAGTAGTACTTGCTTTCTGGATACAGTGTGGCAAGGAGGAGGGAGGACGCTTACTGATCCTTAAGTGCAGGTAACCCCTTTCTTAGAGATTACCCATCATTGTGACAGATGTTCTTCTGCTGGAACCTGGTTCTGATGGAAAGTAAAGGTTAATGTCTCCTTTCCCCTGTCTTGACTGAATGTGGCCAACTCAGTGGTAGCTTTTAAGAGATATAAATAAAGCAGGAGAAGATGTTTTAAAAAGTGAGAGTGTTGCTTTCTAACAATTGAGTTTAAGTTTCTTCAGTGTCAGTGTTTGTTCTAGAAACTCAAAATTCGCCATGGTAGCCTGAGAAATGATAACGCCTGGCTGTCTTACCATGGCTATGTATTAGAATCGTGCTGGGAACTGTTAAAATATGAGGCCACACCTCAGAGCAGTTAAAATCTAGGAAGAGGATGTAAGTAAGCAACAGTATCAAAATTAAGCCTCTGTGTCATTGATTTCTAACCTTACAAACTACCTGGATATGCAGCCTTCAGAAAGGTGGGAGGAATGGGAAGGTAGAGTTGATGCCAGATAGAGCTGGCCACAAAACTGAGAGACTAGTAGACATCGTTTATAAACGATGTTCAGTTAGCTAGCACTGCTGTGTTCGTTTATGACCCACTTTTTCTTCAACCCCCTCTGCTTATGTGCAGCACCAAAACAAATGTCCTTTTTCCAGTATCTCCTAATTTTGGAAATGTAACTGATGGATTTTTCAGTGTCTCCAGGCTCCACAGTATACAGTGGGCACATCTGCATATAACACAGGACACAGCCTGCCCTTGAATGCTTCATAGGCTCTGTTGTTGTCTCTGCATCTGCTCACATTCTCCCCAGCCTCTGGACAGACTTGCAGAGGCACAGACACACCCTGTTAGACACCCAACCCGCTGCTCCCAGCTTTCAACTTGCAGTTTGCTTGCCCTTGTTTCTTATCTTGTACAGTCCTGTTCATTTCCTCAATGAAGATGTTTGATTGTGTTTCTAAAATCCTGCTCTGTGATGGGATGCAACTAATTAGGAGACAGATGGCAATTTCTGCCTCTGGCACCCATAATTCACTGGGGACAGATGGAAAGAGGAATTTACACAGAAATATAGTTAGGAATGTGTTAGAAAAAGTTGAGGGGTTTTAGAAATCTAGGGCCAGTTACCCACCTAGTTTTCTTTATCAAATGAAGATTTCCAAAGGAAGTAATAACTTAGCTGGAATCAGAAGGAGAGAGTATGCTATGTTTGAATAAGTAAGAGATATTTGTTATAGCTGAGGCATGCTGGGAAGAGCAACAGAAAAGCTTTAGGGTTCAAAACAAAGTATTGATGTGCTCTGAATTGCCCTTTTAAAAGACTGTTCTGACTGCAGAATGGAGAAAGCCAGCATATATAAAAGGTAATAAGTATTTGTAGACAGTTGAAGTTGACTGCGTGAAACCTCGCGGCCTGGCCTCAGAAGTTAACATGGGTTGGAGAAGGCTGGAAAGAGAGATTCAAGTGTTTAACCCATCACTACTTTCTTAGTACTGAAATGATGCTTGACCTCTGAGAATCCTTATCTGCCTCTTATAGTTGACCCCCTATACACACATAAACACACAGTGCCTGCCAGATCCTCATGTTAGTATTGGATTGTTTGTGAAGTATCTATACTCAACAACTAGCTCCTTGTCACTTACTTGGAACTCTAGAATCCAAAACTATAAGAGCAGAATGCTTCCTTCAGGCTCATCTCATCAAACCCTACATTTATCTGATGAACACATGATGGCCAGAAAAGGGAAGCAATTTGCTCAGACTCCTGTGTTTCAGCCTCCAGTTAGGTGATTTGGGCTAAAGTGTCCTCACTGACAAATTTAATTATGAGAGTGTGTCGTTTTGCCTCGCTTACATTTCCCCAACCATTCCAGCTATTCAAAGCCCTGAAAATGAGTGGCAGGTAAGTAAGTTGAGACTGATCTACGTGCTGCCTTCCTTGAGGGCTCTCCAGAAGGGGTATGTGGCTGTCTCCCAGCTCTTCCTTTGCTTTCACTGTTTTTAGCCCTCTGTTTTCTCATCTCTGACAACGATTCAGAACCTAGATTCTCCTTTATAAACTGCTTGAAAAGTAGCAGGGAGCAGTACAGAAGTAGGACTCTGGGGACTCGCACAGGGTTTTACTACAGTGGGAGGAGGGTATGCTGCATTCCTGTTGATCAGGCTGGGTTTGAATCCCCAATTTACTGCTTGGCCAACACTTATTTTCTCAGTAAAATAAAGTCATGCTTGCTAAGTAATTAAGACTGCCAATTTTAAAAAAAATAATGATATTTTAAAATATAGTACACTTCCTGGAAGATAGTTGATGTTTAGTTACCATAACAACTTTTATTCTATACTGTAGCTTTTCATTCTTTTACTACAGTTTCCCAAGCCATACATTTAACTAGCTATTTACTATCAGTTATTCTTTTATGTGATTTCCAGAGCATCAGATTCTTTGTTTCTACCCTTCTGAATGCTAAGTATGAACTCTTGTCTCTTCCCCAAACCTAATCATTTAACCTTGAATGCTTCCATACTGTCAGTAAGTGAATAAGACCTGCTGACCAGGGAAGGGCCTTCAGCCTAACAGATTTATAGGCACCCAAAGCAGAAGAACAGATAGAAAATTTGTGGGAGCAAATTTTATCTCCTGTATCTGTTTTCTTTTAAACTAAGTAAGTCACCAACTTTATGTTCTACAGTGATGGATGAATGATTAAAAAGAAAAGATCTGAGAGTGTGGGGGAACAAATTAATTCTATGGTTCAGAGCTCTGAATCCTTCCTAGACACACACAAGATGCAGGATTGCATGAGGCTAAATGTTTGAGGGCCAGGAGGAGCTGTCTTATAATAATAAGCAGGGCAAAAAGAAGAAAAAGTGAGACTGAGGTAACAGTGTAACTGTGGGATGCTTACCTACTATCTTCCGACAGAATTTTGCTCTGCAATGAAATGACTGTGGGCTGATGAGGCCTCTTTATTCTTCTTATGGGTACAGTTCTATTTGTCTTTGTAGCCCAAGGTTTTCATGGAGCTTAGAGTGACTGTCATGATCAGAGAATACCTGTTCTTCAGTCAGAGGAGCACCCAAGTACAAACATATACTTTATCTGATGTTTAACCAGATAAACCTCCATTTACTGAGTGGGGAGTATCTTTCCTTTTAGAAGCTAGTACTCTGAGTACAGCTTGTTCAAGAAAGGAAGAGGTTCTTTCAGTGATGAGCTAGAAGGATTAAAAAGTAACCAGTTCCCGGTAAACTGTACTTGGCTTGAATTTCAGAGGTGAGCAGTGTGCCCTTTCAGCTCTGTAGACAAAACATAAAACAGTCTCTTTAAGTAGGTGGCATTTTGGAAACTAAAAAGAAAAGTCTTGGGAGGCAAAGATAGGATGGCTAAAAACAAAATTGTTCAATGTAGCACAGCTAGGATCTGACCCAAAAATGTACCTGATACTTCCATGAAACATAGTGAAGGACTGATTAGGGCAAAAAAATAAAATAAAATCTTGTGTTAAAATTTCATGATACTTCTAGGAACCTTCCTGAAATCAATGGCAGCACAAATAAGAGCCCAGCATATAGTTCACCTCATGCACACAAACCATGTACAGCTTGCTATGAAAGCCTTTTTGCGCCCTGTTTAGGTCCTCTCAGGGCCAGACCTCTGTAGTCGATAGCTGCGTTATGTGCTTACTTTGCTAGATGTTTCGTAGATGTTATCTGATTTAAATTTCACACTGTTACTGTTTTCTCTGTTTTATAACTGTGGAAAGGAAAGCCATGGATTTTCCTATTGTTTACACACCCAACTAGTAAGTGTCCCCACTGTGACTGGAACCCAACTCCCTGATTGGGGAAACTCTGCTCTTTCTGGTGGTGATTCCAGGGGGAATCAGTGTGACTAGTCATCTTTAAAGTTGGGAGGAAAAAAAAAAAAAAGACGTACTGCATTCCAAGCTTTAAACCGGTTTGGAAGAAAATGTCAGAGGTATTTATTATTCCCCCTGTTGTATGCTGGGCCCTGTCTTCATTTCTGTAAGTAGGATGTCTTCATCTTTTTTACTTTCAATCATGTAGATTTTTTAAAAAAATACTCATTTCATTCCTTTTATAAATGACATCTGCTCTCTTTCAAGTTAAAGCAGAGTGTCACTTGCATGCCTCAATAATTGGATTATTTTTAAATGAATGCTAGAATTGACCTTTATCTGACTTTACTCTCCTTCAAGTGATTTTCTGTTTCCATTCATCAGCCAAGTGAAAGACTATGGTTCTTGGTATTCTTTCTATTCCAAAAGTAAAGCAGTAAAACAGTAGCCCTAATAGTTAAATTAGGCAAAAACTTAGGTTTGTGAAAATTCTACAATGCATTGGACACTTTAATATACTTTAAATATATTTAAAATGTTATTTCATTTCATCTTCCCAATCACCATGTGAAAGTGCTGCTGCCTTCTGGTTTGTGTAAGTATGGAGAGTTAAGGGTCATTATGAAGCTGACAAGTGGTGACTTGAAACCCACATCTGCCAGCTTATATTATTTGTTCTGTGTCACACTTACTACCTGTGTATGATGAATGGCTAGGTGATATTTAACAACGTAGGTCTTTATGGGATACAAAGGATATGATTGTGACACCAAGGGAAAATGGTGACACCTTTCTTGGGTTCCATGCCTGTACTGTCTTTCGGAATTCATTGCTTAGTGTTTTATGTCAGTACTACAAAAATCTTACAAGTATATTGAGAATTAGTTCCAAACCACATAACTGTCAATAAGGACAAAAGGCAGTTCATTTTGGCTACTAGGTGGAAAGTCCCTTTGGATGATTAAGAAAGAAAACTTACTGTACTAGTCGTTGTATATTTACACTTAGCATTGCTTCTCTTATTTCCTCATCTGCAAAAATGTGGGTATTAATACCTATTGCATGTGGTTACTGTGAGAGCTGAGAAGTGAGACAATGTGAAGTGTTAGCCCAGTGGCTGGTCATAATATGACTCAAATTATATTGGTGGCAGCAAAAGTCTGTTATTCATTCATTGTCATCCAGAACACTGCAATGCATGTTCATTGCTAGGTGAACAGTCAGTCAGTATTGCTGAGGTATGAATTTATTTCCTGCTCCCCCATATAATATATATATGTATATATTAAAACATATATTTGATCATCCAGCCTTCTGCCAAACAAGCGAACGGGGATTAGTCCACCCGGAGACATTTGTAGTCGTATGAAATAATCACTTATCAAAGTAATCCAAGGAGGTGACCATTGAGGCTACAGTGTCCACAGCTGATTTGAAATCTCTCCTCAGCTCTGTGGCTTTTGTGATAGAGGTAAGGGAAGAACATCCTTACTGCTGTTAGATTAGCTGTATTAGGCTTTGGTTGTCTTTCCATACCGGACTGCTTTAGAACATACCTTGTCACCCTGCTGTGACTGAAGTGTAATTTATTATGTCATGAGGCAGTTTGGTTTCAGGAAATGGTTTGCTGGGCCATTGATGGGTGAATATTGGCAGTTAGAAGAGAGCTAGACATTAAAGTGCTATTTATTTGGGTGACTGAATCCATTCTCACCTGTCAGGGCAGCCCCTCCCTGACGTGAAAGGTGTTGGTAGTCTCATTTCTGGATACTCACATTGAGAGAGGAGGCAAACAGAAACCTCAGCATCACCTGGACCTTCTTGGATACTCTGGATCTGAGCCTCCACTCTAGGACTGCTGGCTGAGAATCTGGTTTTTAGTAAGATCCCCATCTTTATTTATGCAGTGTGAAAAAGGACTAAGGGAAAAGTAAAGGCACTTCTATAGGCTTGCAGTCCAGGAGTAGGTGTTCCTGGAGTCAGTGACTATTACTTGTTGAACAGTACTGCCAATTAAGACAGTTTTTTCTTTTTAATACCAAGTATTTTGAGCAGCAGCATCACAGAGTGAGTTGCTAGGTGTAAAAAGGTGGTACAATTACGATGAAAACAGTCATACATTTTTATGTATGTGCTATCCTTTGCCCTCACAGCATTCTTGAGAGATCATCTTATCTCTGCTTCGTAGATAATGAAACTGAAGCATAGTTTTGTGACATGCCCAGAATTATGCAGTACAGTCAGTAGCAGATTTCAACTGAAGTCTTAAAACTCCAAGTTTAGAAGTTGCTTTTTCTTCTCACCATGTTATGTTTTCATATTAAGATGCCAGAAGTCATCATTGCCATTGCATTTGTGTATATGTGCTTGTACATTTAGGCAACATGAGTCAGTTGTCATTAAAGAAGAATCTGGACTAGAAAATATACTTCTGCAGCAGTCAGCTCTTCAGTAACCAGCGTTTGGAACATTTCCTAGATGTTTCTGACTTACAGCCTGGAACAGCAAGCCATTTCCCTTCTTCTGTGCATTGGCTTACCACTTACTCACCTCTTCTTTCATAAAACTTGGCTCAAAGGACCCATACTTTGTAAAGCCTCCTAACCCAGGGGTACCGGCCAGACAGATAAATAGGTGTTTCTGTTATAAAACTTGCCACTACACCTGATAGCCTGGTGGTAGTGGTGGTGGTGGTTTAATTGAGGATTTGCATCTAGGTCTTCAGAAACATACTAGGTAATTGCTACTGAGCAATCCTCTCAACTCCTTTTAATTGTATTTTGAGACAAGGTCTCTCTGTGCTGCCCAGTCTGGCCTTGATCTTGGAATCTTCTTGCCACTGCCCCCAAGTAACTAGGATTACGTGTATGTGCCCAGCTTCACAGTCTGTCTTGTTACCCAATTACTCATAGAGCCTGTAAGCTCGCTGAAGACCCAGAAAGAGTCTTGTTCACCATTGTGGCCTTGGAGTATGGCATTCAAGCTTCTCTGATATGTTAAGTGAAAATGAATGCATGTATGATACATATGCTAGTTTTTACACCTTTTTTCTTTTATCCTGTTGTCTACTTTTTGTGAATTTTTAGTAGCATCTGAAAGAGAGAAGAAGAAACCTTGGAAGCTAACATTTCTCAGCTTAGCTCCACTTCAGCAGCTTTTAGAAGGCATTTTTGTAAGGACAGAAAATCTGGTGTGGTCCCTGAGGAATGGTCAGGTCCCTGACAGTGAGCAAGCATTGGCTGTGGTTTATATGGAATGCCTGCTCATTGTCTTTACTTAGTGTCTCCTTGTAAGTAGTAGCATGTAGCAGTGACATTTAGGGAGCCTAAGGGTCGTCAGCTTTTCCACAGTTGGGAGAATGTTACATATAGCAACTTGGGATCTGAGAAATCTTTCATGCCTCGAAATGTAAATGAATGAAGGAATCTTACCTTCTACTAATATAAATGGGGCATTGACTTTTTTCAAAGTGAGAATGAAAATATTCATTTATCCACTCCATTGACTCATACTATTCATTTGATGCCTTTGCTCACTCACTTCGTCATCCAACTTAACTACTTCCTCTGCCCATCTGCTGCTTAGTCTTTCCTCCTCTTATCTCTTTTCTCACTGGGGCCCTGTGGGAGACAGAAGCTAGTAACTGTTATTGCTATATAGAGGATCCTATCTCACACCTCCTATTTTTCTTTTCTGAAGACAGAGAAAGTGACTGGAGATGACTATGTGCAGTTCTTTTCCTTTAACAAGTGCAAGAATTCCTAAAGTAGGGAAACGTGGAGGCAGAGATGAGGGGGTAGATGAACAAGAAACTAGCCTAGGTCTGAAATAATTACTTTCCCTGGCATTAATCTACTTAGAATATATACTTACTTTAGTAATTGTCTATTTCTGGCCCTAGCATTTTCCTTTGGTGTCAGTCCTGGTTTCATCTGAGTTTTTCCGACGCTATGAGAATTTGACACTCACATTCTGAGAGTGTTTGGTAATGTTTCCATTTACATTCCAGTTTTCATCATTTCTGGCTGGAGGGTTATATGAATACATGCAAGAATCTGAGGTTCATTTTTAGCTGCAGCAGAGGCAGGCCTCCAGGGGAAAAGTCAAGATAACTGGATTCCTGAAATGGTAACTTGGGAACTTGTCTTTTCTGTTCTTCAGCCGGCAAAATGTTCTCTGGGTTTAGAAGATGAGTGGCTCCTACTTGTGAAGGTTTTCTTGAGAATGATGCATTGACTACATCAATAGCCCTTATATTCATATTCCCTTATAGCCCAAGCCTTACCAGTCAAAGCAAGTAGGGAAAGTACATGTGGTAGGATCCTAAAATTGGTAATAGAGAACTTGATATTGGGAAAGGAAAGAGAAATATTATCCTGTGCGTTAAGTTCAGGGCACAAGGATTTTTTTCTGACTCAGAGCATCTGTAAGGCAGTAGTCCACAGGTAAAGATCAGCTGGCATTTGAGAATAGTGGAATTGATTTGACATTTGAAAAGTTTTATAACCATGACTGCATCTTGGCAAGAATCACTGCAGCTGGAAAGAGACCTAGCTAGAAGGACTTAGGAGTTCTTTATGAAGTAAGGTGTGCACCCCCATGTGGACTAGACTACGTATAATAATAGCCTGATTTAGGTATGCTTTCCAAGAAAGTTTTATCAGCTGGACCATGAAATCCTCTATTTAGCAGAACCAAGAATAAAGCGAAGTTCTGGATTGGTAGGTGAGAGTTAGTGCCAGCTGTGCTCATGGGTATCCTGAGTTAGAGTTTGGATTTTTCTCACAGGTGTAGAATATTCCTTGTGAGAGTCTGTGTGCTAGTGTCGTAAGCCGTGCTGTTTTACCTGAACAGTCCCTGCCCTCAAAGGACTTAAATTAGTTGGAGGGAATGTGAGGAGAGTAGTAGCACAACTAGAGAACTTTCAACCCGAATCAGAGTTTGTGAGCTGTAGGAGAAGTGTACAGGGCTATGGAGAACATCGCTGACAGACAGATTCAGTATTATTTTTGTGCTGTTTTCCAGATATTTATGGATTGCCCTTCACAGTGCCTTCACTGTTGGGCCTCTGGGATACTTAAGATGTATATGGTACCTGTCTGCCCTTCATTTGCTAATTGTGTAATGCTAGGAAGGGCACATGAATAAATGACCCAGAACAACACAATAGGTGTAGTTAAAGGCCCACTTTTGTCTTATGGTGTTCTGAAATGCAGGTGTTAACAGTGCTGCCAGCAAGGCATCATATCAGCTAATATGTGACTGTCTGCAAATTAAAAAATAAAAAAACCTAAATACCTACTTTGTGTGAATATTAAGACTTTTACTATAAAAATAAGAAGTTATGCTTCATTTCCTACAAGGCGTTATATATACACACTGTACTCCATTTCTAAAATCTTCCAAGTTATTCTAAAAAATCTAGCCACGGAATTTCAGGTAAAGTATTAGAGGTCTGTATTACAGTAAGATAGAAAACTTAAGGTGAGTTGAGAGTTTAAGAGACTGTTATAGATTGCCCAAGGAACTTAGTTACTTCCTTATAGTATCTTTTCTCCATATGTTTATTAATATATGTGTGTGTGTATGCATTTATATATGTATATATATATATATAGCATATATAATGTGTACAATGAAGTATTTGTGCACATATATGTCACATCAACTTTACAACAACTTTACAATCCTTTCCCGGTTTTGGCTGTCCCACACCCTCCCCATACCCTTATCTCCCACTATAAAACCCATTTGGTTCTATAGAATGCCTGTATTCTGGGTTTCCCAAATCATAGAAACCATACATTTAATCTTCTGGGTCTGAATCACTTCACCAGTCAAATCACCACTCTCCAGCTCAACTTTCTACCCCTAGAATGGGCTGCAGTGGCGATATCTTGATACCTCTTCTCTGGATCCAGCAGAGCCCTTTATTGGAACGAGTTGCCAATTTTTTTTTGTATATTAGTAAATCTTTGTTGAGATTCTTTAACATGGTCTCACTCAACAGTCCACATCAGAAAAGAACTATAACAATGAAAGACTAGAAAATGTGAAAGAAAAAGAAGTCAAATTTCAAATTTCAAATTCCTTAGCTGAGTATTAAAAGGTAAATGTACTTCAAAAGACATTCATGTTATCATTACATCAATCAGTTTTCTTAGGATAAACTTACATCACAGACCAAATAAGAGAATTGCTACATTAAATGAACTTAGACTTGTATAACAACACTAAATTATACATAAACAATAGATACAATGGCATACTTAGTTATTTCAGAATTTTTTAACTTTTATAAACTATTTATACACATTTCACTAATAACATTTTGCCAAATTTCTTTTATGATTTTATATACCTGTCCATCTATAAATTAATGCATACATATTTTAAAAGATTTTATACCAGATCCCCATGTTGAATATAATTAATTGTTTTGCAAACTAATATGCTACTAAAATCATAACTATGTGGGGAAGTTTAACAGATTTTATGAGAAAGCTGGTACTGTTTTAGTAGGATATCAGTCAAATGATTCAAATACCAATTTTTTGTTGTAGTCGTTGTTTCGCTTTCTCTTTAGATGTTTCCTTTTCTTTCTCTCAAAGGTTCCTTCAAATATTTTCTGCAGTGCTGGGCTAGTGGTTTCAGATTTCTTTAGAGATTCTTGGTTATGAAATATTTCTACTTCTCCTTCAACTTTCTGGGATAATTTTGCCGGATACAACAACCTCAGTTGACACTTGCTCTCTTAAAGCTTGAAAGACTTTGCTCCAGGCTCTCTTGGTCTTATGCATTGAGAAATCTACAGCCATTGAAATGGGTTTGCCTTAATAGAATAATATCTTTTTCTCTTGCTGCTCTTAACATTCTCTTAATGTTGTATTTCTAAGATTTTAATTATGATGTGTGGTGGTGAGTTGCATTGTTGGCTAAGGTTATTTTGTGTTCTATAAGCTACTTGTACCTGAAAATTAATTATTTTCCTAAATTTGGGAAATTTACTTGTATGATTTCAGTGAATAACTTCTTTCTATCTTTGGTGCTGTTGCCTGCTCTTTCTCCCAGACCCATAATTCTGAGATTGGTTCTGTTTGAATAATCCATCAATTGTTGTATCCGGCTACTTTGCTCATTTCTAATATGGGAGTGCTGTTTCCTTAGCCTTGTCTCCAAGATCTGAAATTTTGTTCTCAAAATGTTCAAGTTGACTTCCCTTCCTTTCAAATATATTTTTCATATCCTGAATTCCAGCTAGATTTCTTTTAAAAATTTCTACGTCTCTATTAAAATGTTCCCTCATATCTTGCATTTCCTTGTTTACCTCTGCCAACTTTTTATTTGTGGCTTCTATATGCACAGTGACCTTTTTATCTATCCATGAGGACCACTGTTTGATTAGTAATTTCCTCTTTAAGCCGGCTGATCATTGCTTGCATTTCTTTGAGGATATTATCTTGTTTGAACTGGATGTTCAACTCATTTATTTGCTTTTTTTTTTTTTTTTTTTTTTTTTTTACTTCCTTCCATCTGAGTCCTACTATTTCAGGGCCCATGACGTTAGTTTCTGGAGTCTCAGGCATTTTTGTGTGTGTCCGGTTGCCTTGTCTTCTTTCCATGTTTCTGTTGTTCAGGGACTTCACTTTAAAGGCCTAACGAAGAGATTTCTTTGAAGGCTATGAAGGTATGGGGTGGGGAGCTGAAATTCCTCTGAGTTCTGTACTGGGAGTTCTGTGCTGGGAGGCAGTGAGGGAGAGCCTAACAGCCTTGAGGTTTCTTGTTCATCCCATGCCCCCACAACAAAGCTCTCCCACCTGTCCTGGCTTCCCTTTCCTGAGAATGGGACTCTTCACCCTCGGAGGTGCTCCCACCACCACCTGAGCAATTCTGGGATCAGTGGCCTGTCTCTCCTCTCCACAACTGTCTCTTGTGCCATTTTCTTCCCACATACTGTGGTACTGTTTAAGAGAGACCCCCAAAAGCCCTGATGTCCTCTTCTGAGCTTTCTTTTACTCAGTTCAGTCTTGGACTCTTTTATAAAATGGCTCCTGATTGTGCCATTGCCTGTTATGGCTGCCTAGTGCTACTTCTGATCTAGACTCCAGGAGGCCTTTTCTAGGGGGAGCTCATATTGTGTTTGTATTATGGACCACTGGCAGGCTTGATTTTTTTTTTTTTTTTTTTGAGGCTGGGGCTCCCAGCTGCTGTCAGTTCTCCTGTATCTGGGCTTACCTAGGCCAGAGGTTCTGGGCAGACTTTCCTCCATACGCAGGTCCTGGTGCCTCCCAGCCATTTGCAGTCGGCCTAGTGTTGCCTCCTGGGCTGCTGTTTACCTCTACTTGCTTCCAGTGTGTTTTGGGGGTTTCTGGCCTTCCCATGGTCTCCTTTCAGTTGTTGGAATGCTCTGCCCTGTCTTAGCTACATTGAATAGGTGGTTTTTGACTATATTCTCAACTTTTAAGTGGTTCTATGAGGAGATATTATGCAGCTCTGTTACTTGGCTGCCGTCTTTACCAGAAGGCCCATTCTTACAGCATCTTAAAAAGAGTGATATATTCTCTTTATCAACAGCTGACTGAAGAATATGTTTTTAAAATACAATCTTCATCTTCTGCTGCCTTATTCCCCAAAGAGGAGGAAATATTATTTAAAATTCATACCAGAACACATGGTAATTGCCCCTCAGAAGCTGTTGAGTATTCTTTAAGATTTGAATATTTTATATGCTATCACTTTTAGATATGACACAATCTTTAAAAGCATTATTTAATAATCTCACATAAAAGTAGCACGCAAACTTTGTAAGATATTTGGAAATACAAAGTATAGAAGGAAAATAGTACAACAGTCTACCACATGAGCATATTGATAATTTCTCATTGTGTGTATTTGCCTAATGATGCTTTGTATCCTCACCTTTCTCAGATGTTATAAGTTTTTCCCTGTGTTATTTATAATTTTGGTATATACCATTTTTTAATAGCTGTCTGTGATTCCAGATTGTAATTTTATCATACTTTACCATCTCCTACCATTGGACATTGATTTGTTTTGATCACTGTGAACACTGCTGCTGTGAACATGTTTGATTGATCAGATTATTAGACAGATTACTTGTGCTTCCACTCAGGGTTCACCTTAGTAAAGGGCCACTTTCTTCCCATTTTGCCCGTGTATCTTTGCTAAGAATGTTGTAAGCTCCTTGAGGAGTCATTTGCAGTGTCTCTTGAGTATTCCACATGATCCTGTTGTCTTGAAGGGAATTAGCACATGATTGTTAACTTGATACGTGTACCAGACTTATGAATGTCCTTTTCCCAAGTACTCTTAGAGACAGTGTATAAGAGCTGGGAAGTGCTGTAAGTGCCCAACTAAGGTAGAGCTATACCTCAGCAAAAAAAAAAAAAAAAAAAAAAAACATATCCTGGTAAGCATTTGCAGGTTGATAATACCCTTCAAAGGGACTCTTTCCTCTTAGAAATCTTTTGTTTTTACAAGAGTTGCTTTTCTATAGCAACCATGTCAAAAGAATGAAATTATCCTGAGTGGTGAGTTCTGGGCAGCTACATTGAGGAATGGTGTCCTTGAAGTAGTAGGAACAAAAAGGATTAGAATTAGATGAGAAGTCCCAGATTTATCATTTTTTTAAAAAATCCACAGAGAAGTCTCAAGCTGCTTCCATCCTTGTTAAGGAGATAAGCTTCCCATATTTGCATTAATTAGCAAGAAGGTATGTAAGGCGGATTGAGTCCTGCGTATAACCCAGAGCTGTGCCAAGGAGAAGGGCTTCAGGGGGAAGGTGGAGTGGGGTTTAAAGGAAACTGAAAGGCAGTAGCAGGAGGCCTCTGCTCAGTGTGGATGCTGGGCTGTGTGGAGCAGAATTGAGAGCACATTCCAGGGAGAGGCACCTGAGAATTAACAGAAGGAGACTTTTTCAGAGACCTGATGAGGCAGCAGATTGCACCATTGAAATTTTAGGGAAATGTGAGTCAGTTTGCCATTGCTTATACTATATTATAGTTAAAATGCCTAATGCCAGAAACACATAGTTGACAAAACCTGGTTATATTTTTAGGCCATTCGCTCTATTAAAGGACACAAATAGCTAATAATGGTTTATAAAATATGCAATGATTGTGGTCTTTGACATGATGTAGGTGTGATACTTTGCACACTGACCTTGTGAAATAGACCTTATTCTGTAAATGAGAAATTTAAATGTAGAAGGTTTAAGGGGTCAGCCCCAGAGTTGGAATTCTCTTCTTGGCCCCGCAGTTTACATTCCCATAACAGTAATAACAAACTGTTTCCCTTAAGCCAGAAAAATTAGCCTAAAACAATGATACTATTTTAAGTAGGCCTCTCCCAACTTGAGTAAATTTATTTCTTTTCTCAAAGATAGATGGATGGGAAAAACAATAACCCAGCTATATAATAAAGGAGATTGTGACTTAGTGAACACATGCCACTCTTTCCATCCTGTAATTCAGTGTCTTTCTAATCTAAAATATCCTTCATATCTATTACGGACCTGACAGTAGTCAAACAGCCCTTCAGGCATCTTTTCATCCCGTTATATTTTCATCCATCTCACCAGTGCTTGCCTATTTTAGACATATGAATAGGCAGGGCAGTATGTAAACATCCATGGAGCTCAGTCCCTGATCTCCTTGTTCTATGTAGTCCTCTTTAAGACTCACGTAACTCAGCTCAGCAGTCTCCACTCCCCTGTGCTCGGCTGGTCCCTTTGCTAGTAATGCGCTGTCCGCTGCTCCCTGAGCCGCACCCGTCAGGGGTCCAGCCATGCTGGCACTTGGCAGATTCTGCTTGCTCTCTTTGATCTCCACAGCCTTTATCTGTACTATAGCTTAGAATGAAAGCTGTTTTCTTGCAGTATTGGTATATCTTATAAATACAGCAATATCCATATGTCTTATCTTAAACACTCTCTAAATGTATGAACTTTACTTCCTTCTTATTTCATAATGATGAGCCCATACTCATAGCTGAAGTTTAGATGTTAAATGTCCCCCCACTGGCCCATTGTTAAAGTTCTGATCCTCAGGGTGGCATTTTGGGGAGGTGGTGGACATTATAGGGCATAGGACCCCAATGGTAGATCCTTAAGCCATTGAAGCTAAGCCTTGAAGGGACTTTTGATGTTCCAGCGCTTTCTCTTTTTCTTCTTGACTATGATTTTTTGCCAGGTTTTGCTCTCCCACACATTCTTGCCATGATGTGCTGTCTTGCTCAAAGAAATGGGACCAAGTGATCATGGACTGGAATCTCTAAAATTGTGAGCCAAAATAACCATATGTCTGTATAAGTTGTGTATCTCCAGTATTGTTACAGTTACAGAAAGGTGGCTAATACATGTTTACTCATTAGGGCACCTGCACATCTTTTTTAAGCTCAGTGAATGTCATATGTAATGGGCATCTTTATCACCTGTGTCATTCCTGGTGTAAATGATGAATGAACATAGGGCTGGGAGTGCAGCTCAGAGCACATACCTAGCATCTGCAAGGGCCTAGATTCAATCCTCAGCACAACAGAAACAAACATAAATATAAAAGTGTTGAGAAAAAGCCTCTTCTGAACACTGTCTGTGTATCAGGCATTGTTCTTAACACTTCACATGCTTTGATCCATTAAATCCAGTTGCAGCCTGATTTTATAGCATAGCAAATTAAATCAAAGTATTAAATAACTCAAGCAAAGTTAAAACCCAGCATATTTGACTGTCACATATTCTCATGACTGTAGTGTCATCAGTCAATAAAAGGGTTCCTCTAGCTCCTGAAATTCAGTTTTGTGAATGATTTTGTTTTCAAACTAGGTGGTAGACTTATACCATGTATGTGCACAGTGAGATAAACAGTAAAGTTGTTGCCAGCTTTGCTTTTGGTGAATTGTAAATAACTGAATTGGTTTGGTAGTGGCTTTCATTTTGGTTCTTTTGTCACCTAAGTTCATTGCTGGTATTTTGTAAGAAGCAGTGTGGTACTGGTTTCTAAAAATTGCTCTGCCTTTTCATACTCTGAGAACTTGAGATAAACTGCTGTGCTTCTTCAAACTTGTATTTTTCTCATCTGAAAAGCAGAGATGGTCATTCACCTGGCAAATTTTTTGGGAGGATTGAGAGGCAGTGCTTGTTGATCTCCCAGTACCATGCCTTATTCACAGAAGATTTGTGGTAACTAGTAACTGAAAGTAAAAGATATTTCAGAAACTTGTTTGTTCCGTCAGTGGCTTTCTAATTTAGTACAGGCTCCTAAAATTATTTATCTCTGCAAATTAGGTCCAGGCTTCCTAGTTTTGCGTATTCTTAATATGTGGTGTATTGTTGGTATTTCTAAGCAGAAGTAAACCATTGTAAAGTTATAACCGGAACCAGAGGCAGCAAACTTTCCACTGTGAAGGGTGAAAACAAATATTTTTTTTTTGTTGTTGTTGTTTTTAAAGTGTGGTGGTTACGTTTGGAAGACAAAAACTGATTCCTTCCTTATCCCAGCTGAATTTTAATGGCAGATTGACACTTATCATGGATGCCTTCCCAGAGCTTTCAGAAAATCAAAAACAACCTGTTGTGTTTGTTTCATTTTCACATATGTCAGGGTTACAGTTGGTTGAATGTTTTAGTTGCTGTACATATGATGGCTCTCATTTCAGTAATTAAAGCAATTTTCAATAACTGTTTAAATATGACTGTCATAAATATGATTGTATTTACATTTTTTCGTGGTTTTATTTAGAAGACCAAAAGTGTAGCCAGTGATAAGATCATTTTGTTTTGGCTGGCACAGATAAAATTCTCATCATTCATTAAATTCTATGTGTACTATGGCCCACAGGCTAACATCAAGTATGTTTTTTCTTTAACTTGGTAGTACAAAATTTCTAGAGTATTCTATTCGTGATTCTGAGAGTCTTTCAAAAAAGGTCATGTATTTAAAGTCATTGCTGTAGCTCTTCTTGGTTTCAAACAACTGTAATCCTAGCACTCTGGAAGATTGAGCTAGAAAGATTGCAAGTTGAAGCCCAGCCAAGGCAACTTCGCAAGACCCTGTCTCAAAATTAAGTTTAAAAAAGAACTGGGAATGTAGTTTATTATGCAGGCCCTGGATTCAGTCTGCAGTATCACCAGAAAGAAAATAAGGGAAGGGCATAAAGTTATTACTGTTTTGTTTTGCTAATACTTTCTCTATATGCTTGCTGTAGAAAACTGAGGGTGCATTGCTAATCTTCCTTTTTCTTTTTGGTTCATTGTTTCCTGTGTAATTTACTCCAAGTTACGCAGGGGAGTAAGACTCAAAATTTTTGGGATCAGTAGGACCATCATTGCCAGAAAGTGGTCTGTTTATTAGGTCTTGAATGGGGCACTATTGACAAAGGTTTTCCATTTCCTCTTTCAGGAACATTAGGACTAACCTTTGTGCGCAGCTACCCATTTAGGAGGAATACGTGTATAAAGAGAATGCAAGGGATGATTTGTTTACCTGTTTAAAGAGATTGAATTTTTTTAAGGTGGGAAAGGAGTATTGGGAACAATGCTTTTCCTTTTTTTGTAGAGCTGTCATCTTTGTCAGTTGTTGCTGTGATTAAACTGTACTGCTAAAGTACCCTTCACCATAGCTGCATCTCGCGCGTGCGTGCGTGCGTGCGTGCGTGTGTGTGTGTGTGTGTGTGTGTGTGTGTGTGTGTGTGTGTGTGTGTTTGCCATGGTTCATTGTCACTGGTTCCCAAACCACCACAGAAGACAGTGGTTTGGTTCAGTGCTTGCACCTGTTTCTGTAAATCCCTATTGTACTTGGTCTCTTCTTCTTTCTAAGTTTTTCTCAGGCTGTCCATCCTCTCCCACCCTAGTGATACTGGTTGCTTTTCATAGAACACAACTCACTTTGACTTGCTTAAAATCCTTCTTAGGCTCACCATTACCTTTAGGGAAATAATGAGTTACCTCAGTTTGGCCCCTGTTTTTGTCTTGCTGGCCTTGGCTGAGCCTGATCTTTGTGGACAGAACTACTCTGTATATACTTTTCAGTCCAGTTCTATATGTGATTTAGGGTGTCTTGTCATTTTCTAAAATGCTTGCTTGCCCATTTTGTATTTTTCTACTTCCATTACTCCAGTGTTGAAGTGAGTGGTTACTGAATCCCCAAGTTTTATGTATATGTTATTTTTTAAAAAGATACTCTGCGGCCTCCACATTTCCAAGGGACCCACACATTCGTTTGGCCACCTTAATCCCTTTCTTAGGATGAATGCTGCCTGTGAGCATCTCTGCCCTCTGTGCCAGTTAACTAGGAATAGATAAGATGGGACGCTGGTGACTCTATAAAGAGCTGTCCTATCCCGTACTCAGTTTGCCACCAAAATGTCTTGAATGGGGTCAGTGCAGTATTCAGGGCTTGAGCCTGTGTTCTAAACTGGCCCTACCACATATTGTATCTTTCAGGACTCGTGTAATTAATGCGTGTGCTTTTACTTTCTTGTCTATGAGAATTTTTTCAGGTCAAGGAATGTGCTTATTTTTATATTCTCAGCATCTAGAGCAAGGTACTGAGGAAATAGGAAAGTGTTTGATGAAAGAATATGTGAGAGAGCAGTGTGGTCCCCGTTACTCTATCCCTCACCTTCCCCACCCCCACTCCCAGCTTATTTACAGATCTTTTTACGTCCCTAGTTAAATTCTCCTGTGGCTGTATTTAGAACATACTTAGAACGAGCCTTTTTTGATTATCTTTTTGGGTGTTACAGAAAGGAGAAAGGCACTTAAGCTTATTTAGCCTTTCACTTTGCTAAAAGGGGGTCTTGGCTGTGTCCACAACAGCGTTCACACATCATGATTAAGAATGGATTAGCTACACAGAGGGCAAATGGTACCAACTGTATTGCAGATGTGGACCATACAGAGTTTCAGGTGAGATTTGAAAGTTGTTTCAGTTCAATTATT
This sequence comes from Ctenodactylus gundi, assembly GCA_004027205.1. Taxonomy (NCBI): domain Eukaryota; kingdom Metazoa; phylum Chordata; class Mammalia; order Rodentia; family Ctenodactylidae; genus Ctenodactylus; species Ctenodactylus gundi. The sequence goes on from PVKB01000815.1 coordinate 482,579, forward strand.
TTTGCAAATAGAATGATAATACTAAAACTATTTTTAAAGGAGTTAATATATACAAATGTAAGTGTAATTTATAGTTTCTGACTACAACCTGAAAAAAATGGTGTCACAATGCAATCTTGTCTCTTTTTCATCTTTGATGAAGTAGGTAGGGATGATTGATTAATTTTTTGTTTTTTTATTTCATTTTATTTTTGGATTGAAACCAGGCCTTTACACTGAGCTGCATTGCAAGCCTCCCTCCCCCCACTCCACCTATTTATTTTAATATTTTTACTATGAAACAGGTTCTGGCTAAGTTGCCAAAGTGGGACTGCAACTTGCAGTACCTTAGCCTCACATGTACTTGCATATACCACCCCACACAGGTGATACTTAATTTCTGTGTTTATTATTAGGTACCTAAAACTGTAATTTCATGTTCTTTTAAAAATTTCTTTTTATTAGTCTGTATTTGTAATACATAGTAATTACACTAAACGTGAGGAATTGGTGCATATACATATTGCAACTTTTTCACTTTTCACTTTTCTTTCCTCTTCCCTCTCACCCTAACCTACATCTCATTTCCTTCTCCACAAGATCTCGCTTCCATTTTCTACCATCTTTCTTTTATTTTGCTCGTTAGCTTATACTTTGGATTTCTCATATTAGAGAAAACATGTGATATTTAGCCTTGTATGTCTGATTTATTTCACCAAGCACGATGGTCTCAATATGCATCCATTTTCATACAAAAGTCTCATATTTATCTTTTTATGAGAGGATTTTATATAATTTTGCTTTAACAGTGTAATTAAATTGTATTGGATTCTAATTAGGTGATACTGCAAAATGTGTAACATGTCTGAGGTGCAGTTTTCTAGAGGAAAATTAGCAACCTATCTTGTTTGTATATCTTGATTTCTGAGTTCCACGTATACTACTAAGGAGATATGTTCCAGAATAGAATTTAAAAAACTGAAGAAGCTGCTTTTTAAAGTTTAGATAAACTTTTCAGTTTGAAAGCTCTGGCATAATCCAGAAATTAAGGACAAAGAAAAGTATTTCCTCTCTCTCAAGTCCACTTAGTAAGTGTGAAAAAAAAAAAAGGTGAAAGGTGGTAGCATTAGCCATAAAGGACTTTGTGGGAGGAAAAAAGGCTTGGGAGAGAGGCCTGTGTGGTAGGGAATCATTGTATTTGTATCTAGTATCAGTTAGCTACCTTCTATTTGGCGTATTTTCCCAACAAATCTTTAATGGTATGATTCATTCTCATTTTCACTAACAAAGTAGTTGAGTTCATCAATGTGAAATAACTTATCCAGTATCACACAGTCCCAGGTTATCTCACCCCAAACCTCATTTCTTTCCTACCTGACAATATCACCAACAAATATGATGTATTCTTGAATGCATACACAAACACATGACCTAAACATGTCCGTTATTTGGAAAAAGAACCTGTTTTTTATTACATGTTTTGAGAAAAAAAGTGTCTAAATACACATTTTTCTTCTGTTCCTTGGGTAAACCAGTTAGTGTTACACTATGTGGATTGAGGATTGCTTTTAAGTCAAAAGATGACTATTAATTCCCATAAACTTTATGCTGTGAGACAGCTGTTATAGTCCCTGGTTGTTGAATTCAAGGCTCCATGAAAGACAGATGATTGTTCTTACCAGCAGCTTATGGCAGAAGGTATGAGTACCTTCAGAGCTCCTAACTCTGGATGGACAAATTCATATCGAGCATGAGAAAAGAATAATTTCCTTTGCCTCTTCGTAAACCCCTGGTCTAAAGCGACCACAAAGTTCACAGGAAGATGTAGGGTATATGTACATCTATTAATTTTTGGTCCCCTCAACTTCATCACAAATCAGCTGCTTGGTGTTTGGGAGTTTTTGACTGAGAGTGAAACCTGAATCTGCTTCATTCATTACTGGTTGTGTGTTTTGCCATTGTTCTTTACTTAGCTTCCTCATCTGTGAAAGGAGCTTGAGGATTCTTGCCTTGTTTTTCTTTAAATTTATTTTTAAACAAACTAATGGATGAGGAAGGCCCAGTAAGAGATAAAAGACCTTGGATTGAATTTTGGTTCCCTTTGCATGGTTTTACCAGATAGGGAAGGTGGATGTTGGGTGGTCCAGAAACAACAGTTGTCTATCCTTTGTTGTACCCCCATATTTAGAAAAAATATTCAGTGAATATCGATAAAATATTTCAGGGATTATTTAAGCTGTTTGTCCTATATCACTCAACTCTTTTATTATAGGCCTGCTTCTAATATGTGAACTTTACAAAAAATACTGAGAAGGACAAAAATTAGAAATGCTGATTATTATGTAAGGCTTTTGCAAAGAGAAATATTTTCTCATTGACAAATACTGTCTTCATGTGTTTCTGATGAAACAGAAGCCGATGAGTCTCTGGCTTAGTTCTTTTTGTTTCCATTCTGACACTGTTGATGTCAGCAAAAAAAAAAAAAAAGTGCAGTTCATTTTGGAAAAGGTTATGCTTTCCTTCTCCCTTTTTTCCTTTAGCATAGGAATGGCAGAGTCTACCTGCCACACCCCTCTCATTTCATAAAGTATGTTTAGAATGTGGAATGTGGCTACATCTTGGCTATAGTTGTTCTGATCTTTGCTAAAGGTTTAAGTCCAAGATTGCTTTAAAAATGCTTGTGTAACTACAGTAAGAAATGTGTGTGACACAACTTATTTTCTCTATACTGTTTGGTGTCATTCAAAGTTAAGCAACTCTTGCTTTGAGGATGTTGGTGCTTACATAGTTTATTTTACTTGGCCCTTTGATACTTCTTTAAAATTAGAAGAGACTAAGTCTCTTCTCAGGGCACATAGAAATAAATGTTCAGCTTGAGAACCAGTCTGCTTGAAGTATTTTCCTTTGTTTGATAAGACTTCATTTGCCCATTTGAGCTCTGTTTAGAGGAGGCTCTCCCGAGGAGATCCTTGCCATGCCTTCCATTTCTCTGAAGACAGCAGTCAGAAAAGTGACTTGCTGAAGTTAATAATGGGCCCACATGTGCTGACAGCTCTCCTTCAGCAAATCTGATATGAGTTGCAAATGGATTTACTGGGAGAAATCTCACAAATCACTTGCAGATTATGTTAATGGTTGCTTGTTGGTGATAATTTTCTGAAACATTTGAAAGCTATTTCTATCAATACTCCCTTTATTTACAATCTTCACACTTGTTTTAGGACTGTTAGGTTTTGAGTGCTGTGGTGCTTATTTTTTGGTTTCTGTCCTGAGAACACAGTATCGTGTTACTTTCTTTGTGTGTGTCTTTTGGTCACCACCCCCACTTTTATTTTTGCTTATACTTTTAAAGATGGGATTGTCCAAATATTTTTACATGTGGCAAAAATGGAAATGGGACTCATATTTTGAATTTGTATTTCTTGTGTCGAATTTTCTATGTCTTTGACCTTACTTTCATCACTTTATCTTTTTTATTCTGTTAAGCTCACTGAACATAGACAGCTAGTGTAACTTTCGGTTTATTCATTGGTTCTCTTGTTGTGTAGACATTGTCCCTATGATGAAGTAGCTGTTACATGGAACCACCTTATAGGTGAATGGCCAGGCTAGATGACACAGGCCCAGTTTGATTTCTCTTCCTCTCTGATCTTGTTTGGCAGCTGCTGTAGTCTCAGTCTTTCTCAGGCTACCATGGTCTATGGTCCTCAGAGGGCAGGTATCATAATTAACCTGGTAATTCTTATCTGGAAAGTCGGGTATGCAGTGCATGTGTCACTCAAGAGGGGGTGTGGTGGGATTCCAGAAGGCAAGGCTGGACCTACCGTTAGCCAATGAGGCCTCGTATGGAAGAAAACACATTTGAGTAATTAGGAAGTTTTGTTTCTGCCCAAGAGACTGTTCTCCTTGACAGCAATCAACGTCCTTCAGTCCTCTGCCATTATTCTCACTTGGCTCCCTAAGGGCTACCACCAGTGTCTGCCCTCCCTTATTCTCTACTTTTGTGTTGTTTCAGTGGGCTCAGTTTTCTCACACTTTGTAGTTATTCATGCTGCCACAGGAATTTCTGGGGGAAGTGTGTGTGCACCTGTAAGGGGCATATTTTTGGTTTTCTTAGTTGAAAATGGGCCTGCATAGATCCTTTTGGTCAGAATTTAGGTTAAATACTAGTTCTTCATATTCTCAGCTGTGACTAGAGTACTGTCACGCAAGACCCTGGGTACAACTTTCCAGGGTGCACAACTCAGCTTTTCTTTCTCAACATACCTTACTAGTAGGTATCTTAAGAGCTTTGTATTCCCTAATTGGCCAGAGTAGAAAACAACCAAAGTTCTCATTCAGAAATGAGTTCCAATTTTTGTTAGCATGTGATTTGGGGCAAGTATAAAGTAGGGATTAGTATAACCTTTGTTCATTAGTAGAATGAACTGCAGTGTATGTGGAATTGCTTTCTGAACGTACATAAATGAAAGTGATTGTGGCAGCTGGAGCAGTCCAGCCCTGGGAGTTTGCTGTACCCTAGGGACACCCTACTTTATTAGCAGTGGCAGACTTAAAAAGCCAGGCCCTCAGGGTCCTTTCATGATACTTGTTTTAAATGCAGAGCATCCATTCATAGAACTGAGCTGAATCTTTCTCCCTCTCTTCTATTCCCTTTAAGAAGCTTTTGTTTTTTGAAACTTGGTTCCTTGTTCCTTGATCACTGTGTTATAGAGAACCTCTGTTGAAGTCCAGTCATTCTCAGTACTGAGACTTATGAAAAAATGTAGCTAATATTACCTTCAGCTTGGTTATAAGTATCTGTGTTCTCTTGTAGTTCTGTTCTGATTTTCATGAGGAATGTGAATAGTTTTCCAGGTGCCTTCTCAAGAGTCAGAATCAAATAGCAAATAAAAAAATCTTATCTGAGGCCAGATATGACTCCCTAATACCTGTTTTGTATCTCCCAGTGAACCCTTAGCTCTGTGTGCTGCCCTGTTTGAAAAGTGCTGTCTCCTTTCTCGGCTAGCCATTAGGAGAACTCTTAGAGACAGGCAGGTGCAGTGATGTCTCAGGAGATTGATAATAGAGGAGTCATCTATCTTAGTGTGCCTAAATGCTGCCACGCAAAGCCATTAGTCCGGCTTTCCAGGAAGATTTAATAAATTAATTAGTGGGCTTTCTTAGCTTTTGGGAACCTGTAGAAAGTCCTCCTAACAGGCTTCTGTTGGCCATACGTTTATTTTCTTCTACCAGAGCCAGAAATATATCTCTGCATATGGGAATCTCACAACAGTGTGTTTCAAAGTGCTTCTTGACTGTCTTCTGGTGGACATGTTTTTGACTAGCCCTTTCTTTTTACACAGATAAGGTAACTGAAAAAAAAAAAAAAGTAGCCAGCCAGGTCACCCAGATACAAAGTATCACAGCCAGGATTTGAATATGGAGTTGTAGTCTCATGGGGAGCTATAGTCTCAAGAGTCTGTGCTCACTGGGCCTTCTTCACCAGTCTCTGTTCCAAGTTAGGGACAGTAAACAGTGATGGCAAGAGGTTTATCCTCTGTTTCACTTACAAGTGTGAGAATTACCGTAGGTGTAGCTAAAAACCAATCATACCCTGCAGTGATGGCTCTGAGGATCAAAACTGTGGGAAGAGCATGGATTGTTTCATCCACTTTAGCACATTTGCTCTGTGCCTGGGATTCTGCTAAGGGAGAGAAGTAAAGCTTCCCAAGGAAAGCCTGTTGAAACAGATAGAAAACAGCACATAGGAATGCACGGCTGCAAAATGCATTTCATCTGACTCCTCTTAAAAAGAAATTTTAAATTTTCAGGTTTTCTAAGAAGAAACTGCTCATTTCCCCTGCTTATTTATTTTATCATTTAGATGTAGGGATTCATTTAATACTTCTGCACATCTCCTTTGTTTGCTTGCTGTTATTTTCTTTATTATTTTGTATCAAGTAAGATGAGAGATATGCTGAAAGGTTTTGGCTAGAGAAAATAATTCTTAGAGCTATGAATTTGAGAGGCTTCTCTCCTTTTCATCACAGCCACTATACATAACCCATTACAGCTTTAAATAAGCATGATCTATGGTAATTATTTCACTTCTGTCTTTACAGAACTGAGATAAAAAATTTTATGATATCTAAAATGTAGGCAATGCTAAAAAAACAGATTTGATTTTGTATGGCTTGTACAGTGAATGCCATCATTCAGTTGAGTTTTCTGACAATGAGTGAGAATATTCATGTGATGCACTTGTTAAGATTAGAGGGAAAGGGCAGGGGTACCGCTTATCCAAGAGCTATTGCTTAGCGTGCAAGAGGTTCTGGGTTTGATCCCCAGCGACCGCCCACCAAAGTTAAGAGTACGATAAAAAGATGGGGCTGGCTTAGTAAATACCATTGGAATAAAAATCATCAGCCCTTCATGTCCAGAGATCAGAAGCTATGCCATGGGAGGAAATTTTGTTGTCTTTCTCACATAAATGAAGTCATTTGGTACAAAAGTTGAATAGTTGAGGATTAACTCATCTAACCTACTAGTTAATGACTTGGTAATTCTTGTCCTCCCCTTCTCATATAATTATATGAAAGTTTTTTTTTTCATTCCCATAAAAGTTCTATGTCTGGTTAAAAACAATAAGGAAAGAAACTCAGAATGGCTCACAAATAAGACTGGAGAGTGGTAAACTAAATTTAATAATTTCACAGCAGGACGACCACATATAGTTTCACTGGAGACCATTTCCTAGTGATACAAATTTCCATTAGCAAAAGCAAGTTTAGCTCAGTGGGTGATTAATTTAAATATTTTATCCTTTTAACATTTAATGCCTTTTGAGACACTTGTGGCTTTTATCGTATTTGCGAAGGTTGGGGCGAGGGGGGGAAGACCAAGAAATACTAAGGAAGGTACAGGTTGGTAGGTGTTGGGAGCTAATTTATAAGGTTAGATGAATTATTCGAGAATCTAAACTCTGCGAGTAGAAACTTTCCTAATTTTTCTTTCCTTTGTGACAGTATGTACAGTATTTTTTTTTTAACTAAAATGTGTAGATACAATTTCTTGGTAAAGAAAAATACTTGGAAATTAAATGGCAAACAAGTGATATGATACCTTAATAACACATCATTATGATTTACATGTAAAATAGTAGATACATATGGAATACATTGCAATGTCCTGGAATGCTTGCAACATATGTCCCAAAACATACATGTGGGATAAACTGCGTATCTTTACTTCACAGGGAAAGTTTTCCTGGGGACTGTATGTATTTCTTATCATAGCTCTGTAAGTTAAGGACAGACTGGGGCAAACCTCGTTCTGATGTGAATGGGGAAGAGTTGAGGAATGAGTGGTATTATTTGTTGCTCACAGGGCCAGTGAGACCAAGTCTGGGCAACCAAGCAGTGGATATTTAGTGGGGACCCAGAAGCACCCCTACATGGGGCAGTGTGATCCTCAGGTACTTGTTTTTATGTGCTAATAACTCATCCTACACTCCTGGTGTAGAGGACTCTGTGGGTAATGGTTATAGGAAAGACTTTCATTTCAAAATGGATTTTATTTTTTTTACACAGAGTTTGGTGCTGGGGAATCAAATTCAGGGCCTTGCACTTGGTAGGCAAGCACTTTAACCACTGTGCTATTCTTCCAGCCCCCAGAAATTAAGTTGTTAAGAAAAGTTAATTTGAGCAAACTAGAGAAATAGTTTTAAAAAGGAAGAAACATTATATTAACTCATATTCTAAGAATGGTTTTATTCCTTAGCAGTTTAAATCTACTGGACAAAAGTTACCCTCCTGAGTTACCTCTTATGTTCAAGAGGATTTTATTTCTTTTGGTTTTTATTTATTTTGGTTTTTGTGCATGAAGACAGAAAATCGATATCAGAGAAGTGGGGTCATTGCTGTGACTTTTTCTGACCATGTGGTTTGAAAGCCTTTGGAACTGGTTTGCAGGAGGAATTTGGAAAGGTTTGAGGATGCCAGCTTGAGAAGCCTCAGAGTACTCTGAACCAAGCTTCATAGGACATTCTGGCTGGAGCTGAGAGGACCAGAATGCTAATAAAAATGTTGATTGAAAAGGGCAAGCTTAAGTTTCAGATGGGAAGGAGGATGATATTGGCAAGCGGTCTAAAAACAATGCATGCTGTGCTCTGGCAGAAAGTGTGTTGGCATTTTGCCCTTGTCCAGTGACTTTGCCTGATACTTAGATTAAGCGTGATGGGCTGTTTAGTGTGGTAGAGGAAATCTCAAGCCAGGCCTATTTTCAGGCTCCTAATTGGGTACTGTTTGCTGCTTTTAGCCAGTTATCTGGCTAAAAAATGCCAGAGAAAAATGATATAAAAAGTTTGCAGTGCCAGACTAAAATGACATGCAGTGATGGGGCCGAAGAACACAGGAAAGTTAAGAGACTAGCTTTAAAAAGGAGCCAGATACTTGGAAGCAGGACTATAAAAAAGAGGCTTTGAGGTGTCTCAGGAGCCAGCAAGACTTCACTCTTTATCAATTAAGGGGTGGAAAAAATAAAGGACTTTTCTTTGAGAAGTGTACCTCAGGGCATCCTGTGGTGCCAAAGAGAGAGCCACCTGGATTTCAACCATCTAAGGCCTTGGCTGCAGTTGTCCAAGAGGGCTAGGCTACTGCTCAAGTAAGTGGCAGACCTTGGCAGTGTCCACATAGTCCTAACTTTACAGCCATGCAGAATGCAAGAGTTGTCGAGTCATAGAGGCTTCCCCATAGATGTCAGAGGAAGACCTTGGAAGCCAGGTAGTATGCCCTTAGGAGGGCATTAGCATGAGGTTGTAAAGGGAAAGCCTAAGGTATAGTGGAGACTCCAAAAATTTGTTGAAGCAAAGAGCATGGATTATAGCTGAGAAAATCTGCAGACCACAAGCAGATTCAGCCTAAAAGAGAAGAGATGGAGATTGAAGCATGTAGCAGCACTGTAGGGCTGTGGCCACCCTAACCCCTTTGGAGTTCACATCTGCGCGTCACCACACTGTATTCTAGGTGCTAGACATGGAGCTGCAGGAGATTGCCTTTGGCCTGACAGAACTTATTTTGGTCTGATTGCTTTCTTTTCTTATTCCTCCCTTTTGGAATGGCAATGGTGGCCCTATGCTACTGTATATTGGAGGTATTTAACTTTTCTTTAATTTTCACAGGAGCTTACAGCTGAGTTTGTCTTGTGTCTCAGAGGAGACTTTGGACTTGGACTTTTTTAGCAATTCTGGAACTGCTAAGACTTTGGTAACTCTTAGAGAAGGACTAAATGCATTTTGCATGAGGAGATGAGCATGAGTCTAGGGCTGAAATATTGTGGTGTGGATCTGGAATGCTCCCCAAAAGTCTCATTATTTAGCCTGGTCTGGAGGAATATATTATGGGCATGTGGTGGAAGATAGACACGTGCTGCCACAGCCATGTAGTAGAATAGGGGCTTAAACCTAGAAGGGGCAGATCACCAGGCCAGGACCTGGAAGAATAAATGCAACTTTCTCCCTTCTTGGTCTTGGCCTCCTGGTTGTAGTGCCATAAGGAGCTGCCTCTACCTCCTCCTTCATGTGCCTTCACTGTTGCCATGCTGCCCATGAATGGACTGTCACCTTCTGAAACTGTGAGCTAAAATAAACTTTTCCTCCCGTAAATTGTACATGTGAGGTACTAAGTCACACTGAAGAAAAAGGAACTAAAACAATAACTATGTAAAACAGTATAGGCAACAATATAGTCAAGAATCAAGAGCTAAAAGTAAGAACTAAAAATAGCTGGATTAAGGCAACTGGATCATGGGTGACCTTCCTCCAAATACTTAAAAAACTTATTTTTAATGCTATACTAATTTTTTTAAAAAGGCATTTAGGCTTCTTGATAACATTCCAGTTCAAGAATCTGTTACAGTCTCCACAAAATTATACTGCTTTGTGTTCAACTAAATTCTTCCCTGAAGCACTCTCCCAACACTTTTGCTAGTGTTAGTTTGCATTATGCAGGACAAGAGCTATATCACATCACTTAATGTGATTCAAGAAACCTGAGGGAGCAGAAGGAAGATGGAGGAGAGAGAACATCGGACACTTAAAACAAAAAAAATCACTGGCTTGTACTTAAAGCCATTATTGGCCTCCATAAGGCATTATCAATCCAATAATACATTTCTGTTTCAGACTTTTAAGAAAGTGTACTTGAAACCAGAACTGGCCTTGAATTTCAAACACAGAGAACTAAAGGAATGCCACAGAGAGAGAGCTGAGGCCAAGTGAAATTGGCCTTTTGTCTAGGACACATTCTTCAGACTTGGGAGAAAAGAGAGGCCGGTTAAGTCGTGGACGAATTCAGAAGTTAAATCCAAGCTTTTCAGAAATACCCACGCAGTGAGAGACAGAATACTGATGTGAATTTCTGTGATAATAGTTTCCAAATAAAATGGTGATCCGGCGACCTTACATGCAGCTCTTGCTTTTTGGAAGTGGACAAAATGTTGTTAACAGGACCTGAGAATACATGTAGTAGCAGACCAGGTGGCTGTTTATTTATGCACAGAGGGCTAACAGCAGAAAAGAAAAAAGAATGTTACAGCTATGTGCCAACATGCTGAAATGCCACTCAGGTAATACATGCAAGATGTCAGAGTTCCCTCTTCAAGTTTCACCTTTATTTGGTGATCATCTCAGTTGAGTGCAGAAAACACTGGGTCTCAAAACTATATGTGATTGTTTCCCTGACCTCTTGTTTAGTAGGGATAACAATTTCCTAATTAAGAGAAAATTTCCACCCAGACAGTGAGTGGCAGTTTCTGAGATCACTGTCCTGGAAAGTCCAAGGTTGTTTTAGTTACTTTCTTGTTGTTGTGAGTGAATACAACAAATGCACAGATTATGGGAGGAAAAGGTTATTTTAGCTCACAGTTTCAGATGGTCACAGTCTGTTCATGGGCGGCCAACAACAGTGGAAGCATACAGCAGAGGAGGAGCAGCTCCTCACAGCATAGCAAACTGGAAGCCAAGTCAAATCAAGTCCAGTCCCAGCAGGAAGGCAGGAAGCAGCATCTATCCTTCCAGGTCCCAATCCACCCTTCTGTGTCTAGCTTCAGTGTTCTACCCTTCCAGGTTTAAGCCCCTCCCACATACCTGTAATCCAACTCACATGACTGTAATCCAGTCCACACACCTGTCTTCCGTGACGCATCTATAATACCCCAAATGCCCGTAATCCACCCCTGTAGACCAGGCCCCAGTCTCCTAACAGCACATAGTTCTATAGGTAATTCATAATACCCAAATACATGAGGCTTTTGAAAGACCTTCCAGATACAGACCACAGTAAGAGTTATACAAAGGTGAGGTGATTGTATCTCAATGGAAATGCTGTGTGCAAGAGTATGAATTCAGTTAACAGTACAGGAAAAAAAAAATCAGAAATACAAAAAAACAAAACCACCTAAACCAAACCAACTAAACAACAATGGCAACAAAAACCCAAAACAAATAACCTGGCATGGTGGCATATGCCTATACTACCAGATACTTTGGAGAGTGAAGTCAGACGACCACTTGAGTATATGAGTTTGAGAACAGTCTCTGGCAATATAGCAAGATCCTCTCTCAAGTGATACATACATACAAACAAATTTTTGTCACAAATATATGTTGAAAGAATGGTTAAACAGAATACATAGCTGGGGAAAAAATGGTCAACTAGAAAATTTATCTGATGACATTATCAGATAATTAATAAGGATAAGAGACATAAATGGTAGAATGAGATTGTCTAATGCTAATACAAACTTACTAGTACCAAGAAAAATGGCAGCCACTATAGACACCAGCTGTTTTCATTTATCCTAGTTGGGAAAGCCCTGTGAAACCAGTAGAGACTGTAGAATGCTAAATTAAAGCCTACTGCTAACTCTAAAACTAGCAACTATAGCTACTAGAGTTCAAGAAAAATAAGAGTAATCAACAATTCACATACCTTGAAGAAGAGGGAAATGGTATGTCAAGCTATAATACTGATGGCTAAGGATACTGAGTACTTAGTCTATGCAAGATACCATGTTAAGGCTTTAGATTTAGAGTCATATTAGATCCCCAAATCATATTAGAGTCATATTAGATCCCCTATTCTAACAAGATAGGGATGATTAGAGTACATTACTGATTTTTCAGATTAGTGAGAAAGACTGTACATTTGAGCCCAGCCTGGGCAACTTGGCAATCTAGTAAGACCCTGTTTCTTTACTGTGTCACATAGAAGATAAGTGAGGGAGCTGAGTAGAAAGTAAAATTTATCCAGCTCAACTCTACAACTGGACACTTAAGCATTGTGATAGCGCAAAGGGTCTCCTCTCCCTTAACTAAAAAATGTAATTTGTAATTAATAAATAAATTGTGCATTAAAAGAATTCTTGTACCCTATGCTAATAAAAGCAGTGATTAAGAGTGGCACCTCCTAGACCTGGGTAGAACACATTTCCCTCCCAGAAACTGGATCCAGTTGTGACTGACACATTTTTTTCCTTAGGAAAGCATCCTAAAGAGTCTACTAAAGGTGATACTGAGTTTCCCTGGGAGAAATTCAGGAAATCATTGTCCTAGTTTTGGCCAGATCTGCTGAAAAAGCAGTCTTTGCTAAAAATGAGGCTTGTAGTTGTTTGTGGCCAGTGATGTTATCGATATTGGCAGTACAAGAGCAGTTCCATGAAGATAGTGCTTCATTCCTTCTATCCGAGCATCTCATTTCTGGGAATACATTCCCAGGAAATTGCTCAGAATAGGAATCTGGCTAATAGCTCAAAAAAAGGTGATTATAGGACTAAGAATTATCAGTAAAAATAATGGCAGTCACTGAAGGTAGAATAACAAAGAGATGAATTAGGAAATTATGAAGCTTCTCTGTATCCTATGGTCCTTAAAATGAAGATTACAAAACTGCAGAGCAATATTTGTACTGTTATAAGATGAAAAAGCAAATTTAAACATGGCAGTTATTTAAGAATGATAACTACTGTGGTTTGGACTGCCTTCCTGTTTGCAGTGTCCTGAGGAGCTCTCTCCTCTGCCATGTACTTTTACTGTTGTCAACTGTCCATGAATGGACTGTGTCCTTCTGAAACTGTGAGCTAAAATAAACTTTTCCTTCCCTAAATTGTGCATGTCGAGTATTGAGTCACAATAACAAAAAGTAAGACACAAGTGTAAAAAACAAATTGCCTCCTAAAGAAATACAGAGGATAAAGATATGGCTTCGTCGATTTAATTTGTATATCCCTATGCGCTTTGGGATTGAAAGCCTATATATATATATATATATAAATATATATATATATATATATATAATATATATATATATTATATATATATATATATATATATATATAGAACAAAATACCAAAATCAAAAGCTTTGAAATGGCCTAGTGACACACACTTGGAATCACAGCCACTTAAGAAGCTGAGACATGATGGGCGAGTTCTAGGCCAGACCGGCCAACTTAGTGACACCCTGTCTCTAAAAAAATAAAGAAGGCTAGGAGTGCAACTAGGTTCAATTCCTGGTATCCACAGAAGCTTTAAAAATATAAGGTACAATCCAACTCTTTAATTTTTTTTTTCTTCTTTGAGACTGATTCTTTTGAAGTTGGTGAGGCTGGCGATGAAGTTGTACTCCTTCTGCTTCAGTCTCCAGCATACCTAGCAATATAGGCATACACTACTATATTTTTATTATTTGTTTCACATTTACCCAGTCATAATGTCTTACTTACTTCTCAGGGTTTTTTTCTTTACAAATAATGTAATTCAGCAAATAGTTCAAATTCTTTGGAAATTAGTCATCTTTTATATCTGCTATTTCTCTCTTTTTTTGCATCAGGAAAGCACTCTCTCTGTGGAAATATTGTATGGCCTTATTTATTTAAATTACTACCTTCAAAGTGGTGTTGCATCTGATTCTCCTGGGGTGCTTCCAGCTCCAGACATCTTCTAATTAAAAAAAGGTAAAGGTCTCAAACTTAACTGAAAACTAGCAGTTACAGTACAGAGAACTACTCACTACCATTATCATTTTAAGAATTAAGTTGCTGCCATGATGACCTTCACTTCTGACTATCCATTCCACTTTTGTATACTCATTTTTCTACTTGGGAAAGCCCTTTAAACCCATGGGTGGAATCATTTGCCAGTGGTTGAAGACTCACCTAAGACTTCTGTATTAACACGATCCTTGGCAGAGACACACCACCTTTCTTGGATCTCTTTGTATTGGTGGACGGCTTTTTCCCTGCATTACTCTTTCGTTGAGATTGTAACTCCCTAAGAAATCCACCTTCGGGAGGGAATCTAAAAAAAAATCTACCTCTCTATCTGTGAGTCATCTTTTTCTGTCTTCCCAACAAGGGTGTTGAAACCTAAGGTCCCTGTGCTTACCAAAAAGCAGTGCAGCCTCTCAACCCTGCAGGAAAGTCAGCCCAAATGCTTACCTTTCTGATCTTTGCCCTTTATTCATTTCTTTCTTCCTTGCAAACTCATGGATGGTAGCCATAATTGGTACAGAAGTTCTATGCTGTCATGTAATAGAAGACCTTCTTTGCTTCTTCATTTTGTTTGGTGGTAGATGGAATGGGACTCCTTCCCAAGTCCTGGTCACCTACTTGCCCTTCAATTCTAGAAACATTTATGAAAATCTTGTGCTTTTCATACCTATACCAGGTGCTCCTGAGGAATCATGAATGAAATAAGACATGATCCCTGTCACAGCTCTTACTTTAAAAGATACCACTGGCTTTTTCTTCCCTCGAGAAAAGGGCTAAGTAGTTGGATCAGTTCATAATATTTCTAGGAAAATTCCTCTTCTTCTTCTCCATCTCTTTTCCAAACTCTTCTCACATTCTAGTCATGTAGCTTCGCCTTCCCTACATTGCCCAAGATTATCTCTCTTTCTTTTATTCTTTTTTTTTTCTTTCTTCTTTGATACTAGGGATTGAACCCAGAGCCTTCATGTGATAGGTAAGCACTCTTTAACAGTGTGCTACATCTGCAGTCTTTTTTTGTTTGGGGTGTGTTTTGGTTTGGGGGGTTTTGTTGTTGTTTGTTTTTTGTTTTATTTTTGTTTTTGAAACCCGGTCTTGCTGGGATGTATAGGCTTGTGATTCTTCTGCCTCAGCCTCTTGAGTAGGATAGCTGGGGTTTTGGGTATATTGTCACCACACCTACTTTACTCTTCTTGCTTAATATATTTTTCTTTTCCTTTAATACTTGGAAGGAACTTACTTTCCAGAGTCAAGTGAAATGCATCCTACTCTAAAACATTCTCCACAGTGTTTCTGCAGCCTCTGTGTGCACACCTTCTCATCCATTGAGCTGTGTAGTTCAAGGAAAAATGTGACCTTGTGCTACACCTGTCTTTTACCTGGCCTTTTAAGTTTTGTCTTTTTGAAGATATTGTAACCAGCGCACATAATCAGACATTTTAAGTAAATGGGAGGCTACTCGTGTTAATAAATATGTTAGATTTAAAGATTTAATTCTGTTTGCATGTTATACAAAAGTAGAAATATTCTCAAGGCAAGAGGTTAAGAGTAACTTTTGGTTTGAGAATGTGTTTCTTCTCTCTTGATGGAAAGCAGACCTTTGGTTGGAATGTGGTAAACTCTAGTACAGTGAATCAAGACTTATACTGATCTGCATATTTCATTATCATGTCATTCAAGGAAATCCTGTCTTTAGGGTCATGGAACGGGCCTCTCTGTTTATCCTTCTGGAGAAGTAAAAAATTTGAAGTATTTAGTAATGCATGTGAGCATAAACTTGTATTCTAGACTGTTATCCTAAAGCTTTTGGGGAGCAATCATCTTCTTTTTCTCCTCCTCCTCCTCATCTTCCTCCTCCTCTTCCTCCTTCTTCTTCTCCTTTTTCTCCTTCCTCTTCCTCTTCTTCTTTGAGACAGGATCTCACTCTGTAGCCCAGACTAGTTCTGAATGCACTGTGTAGCCCAGGCTAGCCTTGGACTCATGGCAGTCCTCCTGCCTCAGCCTCCCAAATGCTGAAATTAAAGACATATGCCACCATGCCTAGATTTATGTTATATTGGGCAATCAAACTCAGGGCCTTGTGCTTTCCAGACAAGCTCTTTAACCGTTGTGCCATTCCTCCAGCCCAGGGAGCAGTTTTCCTAATGTGTTTCCTGCCCTGATTGGATAGTATATAAACGAACAATATTTATATCATATCCTCTGTAAATTGTCTCAAAACTTTAAAGAAAATGTTTTTATAATCCTTAGGGTAGCCAGTGGCTAGTGGGTAAATGAAGCTAGTTTTTGATAGCCTTCATTTTTTTTTATTCTCACAAGAAATAACTGAAAACACAATTCATTTTAGAGTTCTTAATATGTAAATGTGAGGCTCATTGAATTAAAACTTAATTGAGCCTTTTATAAATTTGTTTTATAATTTATAAAGATGAAGACATGATAGATACACAACTACTAAGACTATACTTTCAAGGATCTTTTCCATAGTTTGTTGCTAGATACACAAATATTCTCTCTCCTCTCCTAATAAGAAATTCTGAAATGTGTACAAGTCACATGAAGCACTGTCACGTAGCTCATTAGTAAGCAAGCATGAAAAAATGATAGTTTATTAAGATTGATATTAAAGAGCAGCATTTCTGAGTTACGTTGATTTTATTTCAGAATTTTATATAGCCATAAACAACCCGTAAAGGATAGATACTTAAGGGATTCGAACCCAGTTTTTTTGGTTTTGTTTTGCCCATTTGTTCTTTGGGTATGGGCTGCAGCCTAAAAAGTAAAATCAGCAGGAGAGACCTTGTTCTCAGAGCAGCTTCAGTGCAGCGTCACAGAAGAGGCAGGAGCTTAAAGGGAATTTTTCTGGTTTTATGTTTTTGCATTTGTGCATTCCCACATGTGGGTAGTTGGTGTTAGTGGAGATCAGAGCCAAGGCTTCATGCATGATACACAAGGTTTCTACCGCTGACCTGGAACCTCCTTTCCTTCAAGTGAATTTTATGCATTTGTATATTCACTTTGATTTTTTTTTTCCACCGTAGTATACCTCATGAGAAATTGCTTTGTTCGTTAGCTAAAATGAAAAGGGGACAAATACAAAGGGAGTGGAAAACAGGAGAACGTTTGAACGTTGTTGGGAACAAGTAAAGACTTAGGGGGAAGATCCCAAGGGAGATTGTGTGATATTTAGTAATCCTATGGTATGAAGGAAAAAATTCATCCCATCTTAGTAAATGAATCCTTACTTTAATTCCCTGAATTACAAGCAGATTGTTCTTTGTAAAATCAACTCAGGTCATAAATTTTGTAAATCATATTCTTTGGGGAGGTTTTTTTTTCTTTCTTTCTTTAAAAGTTGGAAGATATTTTAACTATGTGAATGTCTTTAAGATGTGTACCCTTCCTCAGCTACCGAACAAAAGCTTATGGGATGAAATTCATCTTGCAGTATAGCTCCTCATGCCAGGACTTTCAGAGTAGTGCTTTACATCTTAGAGAAATTTTTATTTAGTTATTGCAGTTGGTCTGTGGCTGATTTTAAATCACTTGTTTGTTTATAGTGAGCCTCATTATTGGATAGTGGTGGGACTATTTGCTCACCTTTGAGAAGTGTAATAACTTGGAAAATTCCTGAGATATGTCACTTGACATTGATCTAAGTGGCACATAGGTTGATTGTATATTAGAAGGGGAGAAACCTTTACTGCACTGGACACATTTAATATCGTATGACACATCCACTAAAAGACATGTTCCTTTACTGTAGCACAACCATGCACACTTGGAAAGTAGTTAGCTTAGTTTTTATAAAATTGTACGTTATTAAAAGGGATCTGTGTAATGTTGGTATTGGAAATGGGAACCACATCTTTCTTTTTGTTTTCCTTTTTCTTTTATTGATTTTCTTTTATTTCATTTATTTATTGTGAGACAATGTCTTGCTCCTTAGTCTAGGCTGGTCTTCACCTCACTGTGTAGCCCAGGCTGGCCCCAGGCAATCCTCCTGCTTCAGCCTCCTGAGTGCTGGGATTTTAAGCTTGTACCACCATGCCTAGCTAATTTTCATGTGGTGCTTTAGGATCAAATCCAGGGCCCTGTGCATGCTAGACAAGCAGTCTAACCTCAGAGCTATGCCTCCAACCTAGGAGACCACTTTTTAAGCCATTAGTATCCCTTTAATTTTACTCCCAGCAGTGAAGAAATCATTTAAAGGAAATATTTTCTCCCTTCCTTTACAGTATAACTCAATCCACAAAATGTAATGTAATAAAAGCTTTTATGTTTGTTTATGAGAAATCTTGAATTTTCTTTATCTTCCCTGCCTTTAATCTGTATTTTTTATTTTTCATAAATGCTTCCCAGTGTTTACTACATATTTGTTTTCTGGGCAAATACATTTTCCCTTTATTTCCCCAAATGTTTTACAGTAAAGAAGTAATCATAATTAAAAACCCTTTGTGTCTAGCTACCTAATAAACTTGAGGAAGGAAACATGTCAGTTGCATTCCTCAGCCCTGTGGTACTGTGCCTCCTGGTTATTGTGAAATAGTTTTTTTCCCAAGTGATTTGTCAGTATACACTCATTTTAAGTAAGCATGGTGTACCAAATGTCTAATATGTGAGCCAGGGACACTGAGATGGTTATATGTACTTCAGAAAGACTCATTTTTATAAAAAACATAACCTGACATCTAGTGGAAAACATCACTTAAGTATTAATGTATATTTTGAGGAAATAGGGTTTGATTTCAGCTGTTTGATTTTTAAAGAAAACTCACCAGTTGAAAGATTTACCTGTATGGAAACAATAGCCAGTGGTGATTAGTAAGATTAATTAGTGCTTCTAGGCAAAATCTTACTACCTCATCTTTGTCTTTCTTGACTAATTCTAAATCTGTAGGTCCCTAAGTCTGTGAACATTCCTCTAATAAAGTGTCTGAATTGGCCATCTGCAGAGAACTTTGTTTGACAGACTATTAAGAACCAGGGTTGGTGGGTGAGTGAGTGAGGGGTGGGAGGTCCCTTAGAGTGGGGACGTTGTACATTGTCAGTTGAACTCTTAAGAAGCATACACATTGTATTATACATTGTCCTAAATTGTACTGACGTGTATTTTGCAAGAGGATTAGTTACATCTTTGTGGTACTTAAAAGTTTGGCCATGACTTAGGGACATCATAAATTATTAATACAGTAAAAACAATCCTTTGTGATACTTCATTATAATAATGTTTCAGAGCACACAACTTGACTGAAAATAATTTTTTGTTATTTAAAATTATGCTGAAAATTTGACTTTCATAATAAATACCTGTAGTTATTGTAAACCTGGGAAAGCTAGCTGTTGAGCTGATTTTCAACAGTGGGAATGTACAGGAAGCAGATGATATACCAGAGTGATGGAATGCTATGTGGCCGCTGAAGTGGTAAGGCCCTTATATAAGAAGGGAGGCAAGATGATCAGCAGCCTAACATCACGTGGATCCAAGCTGCTTGCAGAACATAGATTAATTACATAGAGAACATCTACAAGGACAAAAATAGGATGCCAACAGAAAAGAAAATGTTTAAGTGCTGTGAATAATTTAAAATTTTTGTTTTCTGTTTTCTCGGTGTTATTGAAAATTTTTTTCCCCAAGGTTTCCTTTTCTGCCAGTAAATCAGTACTCTGTGGTAGGAAACAGGGAAATGTATGTATGTATGTATGTATGTATGTATGTATGTATGTATGTATCTTTTTTTCAGTGCTTAAGATTCACCCCCAGAGCTTCAGGCATGCTAAGCAGAGCTCTACCACTGACCTAACTCCAGGCCCCAAAATATGGTTTTATTTGCTTCAGCAATGTACTATTTTTTAAAAAGTTTTGGAACACCTGTGAACATAGTAATTTTTTAAATTAAATTTTAATTTGGGAGATGAATTTCAGGACATCATTTATTATTTATGTGGGCTTAGAAATAAATTTGCTTCATCTCGGGAGAACCATAGTTTCCTTGGGAAAAATGGGAATATTTGGGAAGTTGAGAAAATCAGAAATGAATTGTTCTAAGTGACAAAACAGTTTTATTTTATTATTTAATAATGTTAATGCTATTTGTTGCCAGAAAATACTTAAATTTCAGAGTTATGAGATCAGCATCCCACTACCTAAGAAGCAAAACCCGTTGGCATCTTTTACGATGTCCTTTTAGCATTGGACAGTGCTGAGTCTTCTCTGTCTCAACACATTCTGGGCTGGTGTTCTGCCAAGTCTCACTCCCCCTTTTCCATAATGCAGTAAGAATGGATGGCAGTCAGAAAGTATTTGTTGAGCTTTTATTTTGTATAGAAGAGCAGGATATTTTATCTTCATGATTTTTTCTGAAATATTTAAGAGTAAAAAACGTCTTAAGAGACTGAGGTTAAAACTAGGTGGTAGAGCACATACCTAGTATATGTGAGTGCCTGGGTTCAATCCCCAGTGTTACAAATAAGAAAATTACAGTCTTATATTCATTAACAGAGTAATAGTTTTCAAACTTTTGTGTCTTTTGTAAAGCATTTTGGGTATGCACTCCATTTTTATGTATATTCACACACATAAGTATATTCTGTGTATTAGTGCCATATAATTAATTACATTGCATAAAAAGTACAACTAAGTTGTTCTTTTTTCCCTCACTGCAAGTGGACTGACTGACTTGTGTGCATTCTAGGAAGATCACCATTCTAAAAAGTTGGTCTGAAGGAAAGATTTTATGCCTCTATCTACCTTTCTTTTCCTTTTATGATAGCTCTACCATCTGAATCAAATTTTCTTGTTAACTATGTATCTCTGTGTACCACTGAACAAGATAAAATGCTGCCCTTGCAAATTATAGCTAATATTTGTGGAAGAGTGGCTGTGTTTAAAGCAACATTGAAGCATTTTACCTGGATTTCTTCACTTACTCTATCTAACTATGTGCGATTGCTTACTGTAAATACCTCTGTTTCACAAGAACTGGGCCATAACTGAGCCAGTTGAGGTTAAGTAGAAAGTGGTGGAGCTGGGATTTGAACCCAAGCCATATGGCCGCATACTCTGGGCTCTGAACTTCCATAGTTAAATCCCAGCATCCATTTGGTAGTTGTGACCTTTTATAAAATTGTAAGCTAAGCCTGAATGAGTATGAACCATCAGTAGCATAATTTGAATCATTGGATCAAGACCCAGATATACAAGTTTAAAAAAGTATTATAGGATCTTATTAGGAAATTAAAGGGCTGACTCACTCAGTTGATTCCAGTCTTTTCACCGGCAGAAACTCTCATTCTCTTCTGAGATGGCTTCTAGTAAGTCCTTATGATCTTTAAAATACAAAAACTCAGAGAACTGCTCTCCAATGTGTTTTAATTTTCTTAAGGAACTGTCACTGTGTTATAACACCGATGGGCTATTTCCGTGCCTTTATTTTTTTTCTTTTTGGTCCTTAAATACCTTGCTGTACCTATAATTATTATTTTCCCAAGAATGAAGCTGAAATTGCTTTTAGATTAAAGAACCAGGGTGCTTGTGGGTGGGTGTACTACTCTGAACTTTAGAGCTACAACAGAAATTAGAGGATCACAAGGTAATTGCTGTGATTACAGTTTTCTTCTTGGCCCCAGACAGGCGCTTTTGAAACAGAATATTCTACTAATTTTTTAAATGTACAATTTGCAGAGCAACATGGAAATTATGAAGAGTATGTACTATTTCTCCCCCCATTTTTTGTGAAAGGCAACATATCATTGAGACTCTTGAAATTGCTGAGAAAAACGTAGACATTGCGTGAATTACAACACACTGTTAAAAGGCTTATATTTTAGGTACTAAGCCATCTTACAGTTTATGGAAATATTTTTGGAAAAAAATTCTAATCACAACACATGAACAGCTTCTAAATATCCCTGTATCTCTTTAAAAAGTTTATTTCTAGGTAATTGTTTTTTTTTTTTTGTGATAACACGTAAGTTTACGTTCTAAATGGTATTTCACATTGTGTGTATATAATACTCAACAAATACTAGTCTTCTATCTAATTGTTGCATGCATAACTTTTAATAACTGTAGAAGACCCACTATTTGTATTTTATTCTTTCACTGTTATTTAGGTTATTTCTTTTATGTGAAGCACTGTTAATCATGTAAAGCATTTGGTAAGACTTTTCCTCCTTTCTATTATTGAGGGATTCTAGTGCTTTGTCTGAAGTTTTTTCATTCATTCTTTTATTATTTTGCTCCAGTCTTTTACTTACAACTCTGTAAGATAAAATAATACTGCATTACTGTTGACTTAGAGTTTTATAATTATCAATATAAGGTTATTTGCTCACGTTGATTATTTTCAGTTTCTTGTATTAGTATCTTTTATCTCTTGTCTAAGTCTGTATAAGCAGCAGAAGTATTCCAAATACTAATCATAATCACTCTTTGACCTTTATATTGTAATTATTTTTCCTCTTCTCTTAACTTGGCCTGATAATTTTGCTGTTCATTGAGTATGTCCAGGAGAAAGACACAAATACCATACAGTGTTCACAATCTCCTCGCAATCTCTTTTTCCCCAGAATACTTTCTGTAACTATCAAAAACAGCTTTCTGCAAATTGCAGTATCAGAGCTGCCACTTTAGCCACTTTAGTTCATTTAGGTTTTTTTTTTCACCCTAATCTGTTTTTCATAATAAGCAATCCCTTATTTTTAGTGGTCATCTTCATACAGCTGGGCTTCATGTTCTCCTATGTTAAATCTCTCTCTTAGTCTCCTCTGTGTGTGTGTGCATGTGTGTGTGTAAAATAATGAAGAAGCTTCAAGGAAAGCACTGGAATCTATGGAGAGGATATATTGTATTTTTAAGTACAAAATTCACACTTGACACAATAAACGAATATATCGATAGATACATAGATTGATAGATAGAGATCATGACTTAATGATGACCAGATCTGGAGACAATCAGGGCAGCTCCTGGCTCCATAATGGTGAATGTACAAGAGATCCAAGCCCATGACTGAGGAGTCCCAGCAGTTTACAGCTTGTATTCCCTTCAAACCTCCATTCTCAGCAAGGGAGTTGAGCCAGAGGATGCCATACTTGAACATGAAAAGAAGTAAGTTAATAATTGAAGACACAGACATAGCAGAAGGAACTCAGACTTTTTAATTGTCATGACTGCTTGTTTGGTCCTGGACCCCTACTTTTGGGTTCAATGTTTACATCTGTAATAAATGTATTACTAATCTTGTACAGTTGATAAGGACTTCAAATACGAAATTCATGATAGACCAGAAAATTTGTTAGAGAACAAAGGTAGATAACAAAGGAAAACAGACATGACAAATGAGAATCTGAGACTGAAGTTACAGTTTATTCTTTTTTTCTGGTATGGTACTGAAGATCTAGCCTGGGCCCTTGCAGAGCACTCTACCAGTGAGTTACATTCTCAGCCCTTTGCTTTTTGTTAAAGTTGTTCACTTCAAGATCTTTCAGAAGTGTGATACTGATTATATTACTTTTTTAAATTAGAATTTCTTTCATTTAAGACAAAATCTCGCTTGCTAATAGAATTGAAACAGAAGGATAATGTCCCTAGGACTTGAAAATACTTGATTTTCTGAAACTAAGTTAGCCTAATCTTAAATTTCCAGATTAGGAAGCTTGGAATCAAAGAATTTCAGGGGAAAAGTTAAGGTGCCTAATGTTGCAGATCATACAAGGGCTTCTTTCTGTTACTGTATCTTGATCTCTTCACATATAACTGTTACTCATTGGTGAAATAAATATAAGGAAAAGTCATTGTAACCTAGTTAGTGCTTTCATAGTATTAGAGGATGTTAAGAGATTAATTCTCAGTGGGAGAAGGAAAAGATGATAAAACTCATTCTTACAGATTAAGCACGGTTTGAGATTATTTAAAATATAGTAGAGAAAAAGAAAACAGTATTACTCAGAAATGAGAGTTACAATAGCACAGGTGAACAACTTAAACTCTTTGTGTATGATGTATCAACTTTCCGTTTCTTGGCTGTGTAATGCAAATCAGACTATTTTAGGTTCAGTATTTCCTCCTGTGTAGCAGCCTCTTTCAGCTAATACTAGTGTTGAAACTAGCAAGTGATAACATCTTCACCTCTTCCGTTCCCATGAGCTGCTGTCGCCATGCCCCGTGCAGATCTTCTGGGCTGCTGATCTGGCCTTTAGCCCTTTACACCCAGGGCTTTGCTTCCAGTTCCTGTTTGTATTCTGCTGCTTTCTGTCTTGCTTGTCTTTCATGCCTGCTTCCTCACTTCCACCCGTTTCTGCTTGCTTTAAGAACAGTGGAAGGGCCATGAACATCATCTTCATGATTGGAGGAACTGAGGACAGACATGGCCTAGAGCAGTAGCTCGCACTTAGTGGTGCTCTGATGTTAGCTTTCTTCTCCTTTCTCTCTATTTCTTTGACTTTTTGTCATCCCTAACACCCCTTGGAACTTATTTGCTGTTCTAAAGTTTTGCCATACGTACGATTCATTTACCTTTGTGTGTTTATCTCCTGATTACTAGCCAGTGCATAGCAAATGTTTGGTGAATGAATGAGTACAAAAAGATAATTCTAGTCGATAGAAACAGTGAGAAGTGTTTTTAGAACAATTGGGCTTTAATCTCATTTGTGGCCATTGCCTTTAATCTCCCATGTAAAGAGATAGATCCTCTTTGGCGTAATTCATTGTACCCACATGATCATTTTAATTGTACCATAGTCTCCATGAATGGGCATTCTTGGGTTTTGAGTAGTTGGGGCCATCTGTTCACTAGTACATGAGGAGGTAAGTTGAAGTACGTTACATAATGTACTTTGGCCACTATTCCTGAAATCACCTGTGGGTCCTCAGATGTCACATACAGAAGTATTCATTCTTTTGCTTTTCTTTTGCTCATTCAGTCATTCAACTTTTAGTGAATGTTCCAGTTAAGTCTGATACTATGACATGAGTTGGAACCATTTGGTCTGCATATCGTGAATCATTCAGTTTGAACATTGACTAATACATCTTTAAAATTCATTCAGTAAGCACAGGAGCACACCATTGATGTAATCTTAAAGTATTAGTGCTGGTTATAGTAAGTAAAAGACAGTAGTGAATGGAGAGTGTATATGGATATAGTGCTCATGGGGATGACTAGTGAGCTGAATGCTAAAGTCCAGGGCGGACCACTGTTGAGTTTTGGGGAGTTTTGAGAAAAAAGATTCAGGAGATCAACAATTACAAAAGCTGTGACTGGGGCAAGCTTGGTGGACCAGAAGGGGTGGGACATTATGAATAGTGTCGAGTATGAGAATGGAAGTGGGCAAACACAGTGCTGTGTTACATAGGCTCTTGCAGGTAGGCATTAGGATGGATCTAGATATTACCTAAAGAAAAATGCGTTAATTCACATCCTTTTGAAATAGAAAGAGATCCTTTTCTTCCAATAAGCAAATTCTTACAGAGCCTCTTGTATATGAAGAAAGAAACATGGATGTTATCCTGGTATCTTCTTGGTTTTTGTTGTTGTTGTTGTTTTGTTATTAATGGAATAATAGAATCTACAATTACATTACCATTGCTTATTTAGTATAAGTGATTTATATTTTAAAGAAATATAAGAAAGTTGCCGTAACAACCATTTTAAAGTATAAAACTCAACAGGAGGACTGCAAATTCAGGGCTAGCCTATTCAATGCAGTGAGTTCAAGTCTAGCTTGGATTATATAGGAAGACTGTCTGAAAAAAATTAGAATCCGTAATTTTTTAATATTCATTCTGTTAACTCTTGAACCGTTACTCTCAGTTCTGTAATGTCATATCTTTTGTGTGTGACAATTTAGACATAGAACATGCACTATACTTAAGCTTTGATATTCAAAATCATAGAGTTACAAAGGACAAGGTTTCTGGTTTCAAACTTTATTCAGCCATTTTCAAGACAAGTCTTAACATTGCAAATCACATATTTTGTGGAGCTGGTTGTACCTAACTCATGTATGTATTTATAAAGTCATTTGTTGCTTCATATCATAGACATTTTTGAGGTTTTCCAAGTCTCCTTGCCTTTTTGGAACTTCCATTCTTCTGAGGGAGGGAGATAAATACCATGAATGTAACTGAATTATGAATAGAATAATTCAAGGTGTCGTAGAGCTGTGGAAGATGAAGCATGGAATGTGATTGGAAGGAGCCTCCAGGTGACCTGAGGATGCATAGCAATTATATTGTCTACAACAGGGCCCCTCAGGAAGGGGTTTGTATTCTGAGACCTGTGTAAAAAGAGCCAATTTTCTAAAGAGCTTGGAGAAGAGAGTTCCAAGTAGAGGAGTCAGCTACTGCGTCTGTTAATGTGAGATCTGGGCAGAATCTTCCACGTATTTAGAAACAGAACCCATGGTCATCCAAGGCTTAACCTCAGTCAGAACACAAGTGAGCATTGTGATCCCTGTTCCCCATTCTAGAAATACTAGGAAGGACTCAGAACCCACATGGGTCAGGCTTTCCCCACCCCTCCAACTAACTCCGCTGCCAGGCCTTGGGGACTCTAGAAAGTAGAAACCAAAGTAAATGGTATTTGAACCACACTTAAGTTACATGTTTAGAAAACGGCCACTTTCCAGAGGAAGGAAAATAATGTGTGACTGCTGCCATTGTACTCACCCCTTCAACTCTGTGACCTTCAGGGAAGGTCTTAACCTTCGGGAGCCGTCAGTGTTCTCATTCTGAAGTTCAAGTACTGTAATGGATGTCAATTTACATTTAATGTTTTATAATTTATGTCTAGAGACTGAGAATGTAGCTCAGAGGTAGAATACTCGACAGGCATGTGTGGGGCCCTGAATTTCCAGTACTACACACACACACACACACACACACACACACACACACAATTATGGCTGCAGGTTTATCATCGGTCCTGTTAACTGTTTACACTCTTCTTCAAATCTTGACATACCATCTAATTTTAGGAGTTCCCCACCTGTGGACCACAGACCCTGGGGAAGCACAGAGGGCCTTGAGGTTATTTTAAGAAGTTGAGCATGCTATATGTGCACCCCTTTTAAAATTTGGCCTTGGAGTATGGTATATACAGGAGTGAGTACATATTCTAAACATGCAGTTTTTTTTAATTTTTAACACACACCTAGTTACTTATCTGTCACCTCCGTTCAGCAGCAGCAGCCCCACCTACAGCACAGATAGACTGATACAGAAATGTTGGCTCTTCATCTCTGAAATCATTTAGAAGCATTTCCTTACTGTAGTTTTTAGTAATAATAGGATACCACTGCCATGTGTTAGTTTTCCCCCATCATTTTTATTGATATACATATGTGATAAATAATGTTTATAAGGAACTTGCACATATATATCACATCGACTTTACAGTCCCTTCCTATTTTTGGCACTCCACACTCTCCCCATCCCCCCTAACTCCCACTGTCACCCATTTGGTTCTATAGAATGATTGTTTCCCAAATCAGAGAAACCACTGAAATCCTCAGATTTTAAAGGAGGATGAAAAGGTCATCTCTACTTAGTACACTTTCCTCAATATTTTTTCCGGAGTAAAATTACTACTAGGTACTAAGATGTATTGCTCCCTGGGTATTGTGCCATTGCTTGTTTGCCTTCTGTTTGTTTTTCTTCCTTACCAGGTTATAAACAGTCAGAGAGTCTTAGGGTTTTCTAAGTGTCTTACAATTTCTTTGCTAGTGGCAATTTCACACAGTTCTGTGCTTTGTGGAATGACTGTACTGATCCAGAAAACATAGTCATTCCAAGTCTGGGCGTTCAGTCTCTGAGATGGTTCATTTTCAATAAATTTGTCAGTTTGCTGTTGCTTTGGTACTCAGCAAAACAAATAGTTATGAATCAGATTTCCTTAGTGTTATTTTAATGTATCAAATTTTCCAACATCTTTTTCTATGTTGTTGTTCTTTAGGCTCTGGACCAAGATAGAACAGCATTACAGAAAGTGAAGAAATCTGTAAAAGCAATATATAATTCTGGTCAAGGTAAGTGCCTGCCAGAGCAGATGCATGAATGAAAAACAATGTCTGCAGAGTTTACTCTGTTACTTGTTAAATGTTTATAGAAAACTTGATATAAATGGAAAAAAAGTCAAAGAAAACTAGCTTTTCTTTTTTTCTCTGTCTCTATCAGCCCAAACCTGCCAGTGTTTCTATAGTATAAAAAGGGGAAAAAATAGTTTCAGTGGATGATTTTTGGCACAGGTGACTTAAGAGGTGTTTAAAAATCTCTGTATAGGTGGCAAGCTTGTGATTTAGTGGCTATAGTTAATACATAGGAATCTTTCTTTCCTTTTCTTTCTTTTTTCTTTTTTGTGTTACTTGGAATTGAACCCATGCCCTTTGTTTTGTGCTACATTCCCAACCATTTGTTGATTGGTTGATTGAAAAGATTTCATGAAATTGCCTGGGCTGGATGCAAACTTGAAATCCTCCTGCCTCAGCCTCCCAAGTGCGGGGATTACAAGCACACACCACTACACCTGAGTAGTCTTTCCTTTTCAAGCGTGCCTGTTACACATTTGAGACTCAATGCTGATCTATGCACCTGGTTTGAAAGTTGGAGGAAACAAGGTTAAATCTAAACCTGGATAGACTTCCTAGCTGTTGTCTTTTTTTTTTTTTTTTTTTTTTTTTTTTTTTTTTTTTTTTTTTTTTTGCCCAAGGCCATAGCAGGTAACTTGTGTAAATATTTGTAAATATTTTATTTTTGGTCAACTCGGAGATAAAGTATTTTGTCACAGATTAAGAAACAAACCAAATTAAACAGTGGTCACCCACAAGGAATGGTAGGCTCCATCCCTGTAGGAAAGGAGAAGCTAGGGCAGTTGGAGTGAGCGTCAGTGTCTCTGGCTCACACACATTCTGAGTGCAGGACCTGCCTGCCTGCCCCGAAGTCCTTTCTCTGAGGGCATCTGTAACCCCATAGGAAACCAGGCAGGGCAGGCAGCACAGACGATAACGCGAAGAGCATGGGCTTTCACATAGACAGGTTTTGATTCTCAACCTTGCCTGCCCACTTACTAACACAGGCAACTTGAAACTGCTTGATTCATTATCTTGAGCCTTTGTTTTTCCTGTCCGCAAAATGGAGATGGTAGTGGTATAAAATTGTTGAAAGCATTTAATGAGCTAGTATCTGTAAAGGGCTTCCCATATTATAGAAATTCTCTAAATTCTGTTTACTCTAATTTTATCATTCTATAATTATAGTGCTGAAGGAAATACAAACAGGAAAAAGTTCAGTCCCTAGATACTTTTTGGCCCTCTCCCCCTCATCAAAGCTGGGAGTGACTTAACAAAGTAGAAACCTAGTAGTCTCTCCTCTTCCTTAAAAATCACCTAGGCGTCAAGACATTCTGTGCTAGTACTAATTGTTAACATAGCTTCCGTCTTGTTGCCTTGATACAGCTGCCTTTGATAAAACACTAATATGTGAAGTAAATAAATAATGGTTGTCTAGTTACACAGTTACTCAATGTTGTACATTTTGGCCTATATTATATACCTGGTTTATAACTCACATGCTTTGTTTCCTTTTAAATGAACTCCTACATTGTGGTGGGTTCCTTATAGGTATTAGCTGTTTGAGAAGATAAGTGGGGTAAATAAAAAGTGCCACAAGCAAAACTTTTGAGGAGCTAATAACATACTTCTTGTTTGAGTGGTTGCATGACTAAGTTCACTTTGTGATAATTTATCAGATTCCATATTTAGCATATTTATGCACTTTTGGTGGGTATGTATGGAGATAAATATTTAAATAAAAATCTATAATAAAAATGAAAGATAAACTATGCCTTAGAACATGTACAAGGGGATTCACTGAAACATTTATTACAATTTGGAAAAGCAGTAGTAAAGTAAACAATGGTGTATAATAAACACTGTATACCATCTTTTGTACACCATCTTAAAAAGAAAGAAGTTCAATAATGTCAGTTTTAGGTTAAATCATAACTTTGTCACACCTATTAAAATGAAGTAAATAAGTCTTACATAAGTCTTAAATAGCCTCACCATAAAATTAATAGTCTGCAATTTGCAAGGTGCTGTGTATGTAAAAGGAGAGGACTTTGGAGGCCCTAAGGTGTTACCTGCAAGTGGCAAGTGGTTAGATCCATAGCAGGGATATCTTCAGTATTTTAGTTCATGATTCTGTAAATAGCATTAGATCTTTTGTTTCTAAAGAGCTGACTGAGGCAGTATCTGCTTTAGGAATAACTGTCAGTTTTCCACATTGTTATGGCCCGTATTATGGCTCTTAGTTTATGAGCCACAGAAGGGAGACTCTTGCACAAGCTGCTACCCTCTCTACTGTGCTGGGGCTCCATGTGACTCTTCTCCAAAAAGTATTCATATTCAAGATAGCTAGCTTCTCCAGGCAAAATGGCCATGGCGTTCTGTGCCTCACACAAAGGGTCTTTCTTCTACTTAGGGATGTGCTGCATTTCGTTCTTCAAAGGGTTTCCTTGTGGCAGTGTTTAAGGAGTGTATGTGGAGTTGGCATGTCTTTTCTGAATGAATGGAGCCACAGTTGAATTCTGGATCCCACATCCAGGTGTGCTTCCCCCTAGGTCTGTACTGTCTATTAGTGAAGCCTCTAATCATATTTGTTTGTTGGGTTTTTTTGGCACTTAAAATTAATTAAAGTAGGACTTAAAGTTCCATTCCTCAGTAGCCACATTTTGAGTGTTCAGTAGCCACTTCTGACTGGTCACTCGTACATGGGACACTTGGCAGACATAACTGTGTCGCCAGACAGTGTGCCAGACAGAACTTCTGTAGTGAGGCCGCTGTGTTGTGGTTTCCAAGCAGCTCTCGTGCCTTAGACTACTGATTCTCACCCTAGCTGTTCAGTAGAGTTACCTGAGGAACTCTTAAAAAATAAAAACAGGGACAAACACCCCTCAGGCCCACACCTCAAATTCTTCCAGAGTGGGACCAGGTTTTGGATTTTACAATTTATTTACTCCAGAAATGAGTCTAATTCGCAGCTAGAATTGATAACTACTACACTAGCATGTAACCTCCTTGTTGAAAACCAGTACTGTGCCTTTTATCTTTGTTTTCCATTGTTACTCCAGCAGATATTTATTAAGCATCATCATATTCTGGGTGTTGAGTATATGGGACAGATTAGACCCTGTCTACATGAATTTTATGGTCCAGGTAGAGAAAGAGATGTTAATCACATCAAGCTGGAAAGTAATCGTGATTACACACTAGAAAATGCTATAAAGGAAAACTAACGCGATATAGAGAACGAAGTAAAAGAGGAATCTGTGGTATGAGGAGGGTGCCGAGGGCACACTGCTTGGAAGAAAAGACATATGCTTAGTGAGTACTTACGTTGTACTGTCCTAACTCAAACAAGCCTGTGAGATAAGCACGACTGTGCTCATTTAACCTATGATGAAACTGAAACTTAGCTGTCCAAGGAGCCATACCTAGCAAGAAAGGTGAGGAGAGGCTAAGAGCAGCTTTGCACCTACCTCACAGCTACTCTGTACTTCTACC
Source organism: Ctenodactylus gundi (assembly GCA_004027205.1). Lineage (NCBI taxonomy): Eukaryota > Metazoa > Chordata > Mammalia > Rodentia > Ctenodactylidae > Ctenodactylus > Ctenodactylus gundi. The sequence goes on from PVKB01000815.1 coordinate 514,147, forward strand.
CAACAATACTGGGGGCTTAGCAAGCAAATAATAAATTGCTACATGTTGACTCCAGGGGTCTTTCCTTGGGAAGCTTTCTGAGAATGGCTGTCAAGTATTCACTAGTCATGAATATTCATGAATGACTCATTTGAATTATAAACTCCCAGCCATGTAATCTGTGAGATGACTTTGGAGGTTCCTGGATAGAAGGTAAATAGCAGTTGTGCTGTGGCTTGGAAATGTTAGGAATAACCTCAGATCCCTCTTGGCTCTTCACATTGTTCGGGCCAGCTAAGATTTCTGCAGTCACAAACCAGGATAGTATACTCAGGTTTTTGGTCATCTTGTGTGGGCATCACTCTGACATTTAATTCTTTAAAAATAGCTAGATGAGTAAAACATGAGAATTACATATCTTTCCATGATACAGGCTCAGTGGAATCTAAAGTGTTCCCATCCAAAGGCTTTTGGCTTCATCCAAAAGAAGCCACAAGAAGCTTAACTTTGGCATCTGTTTTCCAGTGTATTCTCTTAATTGTCTTGTTTTCTCACAGTGCTTAAGTGACAGAAAACACATATCATGTTCTTTAAAGATTTAAGAAGCATGTTTATATTTCTAGTTGGAGATTGCCAACCTCCCACTGTCCCAAAGTAATTTGAAAGGTACTTGAAAATTATAAAGGATCTTACTCTTAAAACACATCGTTTTTACATATAAGCCTTTATCAGTATTAGTAGACAGTGTAAAAATAAGAGAAGGTTTTTTTTTTTTTTGCAACATTGAGCCAAGGGCCTTTGTACTAAGCTACATCCTCTCCCCCCTCCCTCCCACTTCAGTTCCTTTTTGTGACAGGATTTCACTAAGTTTCTAATTTGCCCAGGCTAGACTTGAACTTGAAAGTACTTGTCTGAACCTCTCAAAGTGGAGAAATTATTTTTGAAAGACAAGTTATTTCTGTGTGAGAACCCTTACATTGAAAATATTTTGGGGTATTTGCCTCTCAGACATCTCTTCTGTATATGAGGTCATTTAAAAAAAAAAAAAAAACACGAAGCCAAGTGTGGTAGAGCGCACAGCACACACCGGCACTCTGGTGATTCTAGCCCTTGGAGGGGTTGAGGCAGCAGCATCACAAGCTCCAGACTAGGTTGAGAAGCTTAGGTAAACTGTCTCAAATTTATTTTATTTTTTAAATTATCAAAGCTTTTTATTATATAATATGTAGTAGTTGTGCTCAATCTACAAGGTTAACAGAAATGCATATATTCTGCTAAGTAACTAGCACACTATCACATGTATTTTTCAGTGCAAAAACATTAAAATACTTGTGTACACAATTTTGTAAACTGGGGAATAAATAGAGACATAAACACACACAAGAACTTCTTTTCTTCAAGCAGATAAGATTAACAAAGGTTAAAACTATGAAAGACTGACCCTGAGCCTAATAGCACCACAATCAAAGTATCAAAATACCTTTTCTTTTTTTGGAGGACCAGTCTGGGCTACAGCATGAGACTGGACTGGCAATGTAGTTGCCTGCAGAAGCCATAGGTTCAGTCTTCAGTACTACCAAAAATCCCTCAAACCTCAGAATTTGTTAACTCTTTGGAAGATTCTCCAAGCTATGCACCTTTCCTGTGTTGTTTTTAACTTTTGTGTTCTTAATGTTACCAATCTGTGAAATGTATTGTTACTCAGAAAGTTTACCTTGTTCTCCCCTAATTCATTTTCTCTCTTCCCTTCTCCTTTTATGTGGATATGTATTTAAAATACTACAGTAGTTTAGTAGATACAGGTTTTACAAGACATTGTAACTGTTGGCATTTTTTTCTTTTTAAATAAATGGAGGCTGATTCTGCTTTTTCTAAAGTGTGCACCAGATTTGGTCACTTCCTTCTGAAGAGTAAATTGCAGTAGAAATAGATGTGTTGGTTCCAGAGCAAGGTCATGAAGGAGGTAGCTTCCACCTGGCTGTTTCACTCTCCAACCCCATCCTGAGTGTTCACTGCGGAGGAAGCCAGGCGTTTTGAAGACACTAAGGCCAGCTCACTGAGAGAGTCTCTCATCCAGAGCTGGCACTAAGTGGCCAGCCATGTGAATGAACCACCTGAAAGTAAATCTGCTGACTCCAGTCAGACCTTCAGATGGCTAGCATCTTGACTTTGTTCTTGTGAGACCCCAAGTCAGTCGAATGGGACATGGACTTGAGATGATGGACTTAAGAATGATAAAGAGTGTACTGTCTACTTGTCAATGCCCTAAAAACAGTGCTTCATATTATTTTTATAAGGGAGCTGATAGTGGTAAACATAGGCACACAGAATTTGTTGTACCAAGTCAAGTACTTATATTGAAAACATTCATGTTTTTTGAATAGGTGTGTTATGACATAAATATATATGTGTGGACGTTTTCACCTGGAAGGAAAGACTCGGGAATGCTCCTGCCTCTCGGCGCGCGTGCGTGCGTGCGTGCGTGCGTGTGTGTGTGTGTGTGTGTGTGTGTGTGTCTGTGTGTGTCTGTGTGTGTCTGTGTGTGTGTGTGTGGAAGAGGGACAGAGAGGCAGAGTCTGAAACCAAAAAACTTTTGCTATATTGTACATGGCTTCTTTACATTTTATGCCAAGATGTATTTGGAATAAATGTTAGCTTATCAATAACACATGGGCTCCCTAGAAATCTATAGTGTTAGTCTGAAAGTTGGGGCTCTTAAATCCTTTAATTTTTTGAAAAAAAGTGACAGTGGTATGTAATTTGATTACGTGCATATGATATTGAAGTCTTCTCCACAATACAGCTGGATGATTATGAGCACTTTCGTAACTTTTCACCTCAAAAAAGAAAGAAGTTGTTTTTCTTACTACTTTCTGGGTTTTCCCTCCTTCCATTCTCTTCCAGTTAGAATTATGTACTGTGTAGTTATAGAAGAGAGCGCCTACATATTTTTAAGCAAAATTAATGTATGATGATCTCTCCAGATTTTAATTTTGTTTAGCTAACCTGATTTAAGAAATAGCTGATAGCGCTTAATGAAATCTGAGATTTTTAAAGATAAAGAACTCTATCAGTGGATAGAGATTTTTTAAACTTTGTTTTTCACATTCAAAGATTTAAAGTCAGTTGTAACTAGGTGATGATGAAGATTGGTGTTTTTAAGGATACTGTCTTATGATGCTACCTTAATCCTGTGGCTCTTAATGGTGAGAAGCCTCCTTTCTTAACAGGCATATAAGTAAGAGACGAAAATAGATCAGGCTTTTAATAAGAAGATGTGAAAGAAAAAAAGTTGGGACCTACAATATCAGCTGGTTTATGTTTAGGAAATTTTATCTTTTTTTCTGTTTTCTAAGTTTTTGGAATGCTTACCTGGATTTTTAAAAATTCTTTTGAATCAAACTAAGCATGTTTGTAAAATAATAATTGTAGACCCTGAGAAGTAGAGACTTTCCATAGAAATACTGTAGTGATGATTTGACCAACCCGTCTGAACAGATTTCTTTGAGCCTTCGAGACACTTTGCATTTCTGTGGGTCCTTTATTGCTCCATAAGAGCTGAAAAACTGAAATAATGAGTTCCTTGAATCAGTCAGGAAAAGAGCTTTTTCCACAAGTATGTTTATCTAGGAGAATATTTCTCCTAAATTATGTGGGGATAAAACTGAAGGGATTCAAAATGCTTTTAGAAAATCAGAGCCTCTTTTTAAAATAATCTTGAAACTAGAAGAAGTTCCAATTTCTGTATTCTAGTCATTGGCTCAAATACTACTTGAAATCAGAAACTGTTCTTCATTTGTATACATGTATGCATTTCTTGATTCCGTTGGCCCTATAGCAAATGCCCTTAATTTTAGTGAAAGTTAGTTAATTTTTAATGTGTGTTTTGTATCTTACAGATTATGCATTGTGAGACATTAACTTATTCTAAATAAATCTGTGAACACTCATTCCATGGCCAGTAGTTTGGAGGTTTTTGTAAACCTCGAGATGAATAAAAAGACCATGGTGTTAAAGGTGAATATAAGAAGGTGCTTCTTTGCCTTTGTGTCCCTTTTTGGTAGAGATAATAAATAATACAGCTATGTTTGTTATTTGTGAGATAGAATCATTTCAGTCCTTCTCATCTAAACCATTTTATTGATCACATCAAGATTCAGATTAGGGACTGTCAAGTTGTCTGTAAGGACCAGCTTTCAGCCTTGAACAGCCTGTCCTGGTCGGTTACTGTCTAGTTCGTGTGGCCTACCAGTTCTATGTCTTGCACTCTGAATCACATTTGGACCACTTGCTTGGATGTTTCTCTTGTCTCATTTTGTGTGTAAACTCGTACCTAAGCCACTTCGGAGTCTGCTGAAGAATGTCAGGCCTTTGGTTTTATTTTTGTATGTAGTATTCTCCCTAGGTTTTGCCAAAATTTATTATATTGACTCTGCTACTCAGCTGGCATATCACTTGAGGAGCAAGTCAACCCCAGTTCCTCACATAAGACTCCATCTGAAGGCAGCCTGTCCTGTGGTATCCTTTGAAATAGGTCGATTTGGAGTTCGCATATAGATAGGGACCTTAAAGTATCTATTTTATCTATTTCTTAGACTGGTGAAACATCTCAAGTTGAGTTTGCTAAACAGAAAATAACTATTGATTTTGATGTCCTGCTTGGATATGGAAGTAAACAGTTACTGCTTCTGAGCTCTTTATTACTGATAATCAGTGCTGTAGGACAGAGTTCTTATGGCTTGACTGAGGATGAGTACTCATCCAGTTTGTTATTGACATTATAGGTAACACAGTATTCTCAGACCTACCATAAGCCAGTTGGTCAGATCTATTCATTTTCTTTATGAAGAGCTATCTTGGGGAAGGGGGCTCTTGAAACACCTGGTGCTGGTTTTTCTCACGAACATTATCTTGTATTTCCCCCACTGTGAAAGTACAGTGTGTTATTAACATATTTTGTGCACAAAATTCTGGTGAGCTAAAAGAAGAAAATACTAATCAGCCACATGTCTTTTCAGGCTGTGTGTTGTATGAATCCTGAATCACAAACACACACTTGAAAGGAGCATCCAGCTTATCTGTACTGTGACACTCCTATTGTTCTTGTGTCCATATTCCAGCTCTGAAGTAGAGATAACTATGCTGAGGTCACTTTCAGGATGTTCTGTGCATCCTGTAGAGCAAGGAGTCAGGAGGCCCCAGGTAGAAAGCTGAGATGTGATCTCTACTCTGGCAAGAAAAGTTTCTTAAAGAGTCCGTTTCTTTCTCAGGACCTCAGTTTTTCTACTACTAAAATGATGATCCTTAGCCTGTCCATTAAAATACACTGTTCATACCCTAAAGGGAGTCGACCGTTTCCAAGGAATACTGCATTTCATTTCTCCAGAATCTGAAACCAGAGACACATGCCATCTCTGTGCCACATACCCAGAGATTGCAAGACTTTGGTCTTTAGGTTCAGCCAGTGTTTTCTCCGCCCCCCCTCCTCTCTCTCTCCTCTCTCTCTCCTCTGTCTCCTGTCTCTCCTCTCTCTTTCTGCTTCTCTCTCTCTCTCTCTCTCTCTCTCTCTCTCTCTCTCTCTCTCTCTCTCTCTCGACAGAGTCCTGCTCTATGGTCTAGCCTTGTCCTGAACTCACATTGTATCCTGGGTTGGTCTCAGACTAACAGTAGTCCTCTTGCCTCACCCCCTGAATGCTGGGAATTTAAGATTTTGGGCTCATAGATCCCTTGATAATCTCAGAAGAACCAGGCCATCTCTGAATTTTTAAAAATCTTGCAAAGCAGGTTTTTAATTTTAGAGATTTTAGGAACCCCTGGAATTATAGCCAGAATCACTGGTTTATGTAGGCAGTATATTAACAGATAATATACTATATGTATGTAATAAGCATAATATTTATACATAAGTGACTTAAGGAAGCATTGATCAGCACTGTATGCTTTCAGATACTTTCCTGGTGGAGATGGATAATTGAAACTAGTTTGAAGAAAATCAGTCTAGAGGATATGCACTCCAGCCAGGTTCTACCCTCAGCAAACTCATTTACCAAAATAAAGAACTTGTTGTTTTGTGTTTTTGTTTTTTTGTTTTATTTTGTGTGTATGTGGTTGTTGTTTGTTTGTTTGTTTTGCCTGATTTATCAAGATTTGAAGCTAAGGTTTGGAAGAATTAAGGGATATACCCAAGACCATATATTTAATGACTTAAATTAAATTATCTTAGTGTCCCAGTGTAGGTGCATGATGGAAGCTTATGGATTAATAGTAAAATGTGGGATCACATTTTTAAAACAATACCTACGTACTAGAAGGCTTGACTGTATTGAACAGTCATCATGGAAGGGCTAAAGTAGAAAAATAATTGGTTGTTCTTGCTGGTTCTCCTTAGGGGCAAATTTCAAAGCGTTACCATTACCTACAGAGCCTTTGGTAAGCCATATGGCTGTTTGACTGTTTCTGCTCCCAGTTAAAAGCTTGAATGATGAAATACAGAAATATTTCTGCTTCTGCTCTAGGATATGATATACAAGCACTGTTGAAACACTAAGTAATAAACACACCCCACACATACCTCTTCTGTGGGATTCTAGAGGTGGCTTCCTGGGGTTCTGATAGTTAATAGATTTCATAGGGCTGCAGAAATGGGAATGTGTGTGCTGAGTTTCTAGGTAACACACCAGAGTCTCGGGCAAATTCATGCTGAGATTTGGCTAGAACTTTGAAAGGACAAACCCAAATTTAAAATGGCCTTGAGAATTGAAGGAGAGGAGTGACTCACCTAGAATGCCTTGAATAAGGGCACGTTTTAAAAGAAATGTTCACAGGGCTTTGTGTCTCTAGGGACTTGGCTTTAACCTTAATAGGCTGTGCAGTGAATGGTAGTGAGAACAAATGAATAAACCAAGGCTCAAGGAATTGAAATATCTTACTCATCATCAAGTGACTGTCAAATCCAGACTAATCAATGTTGTATTCCACGCAATAAATTCAGGCCTCATTTTCCAATAACATAGTCACAGTTATGGAGGAATGATTATGTAAAATTAAAACAGCATTTTCAGGGTCACGGGATGAGGGGGAGTGATTTTGTGGATCTTTGTGCCAAAAGGGATCAGACCCCCAATCTTAAATGGAGAAGAGTTCTTTTGGTCCCTTAACCTTCGAAGTTGTAAAGGTGGGATGGTAAGCTCCAGAGACACCAGAGACCCTGAGTTGGCTTGTCTGTGTTTCTGCACTCAAGCAAAGATAGCGTCTTTACTTCTGGGAACTTCGTGGTGCATTATGGTCATGTTACTTCTTGCCTCAATTGTTCTTATCCCAAGTCAGCTTATTAGACAAGTGTTCATTGTTGAAGTTTATTACTTTGTTATCTCCTTTTGTGAAACCTGCCCTGCTTCATACAGCATTTATTAAATCACTCAGTAATTGACTTAGAAATCATGTTTAATAGAAATATATTTTCATACAGAAGAAAGAAAATGGAACTATTTCTCATGCAGTATAAGCAGAGGCATTACATATGGATCAAGTATTTAAGTAGGAAAAAGAAAGTAACTATTAGAAACTAGTTTCAGAACAAGCAGAATATGGTGGCACACGCCTGCAGTCCCAGCTATTTGAGGGGCTGACAAAGCGTGATTGTAGGCTAGCCTGGGAAACTTGATGAGGCTCAAACTTGATGATCCTCCTGCCTCAGCTTCATGGAGTGCTAAGATTGCAGGTCTTTGCCACCAAGCCCGGCTGAAAGCCTTTGATAAGCTTATTTCAACTGTGTACCAGGCCCACAACTAGGAACAGGATACCTGACAAATAAAAACACTAACCCCTGTTTTGCAAGAGGCTAAGGAGATAATGAAAGCTATTTACAATAATATTTGACCTTGAAAGAAACAGCCCGAAGCCTGGATATTTGATGGAATTTGAAGACAGGAGAACTTTGGATTGGCTTTACAACTGGAGTATATTGTGTGTATCCAAGCTGTTCTTCAGTTTCCATAAGGTCATGGAGATGAAATGATAAACACATGTTACCCTGGACTCTTGATGCAAAAGAAAGCATGCAGAGAGACCTTGAAAAGAAGGCAGATTGCCAGGAAAGAGGTGGAAAGCCAAGCAGGTAAACCTGAAATGGAGAGGCAAGACTTAGCATTTCGTAAGCATCCATTATGTGTTAAAGGCTGGGTGACTACATTAGAGGCTTTTCTCATCTATTTCTCATAACTATATGAAATGGTTGTTACTGTAGTTAAGAAAGCACATCAGAGATTATAAATAAATTACCCTGCATTCACAGCTTCCAAGTAGAAGGCCAGGGATTTGGTCCATAGTTGTCTTATATATGTTAAACACCTCCAGAAACTATTAAGATATTTAAATACATAGCTGATGGCCACTGGCATTATTATAACTTATAACAATCTCAAGGAAATGAAATTAATAAAAGTAAAGATATTTTGGCAGGCTTGCCATGTATTTTGTAGATATTATCCTATTTCACAGATGAACCTGAGGCCCAGGATAGTTATATACCTTTTCCAAGATCACAGAAGGCCAGTGAAGACCAGAGTAAGGATAGAGACTGGGCTCTCCATGGCCCTTGTGCCTGTGCTGTGTGTTACACTCTCAAGTGATGCCTCAATAGGTTACATCCTTATGCTTGGAAATGAGTTTAAAATAATTGCTTTCAAGGTTTTATTCACTCACCAAATATGAATGCACCTGTGTGGTCTTACAGTGGTTTTGTTTTCCAGAAGACCTTCCACGTTCATTTTGATTTTTTTCACCTCTTAGCAATTGCCAGTGTAGGTATTTTAGGCCTGTTTTATACAGATTACAGAGCCTGAGTCTCCCGGAGCTTTGGTCACCAGACCAGGGTCACATACCAGAGGATAGAGCTGAGGCCTAGATTTTTGGTCCTTTAAGCATTTGGCATGTGGTTCAAGTTAGAAGTTCTAGGGATTTCAAAACTTAACCAAGCACACTGAATTATGAGGAGCACAGGCTTGAAAATCAGTACTTGTCTGTATGCATATTAGCTCAGAAACCATGAGGAACTTGATTAACCTTTCTACACTTTCACATTTATAAAATGAAGGTAATAAATAGGATGTTATTGTAAGCACTGAATGAAATAATGTGGGAAACTAAGTACAGTTCCTGGCATATAAGCTAATCAGAAATTTTAATGGCAAGTGATTATTATTGTAATTATTGCCTTTTTAATATTGTGGGGTAAGTCTGTTCACATTTTTGTTTTTGGTGTTACTGTCAAACGTCTCACATAGTGGATTTTGTGTATATTGGATGCACAGTGTTCTAGTATTCATGATGGTCTTAATTGAATTTGTCACTGGCAAAAGGAGTCAAATGAATCTGACTCCAATTTCTAATCCTGGCTTCACCACTGAGCTTCACTTATCTTTGAAATATCTCCCTTGTAGGATATATTGCTTAATTTGTAGGATATTTGCTGTAGTGAATCCCATTATACAGTTACTATTTAGTAAGTAACAGTCATAATTACAGAGCCTGAGACCCAAAGGTTGGGGAGTGGCAGGTCCATTGAAACGTAGGAAAATTGTCCAGTTTGGTAACATCCAGCAGTGGGTTACAGTGGGCACATGGCCCTGCTTAAAGAATATTGGATTTTAACATATTGACACCAACTCATGAGTGTTGATTTCTGAGAAATGACTGAAGCTCTTGCCACATGGCCAGAGCATAAAAACCTAGCTACACTGGATTGCCCAGGGATGAAGAATAGATGTCATCATTATTATTTCTATCATTCATGTTTACTGAGCTTTTATTTTCCAGGCACTTGACATGAAGTATGCTAATCTTCATGAGGCCTCTATGCAGTAAATGTTTTCAGTATCTACGTATTGCAGATAGTATGGTAAGGCTTGCAAAGATATTTACTTAACCAAGCTGCCCACCAGCAGCAAATCATAGACTTGGGATTTGAACATAAGTCTGTACCACTTTGGGCTGTGGAGTATGGGACACAGGGTGAACCTTCTATAACCTCTTAGATTCAGTAACTGGCACCTGTGTATTAAGCTGCCAAAGGCAAATTAATAGAATGAAAATGATTATTTAGTGTTGCAGAGAGGCCTCATAGGAAAGAAATAAGAAAACTCCAAAGAAAAGGGTTATCTCCAATAACTTGTATACCATTTTGATAAGACCAATACATTGTGGAGAAGTAACAAAACACAGGTGAAAAGACCTGAGCTTATAGAATATTTGGAGGGATGACGGTTGGAAGATAGTATTTGTTTTAGTGAGATTTATTTGTGCAAGCTTATCTTGGTGTCCACTTTCCATATTCCGTGACAGGGGTTTCATCTTCTAGTATGAGAGAGAGGGGAGTTGGGGGAAAAAAAAAACCCTTACCAAGGAGAAATGTTGCGCTGGTATCAGACGAAAACAAGGTTGGGCAGGAGTCTTCCTCTTGTCTGCTTCTTCAGCTCAAAATAACCCTAAAGACAAAATGGCACACTTAGAGGTAGCATATACTGATCCTTACCTTGGGAAGAGTGGCCAACTCTGAGGTTTACAAGGCCTGAGAACCAAAGATAGGGCTGACAGGCCCATTGAGAGGTGTTGTGAAAATTGCCTGGGTTGATAAAGTCGATGGTTACAGTAGGCAAACGGCCTTTATTTATGAGTTGTATAATCTTGGGCAAATGTTTTTTATCTACAGAATAGGGATGATAATAGTACTTAGTTCCTGGACTTGTTAGTAAAAATTGAATGAAATATTATTTGTGTAAATTGCTTAGAGTAGCTTCTGGCATATGCTGAATGTCCAAGAAATTAGTCATCTGTTGTCACTTAGTGCCGGACTAGCAAGTCATTGCTGATACACTGCTGTAGGGTCCATATCAGGATGTATGTACAGAACGCACAGAACACTCTGGATTAATCATAAACATTAGTCATCTCTAAAGGAAAATACTGGCTGTTGAAAGTCTAACAAAGTGGCCCTTTGTGGTCCAGTGGTAGAACGTATATTACTTTGTTTTATTTTGAACTGAAAGGAGTTGCTTTACTACTAGAATTACATTATATTCCCTAACAGTGTCATGAATACTAGAAATTTCTTGTAAATACTGGGAGCGGGGGGAATGGGTCTTCTTATGGGTTTATCTGATTTCTTTTACCCTATTCTTTTCTTCTATCCAGTCTGCCTTCACTTGTTTGCCCAAGCCCAGCTCTACAACACTTCTAAGAAGCTCATAGTGGAGATCATAAAGCGAACTTCTCTCTCAAACCTCTTGACAAAATGAGGCTGTTTTCTGCATTAATAATCCCTCTTTGCAGTCACATCCTTTCCTATGACAGTACCTCCCTCCACCCCCAAAACGCTTTTGGCTCCTTTTCTGTGCTGCTGGCCTGATGCCCATGAAAATGGCTTACTTTTCTCTGTGATGTGATCTTAACTTCTGTCTTACCCCTCGCTACCTCTACCAAGATTGTCTCCTTGCTTCTCACTTTGTGCCATTAAAAATGTTTTGTAAACCCTTAATTTTGTCCAAAGGGTTATCTGTTTGACCTTGTAGCACATTGTTCCCCCCCCCCCATTTTATTGATATGTATAAGCACAAAATTTAAGGTTTACAATGAAGTTAAGCATTTTGTGCACATACGTGTCTTGTCAAGGTGACAAGGACATTCCCAAAATTGTCACTGTTAACTTTATGAAGCACAATATATTCTAAAAATACTTAAAAATGTGTGTGAGACCTGTGTTCCTATGGGTGGGTGGGTGGGTGGGCTGTGTGTGTGTGTTGTGTGTGTGTGTGTTTAGACTATTCATGATTATTTAACTGTAGAATTAACAAAACACACAGGAACCATGACTTAGCCTATATTTACTTATCCAGTGGTATTACTTACATCTCTGTATTGTAAGAAGTCAGGGTTGTAGAGACAATAATGTCTGACCTGTTGGGGGTCTGAACCACATGGCAGGCATTCTTTTAAGCACCTGACATGTAATTCTCAACATTTCTACCTTAATACGATGGTTATTCCCTGAAGATAAATCTTGTAAATTACTCTGTTTTAAAATGTGCGTCTAAACTAGAGAAGTATACATGTATATATGCCACATTACTCTCTTTAGACGTGAGTGTACATGTAAGTGTAGACTATATGGTTATTCAGTTGTAGAATTAACAGAACACACAAGGCTCATGAATTGCCTATATTTGTCCAGTATTTCTGCCTCTCTCGTGTCACATTTTGTGTTTTACATACTTAATAAGACTAGTTCTTCCCTGGTAGAGTTCTGATGAGGGTGCAAAAACATGTTGGAGAGGCATTTGGGCCAGAGACAACATTCAGAGTATACCAGTACTCCTTTCCCACACCTGTGTCTGCTGTAGGCCTTAGCTACATCCACCTTTGTCTTCTAGCGTCCATCATCACTGACAAACTAAGCCTCTAGTATTTCTTCCTGACCTCTGTGTGAGGTTCTATTTCAGAATAATGTCTCCGTCAGGGATGGAAGAGAAGGGATCGAAATTGTGTGGAGGATTAGGAGTTGGGGACCCATCATGTAGTCTTTTATTTTTTAATCAGGGCTATTATATATGAAATACGGGTGTTCGTTAATCCATTTTATTTGAAATATCTTAATAACTTTAAGCAAAAAAAAAAACAGAAAACTATGTTTCATACTAATGTTTACCACTTAGTTATTTTTCTTGGAAGCATTATAGGCTGAGCTGAAAGAAGTGAGTGTCTTTTTTTTTCCCACTCACTTCCAAAGGCAGAAAAGAGTTGGGTTAGGATCATTTGTCGTCAATGAATAAGGCCTCTTTGCCCAGACAGAAGGCATCAGGAATTACTGCACAGATGAGGGACTTCTGACATGTATGTCCTGTTTGTTAAGCTGATGTGGTCTTTCTTTTGTGTTTTTCTGAGCCGCTTCTCTGCATGAACTTGGGCAGTGACCAGAGCTGCATATTGTTTTATTTCTTTAACATCTCAGCCAGAAGTTCATATAACCACTGCAGGCATCATGGATTTTTAATGTGCTGCTGATGAGAGGATTGCTGATCCTGGACTGCTGTCACCCATCCTGGGTTGTTCTCCAGTCCAGACTCTTGTTTCATGTGTGCTTACTCTTCCCATGCAGTGATTGCAGGTCTTTGAAAGGGAAATCTTAAAGAATTTCATCTCAGTCATCGCACAGTCCAGAAGATTTCAGAAGAGAACTCTTCCTGACTTTCTGAAAAGGAATTCAGTGAATCCAAGGCAGCACACATTTACTGAACCCTGTAATCCAGCTCACTGGAAAAACTACAGTGGCATGTGTTAGTTGGGATTGCACACCGAGGTCAACCTGAGGTCCCCCTTCCTTTGTGGCCTGGTGCCAGGGAAAGATGTTGACATGCATAAAAGTGATATGATGTGGAAGATAATACAGTAGAAGTAGAGAGAATTATAGGCCAGGGAGGATTATTTCCAGCTGAGAAAAGGCTTTATAAGGAAAGAAGTACGGATGAAGCCCTTAAAGATAGGACTTTGAAGATACTCCATGCTCACTTATTCATCCAGTATGCAAAACCTCTGCTGTGAGATGCCATGCAAGTGATGTGGTTCTCTGTGTGCACCACAGCAGAGGAAAGAGGCCATGGGGAGCTAAATGTGGGCATCTGAACTGCTTGCACAGGGGTACGCTCCCCTGACCAGCGGAAGCTGTCTTCTTGCCTGACTTCCAAGGTGTGGGGAAGCACAGCAACGTGCTCTGTGGTAAGTGGTGGTCTCTGCAGCCGGAGTTAAAAGATCTGCTGCAGACTTAACAGGGTCACACAGAGCAAGAAGAAAGAGGTCAGAGATCATGTTGGATATGGGTGGTGAGACATCGTCAAATTTAGATTTTTTTTGTTGTTGTTATTGATGAATTGATTGAGGTACTGAGGATAGAGCCCATGGCCTTCATATTGCGCCACACCTCCAGCCTGCTTTTATTTTGATTTTGAGATAGAGTTGCTAAGTTATCCTGGCTTGGCTCGAATTTGTGATGCTCCTGCCTCAATGTCCTGGAGTGTTGGGATTTACAGGAATGTCACTGGTTATAGGATGTATTTTTAAGGTAGAGGCAAAAGAATTTGCCAGTGTACGTCATCTGTGTGTGTGAAAGAAAAAAGTTATGTCTTGATGGGTTTGACGTGGCAACTTTAAAAAGTGTCATTTGCCAAAAACTAGCTGAGATAAAGGACTGTGGTTTTTTCTACAAAAAAAAAAAAAAAGCCATAGAGTGATTAGGAAAAATATCGGGGGTATCTTTCAGATATATTAAAATTGAACGTAGTAATTTGGCATCTCAGTGGAGACATAGAATAGGCAGTTGATCTCTAAGTCTGTATTTTATAAATGGAGTCTGGACTAGGGATAAAATGGTGGAGCCAGATTTCAAAGATTCATCAGGTGTTAGCTTGTACCTTTTGCACTAGGAGATGGTACGTGAAAAATGTTTTACAAGTGCTGTTCCTCAGACCTGGGGCTTAGGCAACATTAAAGGAAATGAAAATTAGTAGCAGTGAAAGAAACATGTTAGAACATGTGGATATTTCTTTTGTGTTGTAAGATTGTTGTTCTACGAAAAATTTTCTTCAGTTTCTTAATTGCTTGAAAATGTGATGAGAATTTGACCCTTGAACCTATGGGAAGTCAGTGGATTAATTGGGATATAAGTCATCTGAATGCTCTGAAGGAAACAGGAGAAACCTTTAACGGAATGAGACTATTCAGTATATTGCTAACCATTGCTTTGTGGTCATGTTCAATAAATAATTGATGCAGTTTCTCCTTTTCTTTGAAAAATTTTTAGGAACTAGTGTTCAAAACAGCTTCTTTATTGTGGCAAAAAAAAAATTGCTCATACCCCTTTTTCTTTTCAGACCATGTACAAAATGAAGAAAACTATGCACAAGTTCTTGATAAGTTTGGAAGTAATTTTTTAAGTCGAGACAACCCTGATCTTGGCACTGCTTTTGTCAAGTTTTCGACTCTTACAAAGGAACTGTCCACACTGCTGAAAAATCTGGTAAGCCAATATATCTAAGATTAGAAAGGATTACAGCCTGATAGAGGATAAGATAATATGAAGAGAACAGTTCGCTAATCCTTCTTCTCAACCCTCAATCCCCTAGGTGAGAAATAAAATAAAAATTCAAAGCTATGTAGTTGTGGGTATGGAGATCGAGGTTTTTTTTTTAATTCCATTGCAGAATTATGAGGATTTATACTCATCTCCCAGCTGACAACGTGGTAAATTTATGGAAGCATAGAGAATGTACTTAACTTGAACTGCCTTCCATATACTAATAATAATTTTTAAGATAATTTTTAGCAATTTTTTTGAGACAGGGTCTTTCTCTGTAACACCAGGCTGCTCCTGAACTCACTATGTATCCTGGGCTGATCTTAGGCTCACAGCAATACTCTGACTCCCCAGTGCTGGGATTACAGGCATGTGCCACTATGCCTGGTTTTATGTGGTGTTTGGGAATAGAACTTGTGGCCTTGTGCTTGCAAGGAAAGGGCTTTACCCGCTGTGCCGTTCCTTGAGCCCATAATTTTTATTTTTTGTTTGGTAAAAACAGTGATGACAGAGGTAGACATGGTAGTTCATGACTATAATTCTGGACTTCTGGGAAGTTGAGGAAGGAGGTTCAAAAGTTCAAACCTAGCCTTGGCTACCTGGAGACTTAAAGAAACTATTGTACTAAAAAAAAAGGCAGGGGGGAGGCGGATAGGGTGGTTGTTGACTGTGAAGACCCAGGGTTCCATTAGCAATAGTGCCAAAAAAAAAAAGAAATGATGATGAGTTCAGTGTCAAACATATTTTAGAATGTACCTCATAAGTCATTGTATGTCTCTTGTGTACATAGTCATGCATTTTGGCTCCTGATTTACAAATAATTAGGCTCACTCAACTCCTACTTACTGTAAATCTTAGAGGCTTCAGAAAGTGATGTCAGGAAAAATACCTGAAAATTAAAGACATTAGAGAATGTGACCTGAGGAGGCCGACTCAGAGGGGGCAAGGGAGAATCTGTTTGCCAGGCAGTAGTGCTTGGTGATCACCATACAGTACTGCTTCACCTCTTTGACCCTGAGACTTCCTTCACAAGTTGAAAGGTTTACCGTGCAGCGCCACCTGGGCTGACCATGGAGGTGGGCAGGTGGTGGATGGGGGAATGATTTTGGTGAAACTATTAAGAGCTTCCATACTTCATAAATTAATTTAATGAAGTTTCTTTTATCTCGAAAGATAGTGGTTCAAGGAAAGGTTCCAGAGGAAAATTATGCATGGCACACTTTTTCTTAGCCTTGCCGTAAAGAAGAAGAGCTTCCTCCTCACACACACAGATATGCATGCAGACACACACACACTCACACTCATTCACACATTTCCACCCCCTTTTTTCCCACAGCCTCCAACATTGTTCTCTATTTCATTTAAGGATCCAGAACATAACCTGAATATTTTACCATTAGAATACTCTTTTCCTGTGTTAATAAATATATATGTGTATGTGTCTATGTTTTTGCACAGTTTAATTCTAATTGATGGTTTGTGTCATCACATTACTCTTTCAGAGTAAATCAGTTAACTTAAAAGAAAATAAATGTTGACTGTAGAACTAGTTCTTTTCAAAATTTGCGAAAGGGAAAATTTTAAAAATATGTATATTTATATGTAAACTAGCTTCCCAAGCTGTTAGTTATTAATATGTAAATGAGTGTATATCACAAATATACACAATTAAAAATTATATTTAAAAAAACTCAAGAAAGGATAACTTTAAACATAGAACCTGATGTTCTCTTACTTCGAGATTTAACAGATTTATTATATTTGAGTAAATCTTAGATTAGTTAAATTAGTTTAATTCAGAAGAGGGCTTTGATATTTTCTCATCTGCGTGGGTCTTCCCTGCCGTCTTGCTTCTGGTATTGCTGAAAAGGTGGCATGGTAGGAAGAAAGGGAACAAAACTCTAGCCATCCACTTTGGTAATAATTGGCAAAAGACTTGCTCAGGGAAATTCTTTTTTCCCTAAAGTAGACATGTTCCCGTGGATAGCTTGTTTCCAAGAGACCACATGTATATATTTGGACTAAGTTGAGCCATCACCTCTAAGATTCCTGCCCCATTGCATTCTGTGCTTCACACACCACAAGTTGCTTCTCTGCCATGTGTACGTGGGCACACACGAGCCAGTCAAGCATTCATTTGTTGTCTGTGCTTCCCTAATTAATTTATTTGTTCATCTCCATATAAAAGCAATTGATATTTATTGAAAACCTTTAACAAACCCAGCAATGTGTAGGTGCTTTATGTGGATTATATGTGATTAACACATAATAGCAGTTCTGTGCTTATAGGTAGCTTTATTTCAGACAAGGGCACTGGCACATTGAGATAACATACTTTGTTCATTCGTGCTGTTGCTAAGTAGACTTGGACCCAGCATTCTGCTACTGACACGGTTGACTTAAGCATTCAGTTCCATATATCCTACCTCTGTGACATTATCCTTGGGTGATTCTGTTTTTCTACCTAATAGTGCCAACCTGGCTATTCCGCTAGATATACCCCAAGTTGTAGGCTATTTTCCATCTTCACTCCCCTTTGTAGAGCAGTCTAAAAAAGATCTAAAAGAAATTGCTGGAAGACAGTTTATTTCACTAAGGAAAGAACAAATGTTCTTCCCTTGAAGGTGGCAGTGCCATTCCTGATGAGGGAGTAGATCAAAGACTCAGTTTGTACTGCAGTTTGGTTACTAAGGGAACATGATTCTGATTGGATAAAAAGGCATCCCTTGAGTTTGTACAAACTCAAAAGGACCCGCAGCCTGGTCCTTGCTTTTTATGTGTTACCAAGCTGATGGGAACACACTGGGAACAGGGGTCTTAGAGGGAGCCACAGGGAGGGTTCTAGATCCACGTGCAGCACCTGTAGTGCCCATCTGAGGAGAATGGAGGAACATCTCCAGCCTTTTGGAGGTCTGAAACACCCTGGCAGGGACCAGTGTTCCTCCGAAGATGCCTAAATATTTGATTTTCTTAGGCTGTGGCGGGCCGGAAATAGTAGGCAGTGGTAGTAGAAATACAGAGGTAAGACCCAAGAAAATGCCTGAGCATACAGACTTTCAAAATTGTATCCTCAATAAAAGTGTCTGTTAAGTTCAAAGGCCTGTGCCAAATACCAGAAAATCTAATTTTCTAATTCAAATACTGCTTCAAAGGGTATTTTTATAGTTTATACTAAAATATTACTAATTTCTTAGAAGAAAAAGTTTGGAGGCCAGAATTCATAGTAGATTTCTGCTTTTGACTATCTCTAGATAAGAGATACCTCTTATTATTTGGGTCAATTATAAGCTTTTGTTTTTGCAAGTGTATTGTGTTCAGAAACTTCTGTACAGGTGGTTCTGAAAAACACCAGCACAATAAGAGATGGATGACCATTCAGATGATTGGGTTTTTTTTTTTCCTGAACTTTGAGTGATAGTAGAAGGTATGATCAAATGCAGCTTTCCTTGCTAATGATACTATGTTGCTGAAACCTTTTCTTCCTTTGAATCACACATAATTTTGGCTTTACCACTACAGTAGCCTCACTGTGGATACATTACTCTGTCAGGACCTACTTTCAGGGACTTGGGAGCGTGCAGTGTACTGCCTGGATTTTTCTTAGAGATTTCAGTGGAAGCCACCATGACCCCGTTCTCTATGCTTGCAGAACTAACAACACAGTCGGTGCCAAGGTCAGCTGCAGCACATGCTGTACTTAGGCCATTTGAGCCCGGGTATAGCAGCTTCTGACTGCCTCACTGGCTGAACACAGGGAAAATGAATCCAGGGAAATGACTCCCTAGGCAGTCTGACTTCAGTCTCTTTTTCTCAAATGAAAGTCTTGTAAAAATAGCAAAAATATGGAAGTCACCAAAATACCCATCAACAGACCAGTGGATACACAAATTGTGGCATTTAACACAATGGAATACTATGCATCAATAAAGTCCAGTAGCATGGAGGCCTTTGCAGGCAAATGGAAGACACTTGAGAACATCATGCTTAGTGAAGTGAGTCAGAAGCAGAAGGTGAAACATCGAATGGTCTCTCTGATATGAGAGACCCAGTTCACAACTCCTATGGAACTTAAGACAAAAGACAAAGTGAAAGTGGGGTAGGGTGGGGGAAGAGGGAGGGTGGGGTGGGTAGGGGGAGGAACAAAAGGGGAGTGGGAAAGCCCTTGTCACCTCGACAAGATACGTAGGTGCACAAAATGCTCAACTTCATTGTAAACCTTGAATTTTGCACTTATACATATCAATAAAATGTGGGGGGGGAAATTAAAAAAAGAAAGTCTTGTAAAAAAATTGCATTTCTGTACTTTTGAGCCCATGTTGTCTGGGGTAACTATAGATTTCCTGAGGTATCCTCTCTGCTGTCTCAGTGCAGAGCACTTGGCTTTTTATAGGTGCTAATAACTACATCCTCCTCAGAAGTATAGTCAAAAACATTTTTTTAAAAGCACACACAAAAATCAGTGGAACTCACTTGAGGTTTGTCGTCTAGTCAGTTTTCTTACACCAATGTCAGTTGTTTGATTTTGATAATATGCCGTATAAGCCGATGCTATTGTGAGAAGTTGATTAATGGGTATAAGAGTCCTCTATCATTCAGCATTTTACTTTTTGAAAATAAAAGTTTAGATTAAACTAAAAATCATCAAATTCTAGTTCTCCTGGGAAAGAAGGAAAATGTTCAATAATACATTGTTAGGTAAAATTTTCAGTGTAAAATACACAGAGCAAATTTAAACTCTCAGTACTCTGATATTCCTTAAGAGAGGTGATCTGCGATCCTCAGTCCTTTCCTGTGCATTTTTCTAGGTTTTTTTAAACCAGACTTTCTTATGGTGAATTTCTTCCTCTAGTGAAAGTCTGTGTGTGGCCAGTATTTTGAAACAATAGCCATGTGAGCTGAGATGTGAATGTGTTTCTCGTGTTTGATTACACTGAGGAAATGCTGCCTCTTAGTGGTTAGAATCCAGAGAAATGTGGACACGATCTGTTTTGTTTTTTTAAAATATTTGTTGTGTGGTTTTAAGTATGTGGGCTTTGCATGTAAGAAGACCTGATTAAAAAGAATTATTCAGAAGCCACTTACGTACATGACCATGGCAAGTTACATGGGTACTTTGAGTCTTGGTTTCTTTGCTTTTTAAAAATAGTATTAGCTCTTTACTTTGGTCACTTAACAATTCAAGTATTAGGCAGGAGGGATGCAGCACTAAGAAGAATGCAGACAAGGGCTTAATTTTCCAGTAATTTAAGAACTAGCGGCATTTTTAGCTGGGCCTGGTGGTGCAGGCCTGTTCACCCAGCACTCAGGAAAGCAAAGGCAAGAGGATTACAAGTCCAACCCATCCTGGGCAACTTTGTGACTTAAAAGTTACTAAAACTACTACTTTAGCTGGTTTGCCTGTCTCTGAATGTGTCTCTTCTGTGAGTAAAGGTGCTTCCTAATTGAAACTGGTTATGGACCGTGCAAATTTGTCTGTCGTTCCTGGAACATACACTGTTCTGCACTTTAATATCCTCATGTATTCCATTTCTTCTGCTGTGGGTGACTGTTTAACAGCAGTGCATAAATCAGTAATAAATGCCTTTCTTCACAATGCAGACTTTATAAAAAATAATGCTTTTGAGTTTAGCTGTTTCTAAGAATTTTTTTTTGTTGTTCATTTGATTAGAACAGACTATCTATATAGTATACCGAAAATTTAATTGTTCCGATGTATACTAACTTTTAGGACACCCTGTATGTTGAATTTACTCCTTGGATCATTTGTTCATAGCATTAGCTTTACTTCAGGTATTATGAGAAATTCATCCTGAACAAACAGATTTTTCCCTTAAATTATAAACTTTAATATATATTAACGTTTAGGACACCTTGTACAGTACTAAAACTTTGGTAGTTAGCTGGCCCCCCCCCCTTTCTTTTTTTGAAATGAGGTCTCGCTCTGTAGTCTAGCCTAGTACTGAACTCACTGTGGAGCCCTGGCTGACCTGAACTCAAAGCAGCCCTCCTGCCTCAGCTCCTGTGCCATCACACCTAGCGTTAGCTTTATTGTGGTGCTAGAGAGTCAAATTGCTGGGCCTTGTGCATACCAGACAAGTGCTCTTAACTGCTGAGCTATGCCCCCAGCCCCATTGAAAGGAAAGTGATAAAACCATTGCTTGCTTGCCTGTGTTAGCTGAGTCTTCTCTCCCCCAAGCATCAGGGGCATCATTGCCTGTGATCCTAGCAAAGGAATTAAGAAGTCAACAAAGAATCACATTCATTTCATTTTTTCAAAGCACAGTATGGGGCAGGAAGGAAGTTACTAGTGGATTGAAATAGATTCTCAGTGGGCAAAGGAAAGCCATGTAAGTGCCATACCATTTAAGAGTCTCAACATGTCAGTGGTTTTAGAAATACACTCAAATCCTTTTTTTGTTTGTTTGTTTGATTTTTTTTTTTTCCAAAACTAGTAGAAAGTGTCCAAAAGAATTCTAGTCCAAACAAAACTCTCAGTGCATTTAGTTACTTCTCTGCCCTAGCCCTTAGGGTATTGCTGTTGCTTGCCTAAGAGCCTGAGTGTCATTAACAGTCGGATGACAGTTATTGCTTCAGAGCTGTTGAAGCAAGGATCTCTCTCTCCAGCCTTGTAGCATTTCCTCTTTGCAGTTTCTGGCTGGACAAATTTGGGGCTCAAGTCAACTTTTTCTTGTTCCTTCTTCAAATGAGAATTATTGGAACTGTGTACATTGAATCTAGAATATTTCTGTCAAACAGATAATTTCTCAGATTCTTCTTTGAAATACTGACAAGCATAGAGAGGATGGGTACAATCGGTGGTAAATTGGTAGCCCTCGATACTGTGAGATTTGGGCGAGGCCAATACTGGGAATTAAACTCATGACCTTCTCAGTAGCTGTATCGCTAGTTCATTTTTTTAGTTTTGATTTTAAAACAAGGTGTCACTAAGTCTAAGTTTCTCAGCATGGGCCCAGTGTTATGATCCTTCCACGTCAGCCTTCCACAGTACTGGAATTACAGACCTGTGACACGAGGCCTGACTTATAAAGACATGTTTTAAAATGTGCATCTTTTTGCAAAATGACAGTTTGTACTTGGAAGGTTTTGGTGTTTGATCTCTCAGGGATGGCCGTCACTACCAAGTAACATTGTCAGACATTTTATAAAGTGAAATCTATGTGAATAAGTGGACAGGAACTTTTTAATTTTCTCTTTTATTATGAAAGTCATACATACTTACTATTAAAGTTTTCAGGAGTATGAAAACACTAAAGAAGTTAAAGATTACATAAGTGTATAGTATTTTTAAAACTTACAAATTTATACAGAGATGTTGACAACTTATGTCTATACCTTTGTATACGTGTATATCTACATTTTATGTAGACATAGATGTAGATATATATATATATCTCCTCCAGGTGTGATCTCTTACCTAAAATCCTTGAGGTTACATGTATTTCAGAATTTGGAGCTTTATATATTTTGGGAGGGTTGGGTAGACATGCCATACATTATGTAAGGCCACTGGTGGTTCTCTAGCATTGCTTATAATTAAAACAATTATATTTCTAGAGTGAGATGTACTAGAAGATACTTAAGTTCTAGAAGATATTGTTCTGTGCAAGAGGAAGGCAGCAAAAAGAGGAAAGGAAGAGAAAGGAAAGGAAAAACGAGTTGCTTGTTGTTGGACTGTTTAGCTATAAGAGAATGAATTTTTTTAAGGAGAATGGTACTGGAATGCTTTATGGTGCCTCTAACATTTGCTTATCAAGATCTCTTTTTTAAAAAACATGTTCTAGGCAGGTGTGGTAATGTGTGCCTGTAATCCTAATGCTGTGGAGACAAAGGATAAAAGTTTGAGCCCAGCCTGGGCAATTAGTGATTTAGCAAGGTCCAGTCTCAGAAAAGGCTGGGAACATAACTCAAAAGCCCTGAGTTTGATCTCCAGTATAAAAGTCTTGGGGGGCAGGAGGGGATTATACAGTTCCAGCTCCTCAAAAGATTGGGAGGGAATGCCACTTGAGCCTGTAACTTTAAAGCCAATGTGGGCAGCATAGCCAGACTCAGACCTCAGACTAAGAAAAAGGGGGGCTGGCTGGTCTCATCATCAGAGCCATCTTTATGAAAGACGAAATTATTTTTATGGCTATCTTGCTTACACAAATACTAACACTGGCTTGTATTTATACTGTGCTATGTATATGTCAGACCCAGTTTTAAGCATTGTATATGTTTTATTAGGACAGAGTAGAATCTGCTATGTATTAAATTAACCTCATATTCTCCGTGACCTAACATAGTGAAGGTCTTTCTTCTCACTTCCTCTATCTACTGAGGCGGTCTGTTTCCCATTGTGACAGGAACTCGGAAATGAGGCAGTTGTAGGTGCCATAAGGTTTGCCACAGCAGAGGAAGGGAGAGACTAGGCAGTCCTGAGAAGATGCCTCAGCTCTTTCAGGTGTTGTGTTTTTAGTTCCACCTAGCGATGGGGGGTAGGAAGTGAAAGGGCAGAGAAGTGGGAGTTTTTGGTGAGTGTTAGCATCTGCTCTCTACTGCTCATCATAGACTTACCTACTTTTCGTACTCACCCTACGTAATTGTCCTTGATTAATAGCTAAGGGAACATAGTCACAGTATTAAGTAGATGTTAGGGGTGAACATTTAAACCCAGGTGTCTACATTCTGTTGCCACCTCATAAGTGGACAGGTTTACAATTAAGTTAAAAGTTATATTACTTTAGAGAATAAAAATCATAGAGATGGCACAGCTGTTAACAGGAATAAGGCAGACACTGTTGTGTGATCATTGGGTTTCTGCTTTCATGTGTTCATTCTGGAAGCCTCCAGAGCTTTTTGCAGGCCCAAATCTGAAGGTACGTTGTAAAGAGTAAATGCGGAAATTTCCCTTAATTCAGAGAATTTGTCAAATTCTACTCCACATTGACTCTTTTGACCCTTGAATTCTCATTTTTTCATCCCAGGCCTGGCTTCTTATCTAGATTCTCCCAGTCCTCCCAGCTGGTTCAGATTAAATGCTCTGTCTTGAACTGGTTTGCAGTTCCTTTGCGTACTGTTTGCCTCTGAGTCTGCTCATGGTCCACGTGCCATTGCCCTTAGACTGCACCACCCACTTTGGACCCAACTCTTGAGAGGTAATATAGCTTCCACAGAGTCTCATCTGGGCTTGTGTCAGCCAACACTGGGAACACAGATTGGCCAAGAGAGTGCAGCTGGGTCTCAGGATCTACTTATTATTGATGCTTAGATGGATGCTTGGAGCTGTATACAATACTGCACAGCTATACACAGTGGCTATGCCTAATATATCTGACTCCCTCTTGCCTAGGAGTAAGAATGTCTAAGCAAGAGAATGAAACACTAATTTCATGCTTTGTTGTTTGATCAGACTCCTGCATTGGGAAGCATTACATACTTCCCATGGAGATTTACAGTGCACATTTTTATGCTTAAGTCTTGGGTATCATCCAACAAACCTGATTTATTTGAGCACAGAGTTTCCTGTTGTATAAAAAACAATGACTTCTCATTGAACCACTTTGAGAAAGACTGATTTAAGTATTTTACTGGATCCAGTATCCCTTTCATTTGTGTGTTCTTTTAGATTTTATTGAATTTCATTTCTGCCTTATTGAAATTTACTGCTGTTTGTATTTTTATAAGTAATTTCTGATTATCAGCTGGTTGTTTCTGTCTCTGGATTTTACATTTTACCCTTGGGTGCCACATGAAGAAACGGCTTACAGATTCAGGCTTGAACTAGTATACTTCATATGCTACTAAAAATGAATGGACCTTTTAATTGACTTCCTGCTCCAGCTGCGTTAAGCAATTGAAAAAAAATGGAGATCTCGGTTGCAAGTTCCGAGAGCTGGCAGAAGTGGTACACCTTTGAAGTAACCGACTTCACATGTCCATTGCTTATCAGGCTGGCTCAGCCATTAGATGCAGATTTGTTTGTTCACCCACCTACTCATTCAGAGAACAGGGTGCTACAGAGGCTTCACCCAGCAGGGGCTCTCGATCTGGGCCATCGGTAATGAAACATGTAGTTAGGATTATGAGACTCTTCTCTTGAGTTAGTGGAGACTATTTTCCTAAAGTAGGAACTGTTTGTACACTTAGAGAGCACGGTGAGAGAATTATAGTCAGTGTTATAAAGAGAAGACTTTCTAAAGCATGTTCTTGACTCAGCCAGCATTTGTCAAGTGCCTGCCCCGTTCCAAGCTGTGCTAAGAGTGACTGTCGCTCTTTCTGTAAGAGATTGCGTGTACAGAATGTGTTCATAGATTCCTCTAAGCACTGCCTAATTTCACAAAGAAATATGGACACAGTATAGGCGTGGGTATCAGAGCATAGCGATAAAGATCCTGATTTGTGTTTTTAGCAGTAAGGGAAACTTTTATTTGGTCCCCTGCAGTAGTTACTATCACAGCTGTGAATCTAATATTTCTTTTCAGCAGAAGATGCAACGACCAACAATGACTGTCAGTCACTTCACTTCCTTTTCCCCAGTCTTGGGAATGGAACCCAGGGTTTCGTGCATGCTAGCCAGTCATTCTACCATTGGGCTACACCCCTAGCTTCTATTGTCTCCATTGATAGGTTCTTTTAATTATGAGAATTTCAGTGTAGATTATGTGCAAGAGGTTTGTTTTTTAAAAAAAAAAAATTAGTTTTTGCAGTGTCCGGGATTGAACCCAGAACCTTCTCACTGACGTACATTTTCACCCTATCCTCCCTTCTTTATTTTTCATTAAGACAGGCCTTGCTAAATTGCCCAGGCTGGACTTGAACTTGTGATCTTCCTGCCTCAACCTCCCAGAGTGCTACAATTATAGGTGGGCGCCACCATGCCCATCTCCAGTGAAACGAGTTTTAAAAAACAAAGTTATTTAAAAAGTTGCAGACAAGCAGGCAGTGCAGGCAGAGGGGCAGCAGGTGGCTTTGTTCTGTTATCAGTTTGAAGGAAGGCAGGGATATCCACGAGAAGGCCTTCCCATGTCCTCTCAGCGCATGATAAGCCCGTATGCATGCACACGTGCACGTGCTTATATGTGTGCATATGTGTTGATTGATTGATTAATCGATTGATTGGTTGTGGTACTGGGGATCAAACCCAAGGCCTTTGCACTGAGCCACATCCTCCAGCCTCTTGTGAAAACAGACTCTCGCTAAGTTGCCCCATTTGGGCGCAAGCTTGCAGTTCTGCTGGCTCTGCCTCCCATAAGTACTGCAGTTGCAAGTGTGCACCACTACACCCAGTTTAGAAATGTTTTGTGTTCAGAGAGTGATTCCTGAATAAAAGTCAGTTGTTGCAAAACATATGTAATAATATGTGATAAAGATGTTCAATGAACGCAAGAAAAATGTGATTTGGTATCACTTATAGTATGGCTTTTATTTTTGTTTAAACATAACAAATTGTAGATGACATGCATGGAAATGAAATTAAATGCCTGAAAGTTGATCATGAACTAATTATCACTTCAAACATACTACAGAAATCCTTAGGGTTGAGATGACTTTTTCAAGCCAAGGCTTAGCTATATAGTCTTTTTTTTTTCCCCCTTTTGCTTTCTCATTTATCTTGATCTTATAAATCTTAGCTGCTAGTACTCCTTGTCCTGTAATTATCCTCAAATGAAATCAGATGCTACACCTAAAGGAAAATACTACTTTCATTTTCCCTTGATGATGTTAAATGTAACCTACCATTTATTTAAATCAAATTAAGCAAAATATAATTGGATTATTTTAAGTTAAGGAATTCTCATATTCACATATACTCCTACACCTGACCATTTTTCTCTAACACTACCAGGAAAACTGCCTTCTGCTTAAATTGCCTTGTGGAATATCTTTTTAGCTTGTGGTATTATTTGATTCTCTTTGCCTTGGTGCTTTCTGAGATCATCAGAGCCTTTGCTCTCCATTGTCCTTCCTTCCTGGTAATTAGTATCTTAGATCCAACTTAGATCTAACTTTCTATGCTCTAGGCCCTCAATCCTCTACAGGAATTTTGAGGTTTCTTTTACTTTCCACAGCCCTTAGTCTAAGACAGTGCTTCTCAAATGTGACCTGCATCCATTTCATTTAAAAAGCTTACTAAAACTTAGGTTGTGGGGCTCTACCCTTAGAGTTCCTGAGTAAGTGGATCTGGAATTT
This sequence comes from Ctenodactylus gundi, assembly GCA_004027205.1. Lineage (NCBI taxonomy): Eukaryota > Metazoa > Chordata > Mammalia > Rodentia > Ctenodactylidae > Ctenodactylus > Ctenodactylus gundi. Next base: position 541,436 of record PVKB01000815.1, read on the forward strand.
CATTCCCAACAAGTTTCCAGGTGGTGTTGACATGTCCAGGTCCAAGACCACACTTTGAGAACCACAAGGAAGGATTCCCATTGAGGATAGAATCCAAAATTGCTCCCTGTTATAAAGAAGATGCAGCTTTGTACCTTCACATTTGCTACACTGTTAATTTTTGTTGTTATACACATTGGAAGATTTGTATCTTGCAGAAGTAGTCAAAGAGAAAGTTGAATGAAAAATAGACTGCTGGTTGATTTTATCGCCCTCTTGTGTTTTTGTGACATATTTCTTACTTTCTGAATTCAAAAGAGGATCAGTTTACTATTGGAAATTTGGAAGCTTTTAATACGAAGGAAAAAGTCTTAACATAAAAAGCACCAGTAACCTTGGGACTGTCTGCTGTCAGTGGGGTTAGATATAAGTATTCCTTTCTACCTTATAATGTTTTCATATTTATGTATTTCTTTTTTATTTTTCAGTCTAGGGGTTGAACCCAAGACCTTCGTACTGAGATACATCCCCAGTCCTTTTTTTATTTTGAGGTAGAGTCTTGCTAATTTACCACACTGGGCTGGAATTTGTGATCCTCCTGTCTCAGCCTCCTAGAGTCCTAGGACTACTGATGTATGCACCATTCCTGCGTCGTAATTTTTTACAACATTGGGTTCAAAATGAAGTGCAGTTTTATAACCTGGTTTTCTACTCATATTTATATATTGAAAATGATTGTAGCCAAAGAACCTTTGCCTTACTAGAAGCAGTCAGCCTCCTGTAGCAGAGCTGCCTGGATGAAGCAGGTAGGGAGCTGAGTGCCTCTTCCCCATCACCACTGGCAGTTTTCAAAAAGGGACCTGCGTAATCCAGAGGTACTGTCTACAACTTTATTTTTAACAGCTATAGGTTACATGTCTTATACTTGCACCATATTTTATTTACTCCTTCTCCTGTTTTGAAAACTTGTGTTGTTTCCTTTTTCACTCTTTAAAAATACAATATTTTATAGCTTTATTTGAAATGAATGCACCCCTGATTGTAGTCTGTAGATACTGGTCTTCGTTACCACACGAAGCCAGTTCAGTACTTAGATTTCCCCTTCCTTCACTAGAGTTTGAGTCAATTAGGAAATAGGGAGAACTGTGACCCAAAGCTCCAGCAGTTGTAGTTGTTGCCTTCTTCTGGCCAGATGCCACGGCAGACGTGAAAAGCACCTTCCCAGATTTCCGTGCCGGCACAGGCAGCTTCTGATCTAGAATAGAGCTCTTAACTGCCATCATCTTCTCTTTTTCTTGCCCTCTTGCCCAAAGCAGGAGTAATGAGTGACCCCATGTCTCTGGGCTTCTTTGCCATGTGACATCATACCCTGGAGAGCGGCCTACTGACAAGGCCCTGGTTTGAAATACCCTCAGGGTTGTCACTAACTGCATAGAGCATGAAGGAGTTAACACCCTGATTTATACCAGGGAATTGCCGACCTAAGTACTGGGGGCTGGTTCATTATTTTAATTGGATTTTCCAGTGTGTTGAGCAAGTCAGCAGATTTGCATTAGCTTTACTTTGAGAGAAACTGTTTCGGTCTGTACAAGAAAGCAAGCCAGTGGGCAGCAGAGAGACAGTTGGAATTAGTATGTGGTGACAAGGCAAGCCGATTACGTCCTTGTTAGTTACTACAGGCCTGTGTGCATGTAGGCCTCATGGAAGTTTCATGTGTGGGACTCCTCTGCTCAGAGGCAAGAACAGGGAGCACTGCTGGCATGTTGCCTTGCTGCATCAGCTGGCAAGCCCCAGGACAGAGCGGAGTCACCGCCGCCACTCCTGGGCTTTTGCTCTCCGGCTGTGGGATCTGGCCAGGCACTGAACAGACAGAGCAGGGTCTGCCCTCCCTGCAGAAGCCCCCTTCTAGTGAGGAGAGACAGGTAGGCAGTGCATCAGTAAACAAGAGCTTTTCTTTTTTGTGGTAATGCTATAAAGGGGCTACAAAAAAAAAAAGGCTGAATATATGTGTGTTTATATACATAGAGGAAAAACTTCATGAAGTCATCTCCAGCAGCTGGGATATTATTGGTGTTGTTTACATAATATCTGCCAACTTCGAAGCAATTGTGAGGAATAAGTAGTTATTTTTATCAAAGCCAGTTATTGTATTTGCTTACGCAAGTTCTTTTTGATTAATGAAACGATAGACCTCATCTACCCTCTTTGTGATTCATTCGAGTTTTCTGGTTGGGCTTGATGTATGCCCTGGCAAAGGAAATGCCCTTATTGTAAGGAAAGATATTTAAACAGCACATTGTTTGGAAAGAAAACATACCTACCTGCTTAAGCATTATGCTATACCTGAATGTTTTTAAATGAGAACTGGGGACGGAACTCTTGTGCCTGCTAGTGATTTTTCACCAAGTTCCTCACTCCTAACCTGAAATGGCTTTTAATGTGTTCTGAAGTTCAGTAAAATGGGGCGGGGGGGGGGGGGGGTAGCAGCATAAAACATATTTTTCAACTTTTTTCAGACTTGAATCATACAAAGAACTTATGTTAATCCAGCCTTATCATTATAGGAAGTGAAAAGGTTTGGAAGTTGAATAAATAGAATTTTAGTACAATGATTGGGAAATAATTCTATAGTATACTTGAATGGAGAGTCGACAGAAGCCATTGAAGCTAGTGAAAGTGATAATGGGAAATTTATCCACTCATATCTTACTGTGTTTTATTGACTGTGTTGTAATTGCCTGCAGAGATGACTGTATTCCACATTGGTTATCAAGCTCCTGTTCAGACCCCCCAGAAGATTCCTGAAAAAACAGGGGGAAAAAAGATGCAGAAGATTACAGAGTACTGTAAATAGGAAGTCATGTAATTGGACAATATCAAAATGATTGAAAGAACAGATTTTTCTCTTCACTGAGCTTTCAAGAAAGGAAATTCTGTGTTGTCCTTCAGTGTTGCCGTAAAGGATTCCTCCTTTTGGGACCCTTCTACTTCCTCTTCAGCCTTTCTCTGTGTCTTTATAGTAGCAGTCAGGTAATTGCCCATCACCTGTCATTTAAGAAAACCACCTTTATGAATTTTTTTAAAGTTATCTTTTCCTAGGACGTAAGTTGGAAAAAGGTTTTCAGTTTCTACTGTGGCCTTTTCTTAGGCTAATAACTGGGGAAGATTCTGAATTTCTGGTTTATAATATTTCAACTTCTTGAGTTCTTAGTCCCCCAGAATGTATATAGATAGCTGCAGAGAAATAATTAGTTCTTGGAGTTTCCCTCTGTGCAGTCACAGTCCTCGCCACAGTCCTCTCCAATGTGCTGAACCACAGCAGTTACTACTTGTAGTCAGCACGTGACTCTGGAGAAACCTTTTCTTCAGAACAACCCTCGCATTCAGCTCTAACAACAGATTTGGTAATTCATTCTTTCCTTGCTTTGTAGTGCAGCCTTCAGATCAAGGTAGCAGTAACAGTGTGGGTTTTTTTTTTTTTCTTGTTTCATTTTACAAAAGATTTGAGGGTACAAAGCTAAAAGGGCACTTACAGTCATTTTTTCATTATTAATTAGTACAGTAATCATTTTTTGGGTGCAAAATGTCTCCTCTCCCTCCCTTTCTCTTTGTTCATTGTCCATTCTTAGCGGGAACTTGCATCAGCCATTTGCTGTGTATCCTTTCTGAAATAATTAGCTATCTTTTTCCTCTTCTTTTTATATAAACCCATTGCATACCAAAAGTACTGTCTTACACCTTGCTCTGTCACTTAAAAATTTACCTTAGAGATATTTCCAAAGTCAAGCATATAGGGCTTTCCCATTTTTATGGCTGTTGATTAGAAGTTCCATAATTTAGCAAGCCTCTGTTGATAGACACTTTACTTTCTATCAGTAGAAACAGTCCTGTAGCAATGGAACCATGTGCCCACATCATGGTGTGTTTCATCCCTGTGTACATCCTTCTTCAGCAGCCCCTCATGCCGGGTAGTGTTCTACATTCTGGAAATAACACAGTGCACCATAGTCTCCACTCTTAGGAGCTTTTCTTCCAGCTGGCAATGTGGAAAACAAATGAAAGAGCTAGCCTATACACATATTATAGGAAAAATAGGTAATTTGGGGGGGAGGGGGGAGACAGGGTCTCACTCTGTAGTGCAGCCTGCTACTGAACTCACTGTGGAGCCGAGGTGGGTCTTGAACTCAACAACACTCCTCCTGCGTCAGCCTCTTAAAGCGCTAGGATTACAGGTATACGCCGTCGCACCCAGGTTATTTGGTGCCAGGAAACAAAACCCAGGGCCTGGTGCTTACTAAGCAAGTGTTCTAAGTGCTTTGCTATTCCTCCAGCTCAATAATAAGTACTTTCAAGAAAAATAATTTGAGGAGCTTCATCAAGGCAGGGAAAGTCATTACTGGCTAGGTCAGTAGAGAGCAGGTTGGGCCTCAAACATCAGCTACACAAGCTGCTAAGATACATAAGGTGAGGAATGCTGTGGGCCAGTTCCTCAGAATGAAATTGAGAACTTTGAGCAAAACGCTACTTGAGTTATCCATCTAGGACAGAGAGTGAGTCCTATTAGTCTTTATTTCTTCCCTCTCACACCCAGTGCCACTGGTTTTTTTTTTTTTTCCCCAATGTTATCTCCTGTTGTTACTCCAGTCTTCCTTATCCTCTGTATCAGTAGCGTTTTATATGATGTGGTCATGGAAGAGCCATAAGCAACTATAAAATGTAAGTGTGCTTTTTTTGTTTTTTTTTTTGTTTGTTTGTTTGTTTGTTTGTTTGTTTGTTTGTTTGTTTGTTTGTTTTTGGTCCCACTTACCAAAAACCAAAGTCCTAGATCCCACCAGATGGTGACTCAGCTTGTAGGTCTCTGGCCTGCTCTCCAGATTGCTTTTCTGAATGGATGGTGGCAAGATTACATAGACGGAATTGTTTGGGCATCAACCTCTGTCTTTGAACACAGAAAGAAAAGAGGAAGGAAAGAGTTGTTTCTGACTCATGCCCTTGGTGGTGTTCTTTGGAAAACCTTGCTGTCAGTATGGGTTCAGGGGAGTAATAGGTGGAATGATATAACACAAACTGCAGGAAGCCTAGGATGAGAACACAGGAAAGCTTTGGTGAGAAAAGTCAGAGACAAAGCCCTTCAAGGTCAGCATAAATCCTTATACTGTGCCTCCCGGCATGACTCCCTCCACTTCTCGTGTTACGGCAGCCTGTGATAGAATTGCTGTGTATCCCTACCTGTTCCTAGAGTGAACGACCTCTGAGGGCAGGAAGAATGTTCTATTTATGATTGCCTCTTCAGCTGCTAGCATAGTGTGTGGCACAGAGTAGGTATTCAGTGAGTGGTGGACAAAGTAGAATTACTTCTTGAGTAATGAGATCTGCAGGCATTTCCATCTGTAATCTAGTTCTTCATTTCCCTATGGTCTTGATTCTGTGCACTAGAATTGATCTCACCAAGATTATAGGGCTCTCCTTGATGGTAAACTGTGTTCCAAGCTGTTTGCAGTCCTTTGGTTACGTATTCTTTTCGCATTTACAGTATCTTCCGTTGATTCTGTTGCCACTATTCTCTTGGCTGAGCAGGAACTCCATGTCCTTCTCGTTTGTGGACTTCTCTTCATACCTCCTAAAATGCAGGAGCCACAGGCCGCTATCTGGGAGCAGTGAAAAAGTGTGCTCCCCAGATGTAGATTGTACTTTCAAAGATCTTGCCCTTATAGTGGAATCTGAAACTGAGTCTACAGTTGTGAGCCCAGCAAAATTCTTGCCGTTACTGATTTTATGTTGCCATGCAGGAAGCAGAATAAAAGATAATCTCAGATAATGATACATAATAAAACCCAGTTATATAGTTCCCTCCTTACTCTGTCAGAGGCAACTGAAGAAAAGTCAAATTAAGATCTACAGTACCAGTAAAGTAGGGATGAACATGCTGAAATGGGAGGGGAAGTGATTGGTACCAGTGCACATCTCCTGTAGCATAGTGCCTCAGAACACTGGTCCTGGAACCACCCGACCCAAATTCACACAGTAGCTCTCTGCCCACACCTGTGGGATTCTGCACAAGTTAATCCATGCCCACCCCCCTTTGAGCACCGTGTAGGGATGGGTATGCACCTTTCCAGGAAGGTGTGATGTAGATTCAGCGAGGTGAAGCACATGCAGTCCTTCCACAGAGGCTTCCATGTGAAATGTCCAGTCAGCAGAAGCTGGGTTTATGGTTTAATATGCGCTTTTTTTTTTAACTGTCTCCCATCTTTATTTTGATTTTTAGCTCCAGGGTCTGAGCCACAATGTGATCTTCACTTTGGATTCCTTGTTAAAAGGAGACCTAAAGGGAGTCAAAGGAGTAAGTGTTCAGGAAGTTCTGATTTTTTTTTTTTTACTTTTAACTTTAAAGAATGAGTTTATTTGTTCTCTTTCGAGATCATACTAGTACTTGTATTTGAAAGGTAGTGAAGCTCCCCAACAATGCACATTGGGAAAAGATATGCTTGTTCACATAGTGCTATCAGCAGAACAAGATGACGCACTTTAGAAAGTTTGATGAGAGCCTAGATGGGTGAAGATAGAGAGGCTGGCCTGAGTCTTAGCTGCCCTGGTGTGACTGCCATGCAACCTCTTAAAAATCAGTGATCCGGCTTTGTTGACAGAACCAGAAGTGTCCCCCCTTCCTGACCCTCTTGGTTATCTCCTATGTAATTTGTATGATATGCACCAAAGTGCCTTGGTTAGATTTTTACATAAGTTGTAAAGTAAGTCATTTTTTGCTAAGATATTACTTCATATTTATTAATTTTAAGTAATAGAAAATGCAATTTCAATTTCATTTTCTTTTTCTAAGGATCTCAAAAAGCCATTTGACAAAGCCTGGAAAGATTATGAGACAAAGTTGTAAGTGATTTTTGGGTGGGTGGGTGGGTGGGTGTGTGGGTGTGGGTGTCTGTGTATCATTTGAGTTTCATAAGAAAAAGAAACTGGGAAGGGACAGAGTCTTTACTATATTCACAACAATAACAGCACTTTAATATGTTAGTATGCCCTTGTAAAGACAAGAGGTTGGGTGTACTGACCTCGTGCAAAATGATTGTGTCTCCTGAGCTAGTGACCTAGAGTGACAGACACCTTTACTATCAGTTGTCTTGGCACTGTGGCCATGGGTGTTAACTGTCAAGCTGGAAGCCCATGACTGTGACAGTTTTCTGTCATTGTAGCTAGCATGTAACTATGCATCATTTGTATTTCTGTATAGTGTAACAACTGGTAGATAATAAAAAGAAATAGCTGGTATTGGTGACATCCACTGCCTCCCACGACCTGCAGCAAGTGTGTTTTGCATGCATAGCCTTCTGTGAACAGTTTTAACTTTGTACGTCTTTAGCTTTCTCTTCGTATGTCAGCAAACTGAAGCAAGAGCAGCTCATGACCTTTGGAAAGTTTTTGAGTGAGTAGCTGTAGGCATTTACTGAGTAGATAAGCACTGCACACATCTGCACTGTTACTGTGAGAGATATGTAGCACCAAGTCAGGAGGGTAGGATGGAAAGGGATCTGTAGTTTAGAGTTCTTAATGAAAGCCTTGGATGTATACTTGGGTAACTACAAACCTAAGTGAATAAAGACATTTGTATTAGCCATGGTAGTAGCAAAATGAAGCACAGCAAAAGAAGAAAAAGTTTCAGATGAAATGCATTTTCCCCACGTTATTATGTAATTGCTTCTATATTAAGTGCACTATTGGGGACTGTCCATCTCAGGAGTGCTTTTATGTATGGACAGTTGAAAATGCAGGTGAGAACTGAAATGCTCTTGAAACATTCAGTGTAAATAAGCTCTGTGGGCTGACATGTATCTGTATGAAAGGTGGGTCGCAAATATTCAAAATACACAAAAATAGTCATTTGAATGGGAAATTTTGTTTTAATTTTCAAGGGAAGAATTTGCCTTTATTTTTTGGATAAATTCTTGTCAACAAACTACTTTCCTAAAATAGTTTCTGTCTTACTGAGGTAAAATTCTTTAGGAGGGAAACATTTGGCTGTTTGACATAATAGTACTGGTAAGATTCATTGTTATAGGTCACAGAAAGCAGAGTAACTTACATATACACAAAAAACAATTTCTTTTTGTGTATCTTTGTTGAGACTTTTTTTTTTTTGTATAAAAAGTTTACATAACAGAAAATTTTACAGTCTATAGATCCAAATGGGTAGAGTAGTAGGAATTAGGCAGACCAGAAATGAGGAAGGGAAGGATTATATTATAGATGTGATATATACATGTGCACAAATACTCAGGTTCATTGTAACCTTTATGTATTGCATATACATATTAATAAAAATGGGTTAAAAGCCAATTAACTTCTTACCTTTGAAATAACTAAGAAGTAGAGACATTTTCTGTAGTCTTCCATTTAGAATGCAGGAGACACTAAAATGTAATAATATCAGACTTCAAAATCATTACCAGTTTTATTAACTTGAGCTAGGATACTTTGATGATTCTCATGTGTAAGATAATATAAAAATCACCTGTTTATGAAGTTATTATCATGAGAACAGTATATTAAAGTAATTGTCAATAGCTTAGTCACTCAGTAAGACATCAGACAGTGCCTACATCAGTTAGGATTTACTCTGACAGAGTATTGTAGAAGTCCCGAGTAACCATGGTCTCATCGTTACAGTAGTCTACTGTTGAGCAGAAGGCACTCTGCAGTGGACTAGGTGCTGCCCCCATGGCATTCTCACTTGCTGATATTCTCATGCCTGGGAGCTCGTGTTGCCCCAGGGGTGCTGAAGGGAGGAATATGAACTGGACGGAAAGTGTGCTTTTAATAAAGGTGCACAAGCTCTTGGGCAAGTGCTCCAGTCCCGCCAGTTCACCCTCTTCACTTACTACTTTATCTCCGTGCTCCTTAGTATTCATATGACATTATTTCTTGAGTTGTCTGTGATACATTGCTGTGGTACATGAGGTTTTAGTGTCCTCATCACCTTCCCATCCCCATTTATCCTCTCAGAGGCATCCTTATCTAGAGATGTATAGATTGGCAGTCAGCTGTAATCCTGGCACTACGACTTTCTGAGTCCATAATTTGCATTATAGTTCACTGTTAATATTTCACATCAGTATGTTTTTCTAAATAATTACATCTGCTTCAATTACAGTACAAAAATTGAGAAGGAGAAAAGAGAGCATGCAAAACAGCACGGGATGATCCGCACAGAGATAACGGGAGCTGAGATTGCTGAAGAAATGGAAAAGGAAAGGCGCCTTTTTCAGCTCCAAATGTGTGAAGTAAGAATAAACTTTTTCATCATTCGCCTAGAATTTTAATAACTCTAATGTACCCAGCCTGTCAGTAGGCTTTCTGTTAACAGGCAAACTTTAGTTGATTATTAGAGGGAACTATTTCTTAAGGATTCTAATCTTCATTTTTCTCCAAGCATTTAAGCGTTTCAGGATCCACCATTGCATTGTTGTCTCATATTTCGAGCCTTGGTCCTATGAGGCTCTTTAAGCCAAAACAGGATTCTTTGGTGAGAACTTTAATGTTGCTTGTGGAGTGACTGGGGGAAATTTTTGACGAGAGGTAACGTTGGTGAATGTTACAAGCTAAGCATGTTCTTTGTTTTACCGTGAGTCCAGTTTGAATTAAACCTTAAGTGAAATAGGCTTAGAAACATGTGATTCATGAAAAAAAAAAAATGCAATGAAAAGCATGCCTTAAACTTAGAGCAGTGGTTCTCAAACTGAATTCCCACTGAACACTAGTGCTTCTTGACCTAGAGACCCCGTCTAAATCTTGCTTTGGGGAAATGGAGATTTTTGCAGGTTTTGGAAAAAATTGAAATGGAGGATTTCCTCAGTTCTCAGTTTACCTTCTAATTTTTTTCTCCCTCTTCCTCATGAAAAGAAAAATCCCATTTCTTAGACCACATGAACTAAGTAAGTTTGAGATCCACTGTGTATCAAGAAGCAATAATCGATTCTGTGAAGTTTTGCTGTTAGTTATTTCTGCTTGTCTAATGAACTAATTATAAAAATATAAAATGTTTAACACTCTAATCTATTTGTTTTGTATGCTCTTTGACTGTGCCACATTAGCATTCCCTAAGTAAAGCTCACCTGGTCTCAAAGCCGCATGGGCTCATTGACTCCTGCAGGTTCATTAGTGGTATTCTGCCACCTAAACCCAGGACTTAAGTACCCTGCCTTGAAATATTAAAATAAAATTCTGTCTTATTTTCACAGTATTTCATCAAAGTTAATGAAATCAAGACCAAAAAGGGTGTGGATCTGCTGCAGAATCTTATTAAGTATTATCACGCACAATGCAAGTAAGTAGAATGTTGCAGTCACTATACGCCCAAAGAAAGCTCTTCACTTCATTGGTTTTCTTGATTCTTTTTATTTCATGGCTATATATAATGATGTGTTAACTTTTTATCAGCTTAACAGATAAGAAATAGTCATGTCTTTCAACATCAGTGTTTTTATCAGTAGCTCAGAATAAAGCAACTGATTACTTGAAAATGTTATTTTTCTCAGAAATGCTAATCTTGACAGCCTTTGGAGCTCCTGTTCCAGATGCATGCTGAGGCCATCACTAATGAGACCTCCCAGGAGATGCCACCTACCCGTCTTCTCTTCCATTATTTGCCATTTCACCTATTGGATCATTTACACCATGTATCCCCCGACCTGACATTGTTTGGGTTTTTTCCTTTTCTTTTTTTTGCTTTGTCCTGTTACTTAAATGAAATCAAATAATTTGCTCGGTAAAAAGATACGATACGTGTGTGTGTGTGTGTGTGTGTGTGTGTGTGTGTGTGTGTGTGTGTGTGTATGCGTGTGTGTGTATGCGCAATAGGTCCCCAAGTTGAAGTTGAATGTAACTATTATGTATAGGAAACATATGCTAAGAAAAATAATAACCACAGGAGAAAAAGAAGACTTTTTCTTTATGTGGGGACTTTGGTGAAATGATGTTATATTTTGAGAGACATCCATTGTTCTATACTGGCACCATTTTTATTTTCTTCCATTTGTGGGCTAACTTTGTATTGTGTTCGTGATTCTGTGGCACCATGTCCGCTTGCTTGCTTTCTATACTTACGGGGTTCGTAAGTTTTTCTGGTAATGTCTTGTGTGAAAATGTGCCATTCATTATTAATTTATCAATTGGTGGAAATTTTAGAGAAAACCACAGTGGTCCTGATAGCTCTCATATTAATAATTAAAATAATGTAAGCCTCACTTGGACTAGATAAGTTACTTTCCAAAAGTGACTTAATTATTTTTGTTCTTTCTCATTTCTTTCAATAACATTATCTCTAGGAAGATCATTGTATATAGCTGAAATGCTTTGAAAGGTCAGCATTAATACTGGTACATAGATGTGTAGAAATTCTGGTCTGCAGTGAATAGCCAGAAGATCTTTATCTGATTCTTTGCAGAACCTGAGTAATTTCGTCTGTCGAGGTGGTTTCTGACACCCACTTTAGAATTTTTATGAGGATGTGAGAGTGAAATAATGCACATGAGTACTTAGCTCAGACTCTGCAACATTAGCATGCCTGTAATGATTCCAAGTGATACTAAAATTATTAATTCATACTTTATTATGAAGATTTTTCTCTTCAGAAGAAGCTTACAAGTAATCACACTGTTACTTACAGAAATTTGATTTTTAATTTTTTTCTGTTTTCAAAGTATATTCTGCCTCATATAAATGTGTTTTAAAATTTTTAAAAAGAGTATGTTGCAGTGAAACACTTTCCAAATGTGCAAAATGAAATCTGCCTCCAGAAAACCTGGACTAACATTTGGCTTTGTAGTGTAGTGTGGCAGTTACAGAAGTATGTTGCAGTTGTTTCTGATTTTAGTTCGGGATGTAATTGTTATCTGTTCTCGATTTTAGTTTTCTTAGAAACGTTTCATTGCTTTGAAATTTTTACCAAAACGAATGACTCTTTAATTGTAATACTTAGGTAGCAAATCTGATTTTATCTGATTGTAGAAATTTCTCTTGAGATCAGATTTCTTAAGTGTAAGCAGGTTTCAGCTACATAAACTTTAGTTTTCCAAAAAGATAGAATGGTTTTCAAACTACAGAGTAGTTTTGGAACACTACTTTATATAGGTGATGCATCCTCCCTTTACTCTTGTTCTTTGCCTCTTTTCTGCCCACAAGTATTTATTCATCCTCTGTGAAAGGCCTGGTCCTCTCTTAGGTTCTGGGTTAGAATCAAACAAGACTTATTTCAGGAGTTGTCTTGTACAGGAAATAGGTCAGGTACATCAACAGTCGTGATGGGGCTAGGGAGGATATGATACCATTGACATCAAGGGAAGAAGACGCTCCTAACCAGGAAAGGCTGAAGACGATGATGCTGGACTCTGAAGGAGGTTGCCTTAGTCACTTGCTCATCACTGGAACACAGTACCCAAAATCCACAATTTAAAGGAGGAAAAGTCTTTTTTTTTTTTTAAATCTCACAGTTTCAAAGGATTGAAGGTCTCAATCCTTTCATGAATGGCTGGCACTGATGAAAAGGCATGGCAGAGGGCCTATCCAGAGAAAAGCTGTTCATTCCGTCTTAGGAAGGAGGGAGAGGAGGAGGGCAGAGGTAGCAGGGGAGGTATATGCCCCTTGCAGATCATGCTCCAGTGATGTGTGCCTTCCATCCAAGCGCCACATCTTAAGCGCATAGGACACCAGTGAATTAGTCCATTGTTACGAGTAGCCCCCATGATCCAATCACCTTCCAAAGACATGAGCCTTTTGAGAGACATTCCAAATCTAAGCCAAAACAGGAGGGGTGGTAGTTGAGATTTACAGTGGGATGGCTGTTCTTGGACCACTGGACCCTGGCAGAAGAATCTTCCCCTAGGGCAAAAGAGAGATCAGCAGAATGCCTGCTGGAAATGGAAAGGCTGTAAGACATGAAGGAGCAGAACAGGGTTGTGGTGAAACACAGGTGTGTTTTTCCAGAGTTGGGCCCCGAAACTCCCACTTCAGCAAATTGCCATGGGGGGGTTCTATCAAGGAGTACTCATTTTTCCTCAGGTATTTTATTTCAGGCAGTCCCTCCAAATTCTGATAGACATATTATGAACCTTTAGCGTTCTGTACTGATTTCTGTTTAAAAGACTTATTTTTGAGTTCTTAATCTAGTTCCACATGATTTTCTGTATGGACCCAGCAGGTACTTAACAGTGAATTTACAAGGTCAGTGTGCATGCAGCTACTACAGTAAAAAAATACGAGAAGCAGGAAAGAGCTGTTTACATTCTTACCTATTTCCTCTCACCCCCACTAACTGTTTCTCGCTTTCAAGCATGAGCATTGCCAGTAACCTGCTGCTCTCAAACATACTATCCTCTTGCTAGATTATCATTATTGTCTGCAGAGTCAAGAGTATTTCCAAACATTATCTAGTGATCCTCCCATTATAGAAATAATACCTGATATTTACCAAGAGCTTATTTTATGGGCCAGGGTATGTAGATCCTGCCAAAGTTATTTACATGTGTTTTCTTATTTAATATTCACAGCAGTCAGGAAATTATAACTAAAAAAGGATCGATAACTTGCCCAAAGTTACTTTCTGTCATTATATACCCAACGAATAAGCATCAAAATAAACATAGTAAGCTTATGAAATCAAAGAAAACAGATAAGTTGAACTTTAAAAATTTATGTGGATGAAGTTATGCATGGTGACACTTGCCTATAATCTTTTCGTTGGGGTTTGAAGTAAGGTGGTTAGCTCAGCCAGGGCAAGTTAGCAATTTAATGAGAACCTGTGTGAGAAAAAGTAAAACAAAAGATGGTGGTTATATAGCTCAGTGTGAAGGCCTAGATTCAGTATTCAAACAAAAAAAGTTATTTATGAAAAGATACCGGCAAGAAAGTGAAAAACACTCCACAGAGTGGCAAAAAAACCCCACCTCAAGTAGCCCAACTTTTTAAATGAACAAAGATTTTAGTCATTTCTCTAAGAGATACCAATATTCAAAAGACACATGAAAAGTTACTCAACATCATTATTATTTAGATAACTGCAAACCAAAACCATAATAAGATACCACTTCCGACCCACTCACATGGCTGTAATTAAGGAAGAAACAAAAATGGAAACTAAGTGTCTAAGACTTAGTTATGAATATGACTTATTTCTTAGGTATGAATAAATTGGAACCCATGTTTTACTGGCAAAAATGTGAAATGATACATATCCTCTCAACAAGTTTGACTGTTCCTCAAAAGTTAAACGTACAGCCTGCCAGATAGCTCATTTGGGAGGTGTTAGACTGAAAAAGTTAAACTTTTATTGTCATATAACCCATTCTGCTCATACACAAAAGAATTCAAAAGAGGCACTTAACCAAAAGTGTATATGTGAATTTAGAGCCATTATTCACAAGAGCCATAAATATAAAATGTAAAAATGTATGTGTATGCATCAGCTGATGAATGGTTAAATAAACGTGATGCATGGATACATTAGTTAGGATTACATGGAATAGGACAAGGTGCACATGCACATGTGTGTGCGTGTGTGTGTGGATTTATTAGGTCAGTACAGAGGTGGAAAGTTCACAGTAGCTGGATGAGTGATGAGAAGGGAGAGTCCAAACTGACCAACTGTACCAAGAAGAGCTGAAGGATCCAGTAGCTCCTCAGATGAGAAGAGGGAAGCTGCACAACAAGACGGTCGGGGTGAAGTACTAGTCCAGGGTCAAAGGTCTGGAAGCTCAGTGTAAAAGGTGTGCTGGAGACTGACGTTCAGAGGCAGTGACGATGGCTGGAGGTCTTCCCAAAGTGAGCCCTTCTTTCTTCCTTTCTTTTGTATTCTATTTAAGGTACAACTCTGTTGGTTGGTGCCACCCATATCCAAAATAGGTCTTCTTCCTTCATTTTGCTAACCTATGTGTCAGCCATCCCCAGAAGCATCCAAAACTCTGCCTTACTGATCAGTTAAGCTTTCCTTAATTCATTCAACTTGACAGAGAATGATTAACTATCACAATCCATAAAATGGAACACAGAAAGACATGAGTATTGACACGTGATACAATGTAGCTGAAGGCTTAAAGCGTGCCAAGTGGAAGAAACTACGCAAAGAAGATTGTGTGAATCTAGATATGGGACATATCTAGAGAAGACAGATTCACAAGATAGATTTGTGGTTGCTGGTGAAAAAGAGAAAGGAAGTAATAGTGACTGTTAACATGTAGTATTTTAGGGGAGGATGATGAAAATTACATGAAATTAGTGATGATGATTGCATGATATGGTCAGTATATTAAAGACTACTGAGTAGTACACTTCAAGCTGAATTTTATGTTGCATGAATTTTATCACAGTAAAAACCAGAAACCAAAACAAAAATAATGCTCTCATAAGATTAGCTAAAAGTAATGGAACCACATACTCAACCAGATCTCTAACTTGGAGTGCATGCTTTTAGACTGTATACAAGAATCTCTGAGTTTGAGCCTGTATATCTACATTTTTAAGAATTTTCTGATGTAGGTCCAATATTCCACCTCCTCGTTCCTTTTATCCAAATTGTGGAGGTATTTAAAATTAATTGGTGCTGTCCATCTAATCTTTTTTGAGTTCTGTAGGACATACATGGAGTATACCTGGTAGAAAAGATCACCCTACTACCTAGAATGTGGAAAATCTGCTCTCTGGAGTATGAAAAATTGACAGAGGGCCTGGAGTTACGAAACTCAGCTTCCAGAAATAATCAGTAGTTACATCATTTTTGATGTTGTGTGGTTTGGAAAATTGTTCCATGTAACTGCAGGATATCCTAACTTTTTAATGTTCAGCTGTCTAAGCCTTCCAGCCTTTGATCAAAGAGTACCTCTTTCTAAGCCAAATCCGGCAGAGTCTGATATGGAGAATGAAGGAGACACTTCATTAGATTTCCTTTCTCATCACTGTTTGGACATAGTGACCTATGAAGGAATAGAGGACATAGCACCTCACTCTGAATACAAAGGCCCTGGTTCGCCCTAAGAAAGGTGTGTCCTATTAGTGGCTGTGTGCCTGTGTTTCATGCTTATGAGCTTACACTTTGCAACTGTGGGTGTGCTACGTGCTGTCAGTGTAAACGTGAGGCCCTGTTGCCTGTCAGTTGGCAGCTTGTATTTTCTTAGCATCCTATGTCTTGAAATTATGCTAATATTTCTCTCAAGCTGCTTGAGATGGAAAGCTAGTCTTGGAATCTCTAAGGTCAGAAAAATAATGAAGCCCATTTTCTTGGCCTGAGACCACTCTGCATTGAATTTTTTCTATGTGGCTGGTGTATTAAGTGCATTCGTTATCTCCAGGGCTCACAAAATTTTACCGCATACACGTAACTGTGTCCATTTTCTCTTTGAGGACTAGGGGTAGTTACCCACTGGGTTAATTTACACTGAGACTTTTTTGGTAAACTTTTACTGGCTTATCATAATGGCAACAAAGGATACAAATGAACAGCCAGGCAAAGCAGTACCTAGAGTGTGGTCCAAAAGAGTTCTAAACACAGGAATTTCAGCCCATTTGGAATTGGAGTGTGCTGCTCTTCTTTTACTGACCAGAAGCTCTCAGGACCCCTTCATTCAGGGATTTTTGTGGAAGCTGTTACCTGGCAAAATTGATGAAGTCATTGGCTATTAGTGATTAGCTCAGTCTCTACCCACTGTCCCCATAACGAATATTCAATGAATAGTATATGGCAATGAAGGGACTGGCGCAGAGAAAGTGCAAATTTGCATGCCAGTTTTCTGCCATTATTAGTGGTCACTATCTTCTGAAGATCTCATATTTCAGTAATGCACAAAGTGGCAGAGTGGCAGGTTGGCTGTCATAAAGGCAATTCCTCCTCTTTGGAGGACGTATGTAAAAGTGTCAGGTATTAAGCTCAGTGACAAGTAATTGAAACTCACCCTTGTGCTTCCTTTCCCACTTAGTAAACAATCAGCAGTAGCTGCTTGAAGTTAGAAAGTGTGAGCATTTGGAAGTGGCCATATTTCTCTTCATCACAGGGCCATAACCTGCCCAAGATCACACAGCTAGGAAGGTTTAGAGCTAAAATACCATGCTTTTTGACTCGTAATGCCATGACTTCCTCTGAAATCTATTAAGGAGGAGGTGAAGGGAACAAAGAAACTGCTTCCCTGTATGAGTTATAGCAGAAGGTGGTGGCTTTATATCCCACTGTCCATAGCTGGAACCATGAACCTCTCTAGGATAGCGAATAAGTATAGCGAGTCAGCAGAGGGACAGTTCAGTTGACTGCGTGTTGGCATTTGATTCTTGTAGCATTACTAATACATTGTTACTCATTGTCCTAGTCATATCCTCCTCCCTGTGCTGCCTGATTTTCATTTTTGCCACTCTTATGAAAAAACTACACTTTCTACTAACACTTGTTATTCCTGGCTAACATTGATTCTTCGCTGTTGTTTTAATAATTTATGATCTTTTTAACAAAAAAAAAAATAGAAAGTGAAGCTAAAGAAAAAAATTTTAATGTGTAATCTCACTCAAAATAACTGTAATGGAAATACTGGTATTCCTTGTTATCAGTCACAGATTGAAAGGGAAAAATAACTGGAAATAATGTTGCATGTCAGGAGCTTAAAGCTTTTAAGAGAAAATGGTAAGAGAAAAAAGTATTCAAGGGATAGAACATAAAAGTTTTTTAATTCTGCACAGAGAAGTTTAAATTACAGCCTGATAGGCAGTGACAAAAACCTGAATGTTAGAAAGTGAGCATTTAAATGTTTTCCAAGCCAGGCATGGCAGCGCATGCCTGTAATCCCAGCACTCAGGATGCTGAGGTAGGAGAGTCACAAGTTTGAAACAGCATGATCTACATAGCAACTTCAAGGGCAGCCTGAGTATAGAAAGACCTTGTCTCAATTAGATTTCTACAAGTGTTTAAATGTTTTCCAGTCAGTTAACCAAAAGGGTACTGCTTTTTTCCACTGCGTCTTTCTGGAAAACTTTCTAAAATACTGTTTCTCTTATTTTACTATGTCAATTTTAAAGAATATTGGCACTTATTTTAAAACTTTATAGTCACTCTATAGTTCATTCCTGATAGAATGTATTATTGACATTGAAGATCTATATTAAGCTTAAAAGAAACTGTGAATCTCACAATGTATCCTAGGGTATATTCATACTACTGCATTCCTTTACCACTTATGAACATGTACTTGGTGCAGTTCCGACTGTGATATGGAGATGAGATAGTTCTCATGGTTCATGAGAAGACAGTGAAATCTGTGGAGAAATAATCTGCCACCGGGACCTGGCTCAGTATGCTTCCCATTGGGCACAGGAAATTCTAACCACCAGCGTTCTACAGTTTTTGTGTTTCCCAAAACTGATTTCACAGCCTGAGCTCCGGAGTAGAATACATTGCTGGAGGCAAAAAATCTTTCTTCTTGGTAGTCATGAATGTAGAAGCAGAATCAGGCAGACCTGCCAGAACCTCATCTGTGTGTGAAATGCCTGAGCAAGTTCTGTCTTCACTCTGTGCCTCTGTATGTCCTTCTGGGGAACACACATGAAATTAAAGTGCTTCATGAGAGTCATGTAAACACAGTAACGTGTAAAATGCTTAGTGCTATGTAGAGTGGACAGTGATTGCCACACAAGTATCACCTCGTGTTACTGTCCATGTGAGGTAATGCAGCCTTGTTGTTGACATGGTAGGATACAACTTTTCAGATCTGTTGGTACTTTATTGCTTTCCAGTTCTGTGTTTCACATAAGTGTTGGGTCCCTGGGGAGCTAAAAGAACTTTGACCCTCATATCTGTCCCTCTGGTTGAGATGTATCTCCCCCAAGGTATCCAGTTTGACTTCCCGTGTACACATCACTAATAGAAAATTCCACATTTACCCTTGCTGACACATTGCAGTCAAAATGCAGGTGCCTAAAAATATGACTCCTCTCCTGAACTCAAATATGGCCCACCCAGGAGGATTGTGGTGTGCACATCATGAAATCATCATGTGAGGACTACGGTTGTAATTTACATTGTCTCTGATAGCTAGTATCAGGTGGCAAATAGTAGCCATGATTTGTTTGTTCATACAGCTTTATAAAGTACTGAAATGGGCTCTGCACTTCTTTTTCGAAGATTAACTGGTAGAGAGGAAAGAATGTGTATGTGTGAGAAAGTGTGTGTTTTCCGATTTTGTAGTTAATTATGGTTCCTTTTTTGGATTGCTTGTAAATTGCTATTGTTTTCCATTGCAGTTTCTTTCAAGATGGCTTGAAAACAGCTGATAAATTGAAACAGTACATTGAAAAACTGGCTGCTGATTTATATAATGTAAGTTTTCTGTGCAGTATATGCATTTCAGTTTGTAGTAAACATGAGTAAATACTAAATCTGTATTAGAAAGGGTATTAAAAGCAAAAAAAAAAAAGTTGGATTATATGTCAGTTTAAAACTAAGGCGGATAAACTGTCAGTATAGCTCAGAGAAGTTGTCATTAGATACTCCAGAGTACCTTTTGAGTCATAGGAGCTGGGAGGATAATCACTATTACTGTGGTTCTCTGGTCAGAGTTCAACACCTTCACATTTCTGTGCCCTTTGATCAGCAGTTCCAGAAAGAATGTTTAATGTTTAAAGTTAAGTATTAAGTAACTGTCTCAAAATAGGCAAGCTTATGAATTTCTTTGTTTGTATATTCTATTTTTAGCATTTAGTTTTTTTATAATAGGAAATCAAAAATAAAATTTATCTGAGAAAAACTAAATGCTATATAGAAATGGCAGATTTGTTACCTGTAAACCACTAAATAATGAGTATTAAATATATGTGTTAGGATTATGAGCTTATTCTCATATTCCTCTGCCTTATGTCTTTGAATAAAGCTTTAGAGTCACAAATAACACAACAAACAGGATGAGTATCACTAGTCCAGACATCCGAAATCCATATACTTCAACATCTGAAACTTGGAACTCTGAATGATGTGACACACCACTAGTAGAAAATTCCACATTTGCCCTTGCTGACATATTGCAATCGAAGTGCAGGTGCCTAAAAATACTATGTATATTACCTCAACCTCTGATAGGGAATGTATAAAAGCATAAATGAAACTTTGCTTTTAGACATGGGTTCCATCCTCAAGATATCTCAGTATGTAAATACAAATAGTCTTGAAACCAAAAAAATCCAAATCATTTTTGGGCCAGCATTTGGTGTAAAGAGTGTTCACCCTGTGTTAATGTTTACATAACTTTAAGATACCACATGACAATACATAGCTAAATATTTTCTCTGATTATTGTAGTAAGTAACATGATTCAGGTTACTATTAAATTCCAAGTGATAAAAAGTCATCTTTGTCCTCTGTAGTACAATGTAACCTTGCATATATGTACTGGCCTGTTGGATTCTTTGACATTCGTAAGATTCTGTTCTCAGACGTTTAATCACGTCATGCTGTTCTTGGTGCTGCTCTTCGAACATCCCAAAACAGATGATCTTGTTCTGTTTTGTTTTGGGCAGTATTGGAGATTGAATTCAGAGCTTAGTGGATGCTAGGCAAGCATTCTACCTCTGAGCTATATCCAAACACTTTTTAAATTTTTATTTTGAGACAGTGTCTGGCTAAGTTTTCCAGGCTGGCCTCAACATTGAGATGCTCTTGCCATAACCTTCCCAGTAGCTGGAATTACAGACATGTGCGTCCGTGCCTCCCTTCAGTTTCTTACCCCTGTTTAAAATAGTGCTGGAGAATTAATTGCCTAGCCTAAAGATATTATTTAATAAGGAAATGTGTCTTCAAAACTAATTTCAAAACTCACCAGTACTTTTTCAGGATGAAGTGGCTGCACCCCTCATATCAAAAATGAAGCAATACTAAGGGCTTTATTAAGAATATTATCCGTATAGATTGAATTGTTTGATGACTGATATACTTGCATCAATTAACTCTGTTTGGGGAAACATAAATGATAAAGTAATGGGAAGTGATAGAGGTAATTTTTTCTTTCATAGATAAAGCAAACACAGGATGAAGAAAAGAAACAGCTAACTGCACTTCGAGACTTAATAAAATGCTCTCTTCAGCTTGAACAGAAAGAAGTAGGTGGTTTGTATGTTCCCAGCAGGGCTAACAGTGTAAGTGAGGTTGCTTATGATACACTTCTGTGTTTCTTGCTCTGCAAAACAGGCACATTGATAGCCTTCTCCTACCAGGGTGGTTGCAAGGACAAATAAAATACTAGCGCATACCCATGGTGTGGCCTACTAGAGAAACTGAGTTTTAGTTGCCTTTTCCTCCTTATAAGCAAGATTCCCAGTCTCCATTCTGTGACTCTAGATACTTGATTATGCCTTTGAAAGTTAGGCAGCATACCCCATGTTAGGCAGTTACCCATTTTGGCAGCATACCCCATGACTTCCTCTTTAGACCATCTGTAATTTTATAGGCAACCAGATAGGACTTGTCTCATTTTGCCAAGGGAAATAAGGAAAAGTTTTGATGCAGAATTTTATAGAAGCTTTGCCTACAGTTTGGAAAATGAAGGCAAAGCGGTCCTTGTATATTGAAGTACAATACCCAAGATATGTTATAAATCAGATGAATATGATACAAAATTCTTAATTAATTCTTAATTATTTGGACGTTGAGTTAATGCCTACCATGCCAGGTCCTATTCTAGGTATGAAGCTTTAGTTCCTTCTGTCAGGGAGCTCATTGTCTAGTAGAGTAAATCAGCTGTAGGAACAGTCATAGGCCATACGTGGCGTTGGTGCCACTGGAAGCATTAGGAAGTGACCTGTGACCAGAGGGGGAACCTGAAAGACTCAGAGGTGGAAATTTTCCTGGTATATTTACTCAGAGAGCTGTAAACAGTTTGGGACAGAGTTGTTAGAGGAGTGAAAAGTAGATTTCTGAAATAAAATCTCAGGCCTTTTCATGATTTTTTTCTTGTTGGGCTTAGAGGCAGGAGGGACTTCATAATGAGGATAAGTTAAATCACCATTTGTCACATAAGAGAAAATAAAATGTGCCTGTTTTTGTTTTGAAGTTATTATGGTCTGAAGTATAGTATAGAACTATAATATTTAATAATTGTGTAAAACACCACTTTTTTACGTTGTCAATTGCTTATGATATCTTGCAACAGTGACATTCTCTTTTAATATACTGAAATGTCTGAAAGGCATTTATGAATCTAGAACAAAGATGAAGTAGCGGTTTCCACCTTCAACATGAAACCTGCACCAGCCACATTTGCCTTTAAAAACAGCCCTCAGGTTATTTTTATTGTGTGGATATACCTCTGTATTCTGTTTGTCCTAGTGCACTTTTTATGTGCATTTGATTTTGGTCAAGTAAGAGAAGCAGCTAGCCCTTTAACACAGATACCAGCCCACCTGTGCAGTAGGCATTATGGCCAGGAAAATGCTGTGCTTTAAGGAAGCTTCTGTCCCAAGCAGTGTCAGAGCAAGACTGCACCTGTATTTTGAGGCCTTAGCCTATGTTTTAGAAGAACTTCTAAGTGATGGAACCCCAGCTTACGAAAGATTAAAACACAGATATGCTGTATTTTTAAAAAGTGCTTATCCTTCTGAAACATAAAAAAAAATAAAAAAGTAGTACCTTCAGAGGAAGGGAAAAGTTTGCCTACAGAGAAGAAGATAAAAGAATTGAGAGTTCTGGACCCCCAAACAGCTCAGAATCTGTCTTCCTGGGATCCTAATGCGTGCATATGAAAATACACGAATTGTGATCCTGGGAGGTTAATGAAGACACTTTGAGAGAGGCCTTAATTCAAAACCTGGTAAAACATCTTCCAGAGCAGAAGGTGCTCAATGACTTACCACAATTTAGGAGTGAGTACAACAACCTCTGCAAGCCCAAGCAGTTTGGTGTTGTGATGAGCTCAGTGAAGATATCACGGCCTTGTCACAGTAGCATTCTTTTCAAGCTCACATTTGAAGAACATGTCAACAACATCAAACTAAGCATCATAGCAGTAACTCTGGCTTGTGAAGAACTGAAGAAGTAAAGTGAAAACTTTCCAAACTCTTAGAGTTAATTCTTTTGGTTGGAAACTATATGAACTTAGGCTCAAGAAATGCCCAGTCTTTGGGTTGTAAAATCAATTTCCCTTGTAAAGATACTAAATCATCAGGTGAGAAAACAACCCTTTTGCATTTTATTGCAGAAATCTGTGAGGAAAAACACTATGATATCCTGAAATTTTCAGAAGAACTAGAACACGTGGAAAGTGCAAACAAAAAGAAAAATGCCAAGAGCAAGACATGGGGCAGAATATGTAGGCCAAGTCCAAGCAGTAGTTGCCATGAAGATTGGAGCGCTAAGGTTGCTTCTCAGAGACTTCATTGACTGGATGGATCTCGTGGTGATGCTGTGGACAGTGAAATACCATGAATGAGACAGAATGGGAGAGGAGAAGCAAAAGTACCTCGGAGGTTTTATTTTGAGATAATTAGCTTCTATTAGAATTATTTACATTTATGAGCAGTTAAAAAATAAAGAGAGGATGTATCAAGGAAAAAAAATCTAAAATTCATCTCCACCATTAATGATTTCTGTGTGTATGAACACTAGGAAAACTCAAGTTGAAGGGAACAAAGGGTAGATTTTTGTCTGGAAAGAAGATTGTGAGCATTTTTTATTTACTGATGTACACTTACTCACTTACTACCTTTGTTTCATCATGTAAAATTACCTCTTTCCTATACATGGACACTTCATTAAAAAAAAAAAAAAGGAAAGATTTTGTTTTGCATAGTGACTTATGTATTCCTGTCAGGATAGGTAAATAGCAGAGCTTGACCTAAGCCCAAGGAACATGTACATGATGAAATGCATGGGATTTATTTGAACTACACTTTAAATTAGTAAGTGGTTTTTGTGAACACCATGTTCATAGAATTTCAAAAGAAAAGTGGATTTTTCACAGCATTCTACTTATTTTCCTATGCTGTTTATCATCTTTGATTGTAAAATATGCTTGTCTGGAAATGATGTTTAATGCCATAGAGTATACATTCCTGAAGCAGCAGTGCTAAAGCAAGAACTCTCTGGTGAATATCCTCTCCTTACATTTAATTTAATATACTAGAAGTGCCCAAAAGGTCATTTAACCGCTTACCTCATTAGGTTGTAACATCACTAAAGGAACTAGGAATTTTAGTTATAATCAGGATTTCTTGATGTTTGAAACGTTAATTTATTTCTTGTCAAATTAAATTTTTATTGTCTTTAACAGATGTCTTATGAAATTACGTTGACCTTTTATCCTAGCCTGACCTTCCAAATAAACTATTTGCTGTGTTCCTATGTTTAATGTTATAAACAGATATTGTTTTGAATGGTGATATCTGTAAATCATATTTGTGGCATGCAAAATCATTCCAACTACTGATGGGCTGTAAAAAGTTCTGCCCAGTGAGACTGGGAGCCTTGATGTGTTCTCTATGCCTGTCCCCTCTCTCTCCTTCATATTCACTCATTGCTTTGCACCTACACACTACTCAATAAATATTTGTGGTAAGATGCAACAGAATGGCCTCCCACCCACACCTTACATTAGGAGTTTAAAGTTCCAGTAGTAGAGGTTTGTTTTAAATTGGACACCAGAAATATATATAACCCTGTTAAATCAATGCATGTAAATTGTTTGCAGTTTAGAAAGATCTGAGATTTCAGTAATGCATCTTATATGCTACTGTACATAAGAATGTGAAGTGATTCACTTATACTAGTAATAGGGAATAGGAAATTAAACTAAAAAATACTAAGAGTACTCTCATTTAATTTTTTATATTTCCTGACTCACATCATACAGTTTCCCCTAAGGTTTTATTTTAAGTCGATTGTTTATTTTTAGCATTATATATTTTTGCCTGAGTGATTTTTTCATTTTCATTTATTTTTCCTGAATACATGGTGGGTTTCTGTTACATTTTCGTAGAACTCAGGGCCCATTTTATTTATTTCCTCAGGTATGTGTTCATTTTAAAATGGTTATTAGTGTTGATAATTCTTGACTACTTTCTCAAAAAAGAAAATCCTCTTCTTTCATTTAGGCAGCTCTGCTAAGCAAGCTGAACAGCCATTATTTTTCAGCGTGCACAAATAATAATTTCTGGGAATTTGTTAAGCCATGATAGTCATCCATAGTCAATTTAGGATTCTTGATGCTAGACTTCTGAAACAGTTCTTCCTGTGTTGCACTATTTAATGAAGTCGAAGCCTAGAGTTGAGCCATTTTACTCATCTCTAAGATCTCATGTACAGAAAACTTATTTAAGTATTGCTCAGAATTGAAGGTTTATGTGGGCTACTAATATGTGTAAGGAATGTCTTTATGCTAAGTGTACAGAAAATAACAGTTTCTATATGCCATTAGTGTCTGAGTCTTTGTTTAGAATAATATATAAATACTTTTAAATTTAGGATTCTAAAGGGTAGCAAGTGGGTAGAGGTTAGAGATACATGATTTTAAAGCATGAAGACAGACCTGAAAACTATGTAGGATTGTGAACAGTGTAAACCGACAAGGGCTCTGAGGAAGATTTTTTTTAATGACCAGTTATCTAAAATTTCAAATTTTGATTTAAATGTTTTCAGGAGATAAGATGTCCCTGACTTCAGTCTAAAGCAAAAATATTCGTAATTCTCCTGCAGTTTTATTGGATTAAAAGCAGGAAAACCTCGTGGATTTTATTTATCCCCACTGCTTCCCTACCTAGTTTCATTTTCAGAACTGGTTTTTTTTTTTAGGATTTTGGATACACTAGTGCCCCAGTCAGTAAGAACCCTCTCTTCTTCTTGTTGTTCTTGGGGACTGTCACTGGTGGCACTGGCGCAGTAGGGCTGTTCCCCTTGCCTGTGTAGTATTTAGTCCAGTCACTCAGTTTTATGAAACATAAAAATATCTGTCAGGTATTACTATGCAGTCCCTAGGCATGTTTAACAGTAAACATGTAGGAAAATTTTGCAAGAGATTCTTAGCTCTCAGTCCATGCCTTACCCATCCCCACATACTTAAAATTGTCCCATTAAATGGAAGGAATCTGGTCTGTAAGAGAGAGAAATCGGTCCAGTTAAGAAGGTAATTTGAATATGAATCAACTTTACTTAGTAAAGCAGTCCTTTAACCATCAGTTACCTGCACTAGAAAGTATGACAGCAACGTGCTGGGTGTGACCATGAACCTCAAAATCAGAGTGCTCAGTCCCTCAGTTTCAACTTCTAATAAAAGAAGGAGATGTTGGGACATGTTTTAGAACACAGAACTGATCACATGTTGAATAGCCTTATAACTACACGTGGCTCCTTCAACTATTTAATTCACATCACTGAGCACACACTGCCTGGCCCAAAAGGATCCTGAATATCTAGCAGAAGCTATCCTGTCCTTAAAGGTGTGCTATACTCAAGTGATCCTTGACTGCCAGTAGTTACCTTAGCTGCCTCCCTTAGCCCATTGTATTTCAGGTACCTTGTATGAATTAATATATTTTTAAGTTGTCTTCACACAGGAAAAAAAAAAAAACAAGCATCGGTGGCTTTTGTTAGATATCTTAATTCATTTTCGGTTTCACTAAAATATTGATTCCCTGTGCACACACATTTGAGGTTTGTCAGACATTCTGTCTTGGTGTACACCTTGTGTTTTTCCATTCCTGTGTGTTTCTGTTCTCACTCAACGTGATCTGAAGTAAAATGTGATAGGTATAAAGATACTGTATTGCCCCATTGCCCAAAGTTTACCATGATTCTAAAGGTATATATGCTCTATCTTCACAGCAATATTTTCTGTGTGTATTATATAAAGTGCTAAAATAATGGATGATGACGTTTTCAACAAAATTAACTATATTTTCAAATGTTCTGCCTTTTTCCCCTGTTGCTTTTGCCCTTCCTGATCGAAGTCTAGGAGAGTAAGTCAGTGCCTGTTATGAGAGTGTGTTGTCCTCTTATGTGTCTACAGACCCATGCGCTCATGCTGCAGCTCAGCATCATTCATTGTTTCCTTCACGATCATAATGGAATGCCTGTTTCTGGTCTTGCTGTCCTTAGACACTCTGGTTTAAGCACAGGGGTACTACCATGAAATCAAGCCTGTTTACCATCTCTGTTGGGTTTTTGGCCCTTTCACCTTCACCACATTGTATGCTTCTCATTCTATAGAATCACGTTTTAAACTAAATTATAGTGTATTTTACAGAGATCTATAGATTGAGTAGCTCTTCTCTTAAATGCTTGAGACCAAGAGTATTTAAAATTTGAGAATTTTTTCAGACTTTAGAATGTTTCTGTAGACTTCACTGGTTGTATGTCCCTAACCTTAATGTCAGAAATCTTAAATACTCCAAAATCTAAAACATTTTGAGCATTATTTCAAACACTCAAAAAGTTTCAGATTTTCAAATTAGGAATGTTCTTCAGTAGTTAAAAACTTATTGTTGATACATCACTCAGAGAGTTCCCTTTCTATTTAGAGTATATTTGTAGAATATGTAAGGGAAAAAAGACATAGCCTAAGAGGAAGGACACTTTTGCACTGCATGGACTTTGCTTTATGACCCACTTCAGTTTTCCATTGCTTCCTGTGTTTGCCTCTCTACAGTGTAAACTGGTTTGAGTCATATCTCATTCTGCCAGTGCCTTCAGTGTGCTGCAGCTGCACTTCAAAGTGTAGCTGAGGTCTGAACTAGAAATAGGAGACCTGGGCCTCAGGCCCCAGCTCTGCCTCGGACTTGCTTTGCGACCCTGGCAAATGATCTCCTACCCTGCATCCCTCTCTAAGATGAAGGCAAGAACCTAACATCTCTCAGATTTATAACTCCCTGAGACTGATAGCAATGGGGCAAAGTCTCTGTGACAGAATAGAGTAGAGAATAGAATAGAGAATAGAATTTGAGAACTGACTTCAGTTTTGACTTAATCTGTGGTTTCTGTCTTCTAGGACTCCCAGAGCCGACAAGGAGGGTACAGCATGCATCAGCTCCAGGGAAACAAGGAATATGGCAGTGAAAAGAAGGGTTACCTACTAAAGAAGAGCGATGGGTATGTGCGAACCTCCTCGTGTACTGGGCAGGATGAGCGTGCTTACCTGGTGCTGTTAGAAGCAAATGCCTCCATTTTCTCAAATTGGAGAAAACACTTAAAAGTTTTCTGTTATACTGGTTTTCCTGAAATAACTCCGAGATTTAACCTACCACCTTCAGAAAGAAATGTAACAGTTGTTCTGCATGTCCCAAATGACACTCTGGCTTGTAACATACTTTTACAAAGTCAAGGAACTGAGACACTGAGCTCTTGGCTCTTATTCATTACTGTGTTCTCTACCTTGAATGTCCACTGGCTGCCTGTGATTCAACCTTGTGAGTCACCCTTTACCTTCTCTGTCACAGATAATCTGACAAAAGCTGCTCCTGTTTTATTTCAGTACTGCAGATGGAAGCCAGCACCAACACACTGAGCTAAGTTTCCACCCCTTTCTGATTTTTAAGACCAAGTCTTTGCTAACTTGCTCAGGTTGGGCTCAAACCTATAAAACCTCTTCCCTCTGCCTTAGAGTACTGGAATTACAGCCATGTGCCCCTGTACCCAGCAGCGTTTTCTTTTTCTAATTCTCATACAAATACACTTCTTGCTGTCTCTGCTGCCCACGTTCTCAAGTGGCCCACCATCATCCTCCCGGACTGTTTGAGCAGCCTCCTAAGCCAGTCTCTGCTGCTCCTTCTCACCTCCACCCAGGAGTAATTGATCTGTTCAAATCATAAAGCACATAATGTCACTCCATTGCTTGAAATGCTTCTTTTTTCTTTTGAGACATGGTCTTGCTCTGTAGCCCAGACTGGTCCTGAACTCATTACATCATCCAGGCTGGCCTTGAACTCATAGCAGTTCTTCCTCAGCCTCCTTAGTGCTGGGATAACAGGCCTGTGCCACCGTGCCCAGCCTTATGTCATGCTGGGGAATCAAACTCAGGGCCTTGCACTTACAAGGCAAGCACTTTATCCACTGTGCCATTCCTCCATCCTTGAAATGCTTCTTGATCTTCCTTTTGTATGGAGTATCTGTCCATCCTTTCTCATCGGCCTCTTTATGCTGTTTTGTCCTCTACTCTTGCCACACTGGCTTTTCTATTGCTTAAACAAGTGATTCTGCATCACAGTGGTTATATAAGTAGACTCTTGATTGTTTCCTTTAGTAATTAAACTTTTTAAAAGAAAACTTGTTTTCTCACTGCTGGGTATATGTTCTTGGTCTCATCTGAAATATATTTTTGTTTAATTTATTAAAATTATACATTTTTCTTCTATATATTTCTAAAACTATTGTCTCTTTTGCTCATCATTTGTGCATTCAGCAGGTGCCTTTTGAGAATCCTATATGTCTAGGGCTCTTCAAGGTACTAGGGACAGAGTATTAAGCAAAAGAAAGCCTTTACTCTTACAGAACTTACATTCTCAAGAAGGAAACAGCGAAGAAATGAGTAATTTGGGGTCAGATGGGGTTTAGTACCTCAAGAAAGAGAAAGCAAGGCACTTAATGCAGAAGACTTGACTGAGATGACATTTGAGCAAAGATCTAAAGGAAGTTAGGATATGGCCTATACGGATGGATACCTGGGGGAAGAAGGCATGACCAGGAGCTTGCTTCATCTTGTGATAGGTACCCAGGGATCTAGGATTGCTGTCATAGAGTGAGGGGACCAGGAAACACTAGGTCAGAGGAGGAAGGAGCCATGGGCATCTTTGGAATCTCCTAACTGAGAAACAGAGTCTTAGAGTTTTCGAGCAAACAAGAGACATGATCTTACGTTTTGTAAAGTTTATGTTTGTCTGGCTACCATGCTAAGTACTGTGTGCTGTGTAGGGTTTAAGAACAGAAGTCAGAAAGCCACTTAAGAGACTGCTGCAGAAAACCCATTGTGAGTTGATGGTGGGATTAGGGAACAGCAGTAGAGCTGATAAAAAGTCATATTCCAAATAATTAAGGTGGGACCTATAGGATATGCTACAGGATTGAAGAAAAAAGCAGCATCTTCACTATATGTTACAATATACCTAGCTCACTGTAGGGTCACCTAAGGCCAGGTGAAAAGAAAAAGATGTGTCAGCCACAAAATCACAGCTTTACCCTGGGCTCTTTTGAACCATCACGGTCATTAAAGCCCAGACTGCTTGGTTTGAGGGCATATAACATAACTTCATAGTCTGTCTTGCTAGAAAAGTTCAGGCTCAGTACCCCATTCTTTTCCTAACCATTCTGGTCCCTACTGCCACCTTTTGAAAATGTGTGAGCTATAATACTTCCATTAAATGGAAAACTACTGTGTTCCATTGCGAGCAAGAGTATGCTGTTACATCACTTTTGAAACAAAAGTATAGTAGGGCAGTCATTTTTAATACCACCAGCTGATGTGACAATTTTTTGAAATTAGAATTACCTACTTCTAAGTTGTTAAACATTTATATACCCAAAGAAGAGCAACAGTTTTTTATTAAGTGTTGTTAGTTCACACCCTAAAATCAATGCTTATGAGCATCTGCTATGTCCCTGCCATGCATCGGGTAGTTCTTGTTCATCTCTTCCTGCCTTGTACACAGATTTATCTGGTTGAGATCATAGAGACATTAATTGTGAGAGTCCAAATCAGAACCTGAGTCCTCTGGTTTACTGTCAGGTATCTCCCCCTTGGGCCATGGCCATTGTTAATCATTGTTGACGTACACAGGACTAACTGGCACAGGCTCACAGCCTGAATTGTCCTTCCTTTTGATCTGTTCCTTTCCAAGTACTCATTTCATACACTTACATAAAATACATTAGTGTCTGAGGTAGTCAGGAAGATACTAGAAGGTAACAGGAGGGCGGGGAAGGGAAGGGCAAGTAAAAATGATTCAGATAAATATGTATATGTATCAGTTCCCTAAGATGAATGGAATTATTTGTAACAGACATATGCATAAAAAATAAGATGAAGAGATGAGGCCTTTGCTATCATCCTCTCTGTGATCTATTGGCAAGAAATGTTGTGTGTTAGAGTTGGAAAGGAGATCGGACGTCAGGTGGTACATCCTCGTAATGGTGGACAGGCAGCCAGGATGAATGATGACTCAGGCTTGCTTCTGATGCTTTTGTGAAAGAAGAAAATACAGAAATGCCCACACGTGAAAATAGACTCACTTTTAACAATAACTGGTGATGAGTTGTGATTTTTCTCCTAAGGACCATTTACTATTGGCAATTTTTGGCCCAAATTTTAAATATTTCTTGTTACTTAAGGAATGTTAAATAATAATAAAACCAATCTTAAGCTTTTTAATAACTTTAACACCAAAGGCATTTATTGAGTGATAAAGGAACAGTTATATTACATATATTTTATGAAAATAATCCTGGAAATTGGGCATTATTATCTTCATGATACACACAGGGAAAGTGAATCTGAAGAGGTCAAGTAGCCAGAGTAAAGTGTTACAGCTTTGCAGAGACTGTGCTAGGTGATGAGTGGGGAATGAAGCCAAGTGATCAAACATCCCAGTCAGTGCTTGATTATACAAGGCCATTGTGTAATTCAGAAAAGAGGAAAGACTGTAAAAAGTATTTGTAAAAATCAAGTGTTGCTACATTCAGCTGAAAGGGGAATATCTTGATAATATTCTCCTTCCTGTGGTGATCAAAAGACACTTCATTTACTGTCAGCCTGCAAGATAAATGCTTTTGTGTTGCCTTCCTTGGCTTTATTTCTTGTACAAGAGAATACGGATATTTGCTTTGTTTGGTGTTTTCTGAATACGCATGAGTAAGAAAAACTATTTTAGATTAGGATGAGTACATTAAATAGGGAGTTTCCTCAAAGTTGAATAATTTGGTTATTAGGTTGGGAGTTTCATATTTCATTTTAAAATGTGTTGCCAAAAGAGAATGACACTGGTCTTGGCTCACTGTGTGCAGTGAATAGCTAACCCATCTAAATAGGCTTTTGGGGGCTTAGCTCCATAATTAAAGCACTTGCCTAGCAATCATGAAGCCCTGAGTTTTAATCTCTCTGCATCCCAGAAGCTGGATGTGGTGGTACATGCCTGTAATCCCAGCACTTGGGAGACTGAGGCCAGAGAATTGCTGTGAATTCAAGGTTAGACTGGGCTACTTAGTTTAAGATCAACCTGGACTACAGAGTGAGACGCTGTTTCAATAAAGAAATAACCTTGACTACAGAGCAAGATCCTGTCTCAGTAAATAAATAAATAAATAAATAAATCTGTGTCTTACAGGAAGGTGAGCTGCAAAACCTCTTACATTAACAAATACAAGTGTGATTATTAGACAAGCATTACCTGTAAAGGAAGTTCCCTAGGTGATACTGGAAAAGAGACTATGTGACTTAACTATAATTTGAGGACAGTTTCTCAATTCTGGTTCTAAATTACTTCCCGAGACTGATAGTAACATTTTGAGTATTGTGTGTTCTGTTTACGTCTAGTCAGGTGTCAAATTCTCATTTTTCTGAAGCAAGCTTTTGGCACTTATATACGGAAGAAACTATGGTTTTGACACTTAGATATGCAGGAAGACAGTACCATCTGTGTTCATTTTCAGTTTGTGTTTTGGTAGTTTTCTTTCACTGCTAACTTAAAAAGAAAACCCAGGATACTGTTTTAAACACCTGGAAGGCTACAGTGGTCTTCTCCTGTCATTTGTTTCTGCAACAGAAGGCCTGGAAAGCTTTCTCCCAATCCAGGGAATCCCCGTCAAGCCTATTTGTGTTTGTTTACCTGTTGGAAGTGGTTGCAGTGGCATAGCTGCACCTGCCTACATGTATGCAGATCTGAACCACATGTAGTTTCTTGTGTCTACCTGAAGTCTCTTTAAAAAAACAAAACAAAACAAAAACACTTCCAAGTTAAAGTTAGTACTCTTGGCTTTTTCCAGCCTCCACCATCAATAAATCAAATTTTCCAAGTGTTTTGCATCACTACTGCTCATAAATGTCTTGGCCACAACATACTTTCCCACTTGCATCAGTATTGTCTTCCCAGGACCCCGGAGACATCTTGTTGGCTCTGGAAGACCAACAAAAGGAAGGTGTATGCGTCACAAAACATAGTTGTGATGCATTCTTATGTCTTTAGTCCTGAGCTTCATTCTCTGTATCTAGAACCAGCCTTATTGCCACTCCTCCCAATATGGCAGACTTGTTGATTTTTAAAAACCTGTTATTACTAGACGTGGTGATCTTAATCCCAGCACTTGGGAGGCTGAGGCAGGATCATTGCTGTGAATTTGAGGCAAGCCTAGACTACATAGTGAGTTTAGGTCCTGCCTAGACTCCAGGGCAAAACCCTGTCTGAAAAACGAAAAGCTGGGACTTAAGGAATGGCTTAGCAGTTAAAGTGCTTACCTAGCAAGCACTACCTCAAGTGCTAAGTTTGATTCCCCAGCACCACATAAACTGGGCATGGTAGTACACACCTATAATCCCAGCACTCGAGAGACTGAGGCAGGAGGATTGCTATAAATCCAGGGACAGCCTGGGCTCCATAATGAGTTCAGGATCACCCTGGGCTATGGAGCAAACCATTGTCTCAAAAAAACAGAGAAAATCTATTATTAATTTCAGAAGTAACTCATAAGGCATTTCTTGTAGAGGGTCATAGCTTTATCTAAAACTTCCTTATGTAGTATCACCTCGATACAGGTATGGAACCCATTCCCAGACAGGACTCCTTATTTCTTGTGTGGTAACTACAATTATTTATTCTCCTACTGTTAGATTCTGTTCCTGTTCCCCATTTTTACCATTAAAGTTGTTGATATAATAAGCATCTTTGTTATATTTTCTCAGTTACTTTCTACTTGGGATAATAAAAGGCAACCATAATTTCTAGATTTATGTGGTTTGGGAAAAGGCTGGGTTTTTCTGTTGGGGGTGGATTTTCTTACATTGTTTTGCTTCACGCTATGTAAGTGCGTGTCTTAGAATGAATCCGACAGCTACATGCAGTTGTTTTTTACTTGCCTTCTAGGATCCGGAAGGTGTGGCAGAGAAGAAAGTGTGCTGTCAAGAATGGAATTCTGACCATCTCACATGCAACTGTAAGTGTGTCTAGGGTATCCCCCGCCGGTTTATGCTGCTTTCTGGCCTCCTGAGCCAGGAAGCAATTCAGGTGATCTAACCAGACTGAAGCTTTATCCAGGTATCTTTAGAGTGCAGGTTTCAGCCACATCAGAGAAGATATTATACAAAACTAGTTTTTATCTTGCCATATGGTGGCCACATACTTATGCATCTCCACCATAAACATTTATCATTTTCACTGAATGGAATCAGGAGTCATTTTATGTTGTAATCTTGAGGAAATACTGTTGATAGTTCTGAAAAGCCCAGTTTTCTTACCTAAAAAGATGATAGAAAATGTTCTTTGCTCAAAATAGTAACAAAAGAAGAAACAAAACAATGAATATAAAATGACTCAGTCATGCTTTTGGTTCAAGAGTACACAATGAAACAAGATTCCTGTATACCTGATCCCTGTATACGAGATTGGTAATTTTATATTTAGACATGTTTTTAGCCAAAGCTTTGCTATGTGTGTCCTGATACTCTCTGCCTTCTGCTGGGGAGCCTTTCTCTGCGCTCGTCTGGCTGTGGCATCTCAGGAGGCATGTAATGGCATTAATGGCATCATCAGGTTCCGTGTATCTGCTTTTCTTAGGAATCTCCTGTGAGAGGCAGCTCAGAGTGACGGGAGGTCACAGAGGGAGGTCCGTCTGCAGCACTGCTTCCTAGTTACATGACCCTCATCTGCCAAAAGTAAAACATCCATCCTCCTCCCTGGCCCTGTTTCTTTCTTGGCATAAGGCATTGCTGCAGTCAAGCCACCTGCTTATATGCATTGTGTCTAATTAACATACACAGTAATTTGACTGCACTGACTCTACTGTTCTGTAGCTAAGAAAATGGCCTGTGGCGCCTCGCAGATGTCAGTCTGAATCTCAGCTTCACCTTTGCCATGTGACTTTGAGAAAAGTGTTTAACCCAAAGATCGTGTGGGGATTAAATGAGATAATGTGTTGGGTTTGCCCATAGCTATTAGCCAGTCTCTTTGCTGTTATGGCTAGCTCTCGGGATGTCACTGGCAGTGCTGAAATCTGCCGACAAGCACCTCCTCCTGGGACAAACCCAGAGGACTCGCGCCCTAAAGCAGCCGGGAGGGACATGGGTTCCTCCCCCAACTTCTGCTCTTCTCCCACTGAATTGTGCTATTCTGTTCCCACTTTTCACTGGGTCAAAGCCAGACTCTTGCTGCAAGTT